>VXAD01011629.1:155705-425433 GCA_013399195.1 Dicrurus megarhynchus | reverse complement strand
TGCTATAGGACAGCAACAAAAAGCAATTAAACTCCCCTCTGTTATAGAACGTATGCATAGTTTATGGCTTGTTTCTTGTTCTCTTTTTTGCCTTTACATGTTGTTGTTGTCAGAATAGAATAAATTAATAGGACTTCCGTTATTCCCGTTTTTCATTCCTAAAATCATAGCAATACATAGTGATTTTTTTTTCCCATATTTTAACCAGTTATAATTCCTGGGCTAATACGTAGCCTTTGATACATGACTTGGTTTTGAGTAGTCTGAGCAGTATCTCTGGGGTTTCATTAAAGGACTTTGATAGAAGAGACAATACTGAGGCCTTAGTGTGGATGCAGATTGCACTACTCTGCAATCGTGGCTTATGCAGGATAAAGGACCAACAGTGTTGATCATTTCTGTAAAAAGATCCTATTGGTTACCCATTTCCTGAAGGTGTATTGATCCCTCTGGGAATAAGTGCAGTAATCACGCAAGGGCATGGACTCCACACACACGGTGGAAGAAGTGCAAAGCCTTTATCGTGCATCAGAAATTCCCCTAAATACCAGTACCTAACAGGATATCACATCATATAAACAGGAAAGATGTTCACCTCAGTGTCCCCCAATCACCTGGGGTATTGCACAGACATTACCTATTATAATAATAGGTAAACAATACCCTGTAAGGTCACAAACTACAATTATCATGTCTCATAGGTCCAAGACTGTCCAGAAACCCACAATCCTCTCTCAGCCCATCCCTGGTGACCTGGATGCACTCCCAGAGTCACCTCCGGGCCCAAGAAAGAGGCTCTCTCTCCAGCCCTCAGGGCCTATCTCTCCTCCAACACATAGTGCACCCCAACAAATAAGTCCTTTAAAATTTGCTGATCTAGGGTTATAAGCTTCTTAAGAAATTTATAGGAGCATACAAATCACCAGCATCTTTGGAACTAGTTCCTAAATGACACATATTCACTGTTCTTCATGGGAGAGGAAGAAAGGGTTTTGGGGGAAAATCTTTCCTTCTCTGTTTAGAACAAAAAATCTTTAAAATTTAGTGAAAGTTTCTGTAGAGTAGAATGAAGTGAGGAGGATCTGACTTTATTCCATGTGTGCTGTCTTAAAACAATCCATCATGACTATAACATGTCATGTAATTAGACCTCTTGATTGTTTCTATGCTTGACCCTATCCCTTCCCTTGTTTGAAACCCTCAGGATTTTAGTTTATTCTTTATCTTAGGACAATTGTTTGGGGTAGGTGTTAATAGCTCTAACTTTTGCCTGTCTTAAAGAAACAGGCTTAATCTCAGTTCATTGCCCTATTCCGTTTGATTTTATTGGAGAGAAATGGGCACTTCCAAAGAGCAAATGATCCCACCTAATCTGAACACCTCCTAGAGGTGTCTGTCCTTATAAGGAACCTGATATCCCAGACTAGCAGAGAGGATGTCCAGCCAGGCAAAGGTCACCGGGCATTATGGCAGGAGTGGCAGTGATGATATTGTTGTGATGCACCACCTCTTTTGTCCCCAGGAAATGGTGCCTCATCTACAGCCATAGGGTGAAACTGTTTTCCTGAATCTAAAGAATACTTGTTTAGTGATTTCCCCAATGATACTGAAATTTTCAATTCTCTTGGTGATACTGGTGTCACTAAGTTCTTTAATTTGACTTACCACTTACTGCAGATACTCAACCAGACACATTTGTTTTTTTCCAGAGAAAAGGGAGCAGCTGAGACCCTGTGTGTTAGTGAGTGTTTCTCATCTCTGCTGGTTGTATAGGACAATCTATTGCAACTGCAGCTCTTGTTCTTTCTCCACCTTGAGGAGGTCGGTCGGTGTGTGCTTGTCAATGCTGTGTAGACATCACCCAAGTGTGCTCTGTATGGTGGTAGCTCCTGAAGCAAAACAGAAGGTGCTCTATTTTTAGACTGGTGAGCTACTACTCTTGGTCAATTGCTGTACTCCATGATGGATCCAGATGCAAGGTTCCCTAAAGGCAGCTGAATCTGGCTGTCAACATTAGCTCATATGTTCACGTTGCTACATTTAGCATTACAGTGTGTTTCGGAGAAAAAATGCTTAAAAAACTTCAAGTGCACAGTTTGTAAGTGTTTATTTAACAGAAGCCTAAGATGTTATGTATTGCACACTAACATGTAGTCAAGTGATGATGATTGCTCACAGGCTGCCTCACTGGCAGGAAGCTTCTATAAAATGTCACCTGTTAAAAATCAAGCTGTCATGTTTAAAAGAAAGTGAAAGAAATTAGTGTTAAACTGTTTTTAAACTGATGTGTATATCATGTGTTTTATTAAAATAATTTTTAAAAAGGCTCAGTGTGATGGATGAATGGTCTTTATGTGGTGTCCAGAATTACTGGATGGAAGGTGACGCACTGACTCTGAGTTACCAACCTTCAGTACTGATTTAATAGTTATTTCTTCAAGTAATGTTCTTTATTGCTTTTTTATCCAAAATTAAAGTAACATTCTCTGCCTTAAGGCCAAAGTAATTAGTGGAAAATGTCCTAAATCCTATCTGTTCCTGGGGAGTCACACTACATTTGACATTTTTAGCAGGTGGGTGTTGAAGAATGAATTACCCATTCATGTCAGACACCATAGAAGGCCAAAGAAATGAGTCATCTGCTGCATCAGGTCTGATCTGCACATCACTGCTGCGGCTGCTACCTTCACACCAGCTATCCTATTGCCAGCCTGCCTTGCTGTTTACTTAAGAACAGGTACATCTCATCATGTTCTGAACCCATCTCTTGTGATACTTTCTGAAAGGCAGACTGGGAATCTTCATCTCAGGTTCATTTCTATCCATGTCTTTTGACTTACTAGTAGATTTCTATTTCCTGAGGCCGTGTCTGATTGGAATGCAACCTTTGGCAAACAGAGTGATTTTTCAGTTCAGCCAACCATTTCAACACCCTCGTGTGAATCTCATCCAGCCCTGTGGATTTTTCATGGAGTTTCTAATCTGCTGCTCCTTCACTGTAAACTGTCCTCCTTTGCAAAATGTGCTGATCCATCTGGAGGCGGACGTAGAGGCTCAATTTTCCTTTGAAGATCAACTAACTCGCTGTGTCCTGTGTCATTTGTAACCATATTGACTCCTCCATCCAGCAACAGACCCTCACTTTCCCCAGCTTTCTTTTGCAACTGGAAAAGTCTTTCTAGCTCTTTTTTTCCCTCCTATTCAGAGTGCTTGAAAGGGATTTTTGATTCACCAAATCTCTTCACAAAAACTTCCTCAGTTTTCTTCTTCAGTGCTGAAATGTTCACTATCACCTTCAAATGCAAATATGTACTCATTTGTTTGGAAAACATTTTGGGGATTTTTTTTTGGCCATAGTATGTTGATTTTTTTCCTTAGTGCAAATGTCATGGATCAATTTGTTCAGATACATAGAATTAAAAAGGGAAAAAAATCCTAAAATCATTACTTTTATAAAGAAAAATGTCATTATCTTTCATTTAAAGCTAACAACCCATGAGCATTTCAAAAAGCAATTAATCCTTCAAGAATTAATTCCTCTATCAAATTATTTTTTTCAGGATGATATGCAAAACCTAGAATGCATGTTGTAGAATAAACAAGCATTTTTAAATATGAAAATAAACAAACACATTTGTTTCTTATCTTTCAGAATCAAACTTTTGGTGAGAGAGAGAACTAGAACATTGTTTAGAATTACAAACAAGCATTTTTTTCATGTGTTTTTCCAGGAAAAAGGACATGCTTGTATTATGGTTAATTCAGACAGCCTATTCACAAAACCCTTCATTGAAATTTGTTCCTTCTTCTTTTTTTCCCTGAGAATACAGCTCAATGTTTGTTGATAAAACAGCTTGCTTCCCCCCAGATGGTAGTACTGAAGCTACCCAAGAGCAGATGAGAAATTACACAAATGTAGGTCTACTTCTTTTTAGGGAAAAAAAAATGCACAAAACATATGCTGACTATTTGTTGCCCTAAACCCTGCTTCATTCACTCAATTAATGACTGTGGTTCAAAAGTATAAATAATGAACTCAGTTTACTTGGAGGAGGAATATCTTCACTGGAGGCTATTGGAGTCTAAACAGTAGGTCTGAAAAGATATATGAATGCATAAATCTTAAGTTTTAAAAAATTTAAACCCAGAAAATTTCTGCTTAGTTCTAAGGAAATAAAAAAGAAAAACTAAGGTATATAAAAAATAATAATAATGGAGCACCCAGTGGAAAATTTTCATTTAAAATGATCTTGCTAGGCAAAGCATTTGATTTGGTTTCTGTTAAATTCTATCTATTTTTTCTTCTGTCACAGAGAAAGAAGCTTTTCTATGTTTCCTTATGCTTTCATGATGCCTATCTGCGTGGTGAGTTTGCTGCTTTAGATTAAATAAAATGAAGTTTACTATCATAAACATGAGTGTTTCCAAATTCAGAGAAAATGGTGATGAAGTTGGACAGAAAGGTGTGAATTTGATAACAGAAAGGTGTGAATTTAGTAGATAAATGCAGCTGCATTCCAAGTGAATGGCAAACGCACCCAGAGAATTATGTCTTTGGCAGAAGCAAGGAGAGGGAAACAGCAGCAACAGCAACTGCTGTGTCTATACTGAAAATTGGAGTGCTTTGTCACACCTCAGGACTACCAGAACTCATGAAATATGTTTATTGATATTCAAAATTTTAATACATAATTTGTGTATAATCTACCTTTTTTAGATATAGACACTGTGGGGTTTTTCTTGTCAGTAGATACATATGTTTTAATTATTTTTATATCTCGTCACAACATGGAGCTCCATTCTACCACAATTCCATGTACTCTAGAAAAATAAAAGTGATTCTATGAACATCTGAAAAATGTAAATATTCATCAAAATAGTGACAAATCAGGGTTTGGAAAGATTCTAAAACAGTCTATCTCAAGTTTCTATAGTACTTGAACTCTATTTAATTCTATCATTGCATATCTTGTGTAAGAAGCAGTAGTATAAAACCAACAGTTTTCTGTTGCTTCTGGTTGTTTACTATTTCCTAGCTGTTATTAGGAATAAGGGGCTATTTCTGCACATGCAAACGAGTCTTCATTTCAGAGAGTCCTTTAACTTGGGGGCAGATGTGAGGCTCGGCGTGCCAAGGATGATTTATACAACATGACTTGATGAGGTGGTGAGCACATCTGAGAGATACAGCAGGCAGCAAGGTCACTGGCAAAAGTCTTAGGGTGATTCAGGTTGAACAGCTATAAAGATCCAGATTAATTTAATGTTTGTCCACAAAAACAATTAGTGCAGAATGTTTGCACACAAATTATAAATTGCCAGGAAAATAAGTCCCAAGAAGGGCTTTGATTCCTGCAAATCTGTAGGGTCTGGAGTACGGAATACAGCACTACCCATGTCCTGTAGCCTGGTGGGGCCCACCTTTCTTCAGACAAGCCCCTGGCATTCTGCCTGCTGCTGGTTTCCCAGTCTGCTTTTCAAAAGTGGATTTTGTCTGTCTGCCAAATCAGCAGCACCTGGAACATCTTGGCCAGAAGCAGATTATAGAAAAACTGTGAAATGTTCTAGACGTTTCAGCTGGCAAAAAAGACACCTTCCTATAGACAAGTTTCTTATCTCTACAGTGTTTGGGTCTAGGTGAAATTTAGATTTCATTAGCTAGAATGTTTATCTCACTTTACTGGCCAATTAGAAAAAACCCCCAAATTTTCTTTAGCTTGTACTATTTGCTTGCTCAGGTTATTGCTACCCTGGAGTTCCAGAAGAAATGTAGTCATTATTGTAACTAATTTAAAAAAAAAATACATTATCAGATATTTTAATGCTTTATTGCTAAAGAAAAAGCTTGTTTAGCTTTATATATTATGAAGAGGAAAATTTCTACTGGGTGTCCATAACAGTAGAAGAAATGAGAAAATTAAATTTTCTAAAACTGGCTCTCATACGCTCACAGTAGTTCCTTTTTTATTTGAAAGTAAAGTTAATGCTGTTATTAGTGCTTTCCAGGGAAGTGATTGGAGATGCACACAAGAGCAACAAAGCCATAAGGTCAGATTTGTGTTGTTTAGATGTTGAGATCAGAGCAGTAACATAAGTTTAAATTCACACTTTTGCATTGGGGAAGAACCACTAAGACTCAATTTCAATTCCTCAGAATAAAAGCACTTGTGATAGTGTTTCTTTCTTCCTCCTGTTCTCTTTCTGACAGTTTCCACAGGAGCTATTCTCAGAGGGTGACATTTCTGAGGTTCTTCTACAGGGTAATTTAAGACCATTAACATAATTTTTCTTAGTCTGTAGCTCCAGCTGCTGCAATTTGTCTTTGAGATTCATGGCTACTAAAATTCTCCAAATTTAATTTAAAATGATGGAATATATTTCCACTTATTTAGCAATGAGAAACAACTGCAATAAACACAGAGGAAAACTAAATGGAAGAAATGGATGGTGTAATCATGCATATGCCATTGCCAGCCTGATCTCCTCAGGCTGTCTGTGTGCTTTTCTGCTATATCAGTCAATCAAATATTACTATATTGGAAAAGCTTCTTGGGATATGAAGCAATTCATTTTTAATGATATTTTTTATGACTTTCACACATGCAGAGCGGGCCAATGCAGCTCTACCAAGTTTTGTCAGTTTTAATAAGTGCACATTCTTGCAACAGGCCCTACCAGTCAGAGCATGAAGGTCTTAATAGTTCAGCCCCCCAGCACCAAATTTCAGGCTCCCCTGGGATTCTGTTTTCCCTCTGCCTACACGATATAATACTGTCACTCTCACTTTGTAGTCAGTGAATCTCCCAGACTCTCAGACTAGATCCTGAATTGCATCAAAACAAAAGAAGTGTACAGAGCTACTCAGGATTTATATTGGACTCTGCAAATTGAATATTATTTTTAATTTCAAACAGTGCAAAGTACTTCAGGCTGGTTTTTATCATGTGACTGCTGAAAGTTGCATTTTGCAGCTTGTGTGTTGCATTTTGCAACTTGAAGTCAAGTTAGCAGGTGCTGCACCTTCCTGTAACACAGATCTTACTCTAGAACTCAGATGCAATAACCTGACTGTTTAAAAGGGATTGCATTAATATGGGTGCAGTATTTGAAGTCTGACCTCTATATCTGGTTCTGTCAAATGTGTCTGTCCAATTTCTCAGCTACTTAACCTTGTTTAAAATTAAGCCCATTTAACTCTAGACCAGAGAGATCCTGCTTCCCACTTTCACCCTTCCCACAAGCAGCTGCAGTCCACTCGGTCAGGAATCAGATCCAGATGAGGACCAAACTGTGGAATTCCCTTCTGTTGTAAACAGCTGAGGGGTTGATGTGGCTCCCTAAGCACCAGGGTGAGTTTCCTGAGCAGCACAACTGCATGGCTACGGGAGTACAGGGGCTGGTGCATGCTCTGGACGTGGATTGATGTTATCTGTTCTCAAACTGTACACACCCTACAAAATCTCTTGGGGTTTTTCTCCAGTGGTAGCCAGTATTAATGGGACAGCACATGAGGGTGGCCATGGTTTTATAGTAGGGTTTTTTCCTTTGTGAATTTGCTTAGTAGCCATTTTGATGCTGACTGACTGCTCTGTGAGAAAAGTAGGGAGTCAGTTATGGTCTTTCTTGCATCCAGGTGAGTTATCCCAGGCTGCATATATAAGTCATTCTCTTGACTGTACACTGAAACTGGCAACCCTGTCACCTTTAGATTTTGAAAGTAACTTTTCTAATAAAAACTTGTAATGAAAGTCAATCAGCAAATTCCTTACCAGTTTTGTGAACCATAGTTAGTGAATAATGCAAACTGCCTGGGTCAGAGGATGGGTCAGTATGTGTGTCATACTGTCAGATTTGCTGGTGATTTCTGGAGAGTTCAGTTTGGATCAAATTTTGGTGCAATTTCACTTGGCAGGTGTTAGGGTTGTTTTGGAGTTTTTGTACTGGTAGGTTGGTTTGTTTTTTTCTCAGCACCAAAAATCTGAGACCACTTCCAGTTCCTACATAGAACATTCTTGGTAATTGGCAGTTACCTATTTTTCCCTAATATCATTCTCATAAAAGATGGAAGAGTTGTCCCTGAATTTTTTTTTTAACTCTCCCGAAAGGAGAGAGCAAGCCTGAGAGGTGTTAATCTGGGAAATGATAATGTAAAAATTCAGCAAAAGTCTAGGCAACTGTTGTATGCACCACTGCCACCCTCAACAATTGTGTAGAAACACACTCTTCAAATATAGGGAATGGCATCCTCTCAATGAGACACAGTGTGCCAGCTGGTTCATGTTAAGCATATTAATATTTCATTTAAAAAGTGCAGAGAGTTGGGAGATTCTGAAGTGTGACTACAAGTTGGCATTTTACACTTGTACTCCAGATGAAGGAATGTGTTCCCTATTTCATGTGCACTGTGTACTCTGCTCTTAGAAATAATCCCTGTCTGCTAACTGAATAAAATAAGACATCCTTTCACCACTTAAAAATACCTGTATTTTACAGCAAGGCATTCCTCAAAAGTGTTTAAGTGATTGAGATTTAATCAATTTAATATGTAATTAGATAGCACCTTTATCTTCATAAAACATAGTTTTATAAAAAAATCCAATTACTTCTAGAGTACTTTTCTGGAGTCTGTAGCTAAGGACAGAATTTATATGATTTCTAGATGCATCCTTGGTAGTCAGTGAAGCGAAGATATAATGATAGGTGTTTTCCTGAACTGAAGTGAGGACCTGCAGTATGAGTGTAGACCTCTGGGGTAAGTAGTTAAATGCAACTAAAACCTGTTAGTGGAGATTAATTAATTTTCAAAAGACTGAGTAAGAAACAAACCTTACTGTTAAAAGAAAATAGCATACAACGAATTACAATAAGATCAATTGAATAATAGGATGGTCATTCTTGATGCTAGAGTAAAATAATGCTAAATGAAATACTGGTCATGTCTTTGGAAAAATGTGTTTTGTTCTTACATAGCAATGAGAAATTTGACAGAGAAAAGTATGATCACTGTCTTAGACTCTTATCCCTAATATGAAAGGCTGAATTTCTGCCTACATGTCAACATATTGAACAGTATATGTTTGGCCAAAACCAGGAAGGAGCATTTTAGATTCCTTCCATCTCCATCGTGAGATTTTTTTCCTAGGCTTAGACCTTGCCCCCCTGCAAACTTCAACCTTAACAGCAGGTGCTGATGCACAGGCAGCCTTATTCAGGGAACTTCTGTTGGAAAAAATGCCAGACTACACAAACAGGAAACTCTGACTGGGCAGATAGTTCCATGTAGCTTGTGATATTTCTGTGCATGATCAGAAGCTGTTACTTCCTTTGGCTAGGTAGAAAAGCCATAAGTAGATGTTGAGGAATCAATAGAAAAGAGAGACTCTCACCATACTCCTGCAAAATTGTAATAAAATACATTCAGAATTAAAATTTTATTACTTGTCCATTGTGTGCACATCAAAATAATTATATAGCTGTAATGGAAACCTTATTTTCTTAAATATTTTGATAGAAGCAAAAGAAGAAAAATAATATTTCTTGGATTCTTATTTCCTAACTCTCCTTTTTCTCTCTGTATTTGTGTGCTAGACTTCAGTTTGTATTGGAACACGGCTGAATCCCTAATGGCCTCCACTATTTTTTTCACTGAGATATTAAAAGAAGTGCTGTAAAGGTCAAACTGAGGAGCCTGAATTCCCCTTTCACTTGCTTTGATTTTCCTCTAGTATTATTCCACTGCCTTCTATGTTTACTTTTGATATAAAATTCTGTATGAGGAAATTGAAACCATACAACAGAATGCGAGAAGTAAGGCAGCACACTTTGGAACTCAGGCTTTCTCTACAAATACCTTCTGTTCCCAGACATTTCTATTTTTTTCTTCTGTGTGCACTAAATTTCCGGTAGCTACTAATGTAGCCAGAATGCGAACACAACAGTATATATTCATTTTTAGTTATAGCAATCTATTAAACAGCTCACTGATAATGATAATTATATGGCTTATGAGGATTTAAGTGTGTCTAAAGTCAGGCATGTCAGCAATCCTGTTGTTCTGATTTTTCAGATCTGACAACAAATACTGTATTGCAATGCAGCAGAATGTAGAATTATCTGTAGTATCAGAATTACCCCAGGCCCTGCAAACAGTAGTTACCTGAGTGCGAGGTACCTTGGCTAATTTACCCGGCTGAGAAGCTGATCTGAGCTTTTCAAGTTTCTGCCTTCTCTTACCTTTATTCTGTGGCAACAGGTGTCAGAAGCATTCCTGTGTTTCCATGAGCACAGTGAAAAGCACCCTAACCTTTGTATGGAGAAAACCAACTTTGCTTATGTCTGCTTTGCTCTACCCACGGCATAGTCATTTTCTATCATTATATTTAATATTCCCCTTTGCATTCTTTGACATTTTCTAGCAATTCAGTCTGAGCACAAGAATCTGGGTGTTTAAAAGATCAAGTAATTAACACTCTGCTACTAGGATGCATAAATATCCCCCCTCCACCACAAAAAAAAATACCCAAACCAAAACCCAAAAGCAATGTGACACACAAACCTTAAAGAAGAGATATTGAGACATGAATTTAGAAGTTAGTGTTACAGTTACAAGCGTGCCTCAGTGTTTAATGGAATATGAAATGCATGTAATAATCTAGTGTGCACCCCCAGTGAGAAGGGAGGCAGTTTAGGACAAAGCTCTCCCTGGACTTTAAGGGATACAGGTTCTTTAATTGCACCAGCCTCCATCCCAGTAACTTCATTTGGTAGTTGGAAAGATTTGTAGTGAGAGGGGGCATGCAAAGAACAATTCTGGTATTTTCCATGCCCGTAAATTTAGAAAGTCATATTTGAGCAGTATTTCTAAATGCATTCTACTTCACAAAGGTTTTATAAGGAAAGGCAAGTTGGCTAATTTAATTGCTGCACACAGGTGTATGGCAACAGGCATTTTGGCTGTTTCCTTTTTTTCTTTAACATTTATTAAATTTGTGATGGCAGTAAATGAGTATTACACTGTTTATGCATTTGTATAGGAAGACTGTTATTAATCATGCTTTGCCCATATTGGTGTACATGGTAAAAGTCTTTTCCAAGAACCAACTTTTATTCTTCCTGCTTGTAGAGTAATTTTTTAATAAAAGATTTCCCTATAGTCCACTCGTCTAGTTACCAAATGCTTTCTGAAGTTTGTTTGGGTCAGTAGAAGGGCTGGAGCTGTCACACATATGCCAAAAATGGGCAAGACAGAACATCTGTAGTGACTTAGTTGGAAAAAAGTATTTTTAAATTAATTAGGAGAAGAATCCAAGAAAATAGGAAGAAGCCTGTGTGGCTGAAGAATACACAGTATTTTTTTAGGCTGCTGGAGAACTTGTTCACATAAATTTTTTTGACCTCAAGAATTCGGGCCTCGCTATCAGTAATATCAATGCATGTTTGGGATGTAATAAATCCATTGTTCATGGTCTTCCTTTCCATTCAGCAGAGCAATAATTGCACTGGAATTGTCTGCCTTCAGATGATGTACTAAGTTCTGCTGGCACTGTTCCAATATCTGGAAACATTACAGTTGTATTTTAGTATTAAAAAGTGTCAAACGCTCATTTTCTTTACTTATCTTTCCATCCTATTTTGTAGAACAGATTCATGCTCCTCCTAAAAGGTTGTGTTATCAGTTCAAACATGCTCCATGGTGATAAATATCAAACCAATCCGACAGTTTAAGTAAAAATAAACTACCTGTTTAGTTTAGCAAAAAGGAGTGATGACAAGGCTTAAATAGCTATGGACTTCTAAGTAAGCACTTGCTCCCAAACAAGGCTTTTCTGTAACTAGGTTAAAACATAAATAATCTGCTGTGTTTGCCCATGTTGGTCGGGAATAAGCTGACCAGTAATCTGTTTATAGAAAAATGCATATAAATAAAGGAGATACACAAGCATAAATCTGGAACTATGTATATATGTATTGAGGTTTTATTCTATTTTTGAAGCAAATAGAGGGGTTTTTCCCCAAAAGTTGATATGATCATAATGCAGGCATACTTTCTCTTAAAAAGGCAATACTATCAGTAATATTCAGAAAATATTCTTGCTTCTCAGAAACACTCTCCCCCCTCCCCTTCCTTGTTTTTCCCACTGTTTATAGCTTAAAATAGATGAGAATATTACACAGAAGATCTGTAGGCTTTTCTGGGTTATTTCCTTATCTGGAACTATTTCCTTTCAATCTCATAGCTGTTGGTACCCAGACGTGTCAGATGTTTCTGCTCCTTGCTCTAGGACTGCAGCCTCAAAAGACAGCTCTGACATCAGTAGCGAGTGTGTCCTTGGGGATAATTGAATTCCATCAATTACCTGGACCATATGCTGAATATAGAGGTGGCTTTTCCCTGAGTGCTGATGGCTGGAGTAATTTTGGCTATGGTAATACTCTCACGGTGTATTAAATGCATATTACAACAATACCTTATCCAAATTAGTGTAGAATTATCCTTATAGATATAGAACATTTCTAAACTAGCTGAGGTCGATAAAATGATGCTTGATTTCCATTTGAAGTTTATTATGTCTTAACAGGAGAACAAAACCTCTCATGCTTTAAGTAGACCCTGGTTTTGCCTTGCTTTTATATCAGTGCTTCACTATTTTTACTGCTGGATTATTTTTTTCAATGTCTTGCCTGAATCTTGCCATCTTGCAGTGCACAAAAGAATCGTGCTCACTCAGAACACAGAGAAGAGCCTATTCTAAAATAGCAAAAAAGTGAAGCAGTAAACTCAGACTTTGAGAAGGGGAACACATGGGACTAAGCAAGATAAATTAGTGAGTAGCAGATGACACCTGGGGTGAGATTTTGAGAGGAGAAGCTGACAAAATGTACTAGCCCGTAGGGAAATAGGTTACCCACCTGCCTTGTTGTAACTGGAATATCTCTTCTGCTTGTTTGCCATCCTTAGTATTCTCTAAGATTGTTTTCATTGTTTGCAGTAAGAAACTGCTTAATGGAGGCCTAATTCTAGGGGGAAAAAAAAAAGCTGATGGTTGTATTTTCATGGCTAAGGAAAGAGAAATAGCATGTTGCTGGCAGTCCTGCAATATGGTACCTGCTACAACACAAACAGAAGCAGAATTTTGTTACGGGTTGCAAATTTCTCTCTGTGTCCTTGAAAATCTTCACAGGAGTGCAAGCATTGCTTTTCATTTGCAAATTGTTAAAGTTGTTATCATTCTGGTGTTACCTTATCTTATCCTAATTTCCTTAGCTTGTAATAGCTGTGGCCTATTTACTTTCCAGGTCTAAATCATCTTGGTTTAGCAGAGGCATGGTTACCTGGGGCAGTTTCTATTCCCTCTAGAAGCATGCTTTTGTGATTATGATGTTTATAAGCCTCGAGCGAATGGTTGGGAGGACAACGCAGCACTCAACTCCAGATGGCCCAGTTTTAAGCTACTAACATGATTCTCCTGGGTTTTTTATTTTACCAATTATTTATTCCTTATTTCCACAAAGTACATTTCCTACTACAAGTGAATTTTCTATGATTTTAACTTTTTACCAAGGTGTTCCATGGGCTGCTTCACTCACTATGTCTCCTTTTTAGAATGACTTTTAAAGACATTCATTTGCCTTCTAAAACACAGAGCTGGGTAAACTGCGAAACCTTAGTGCCTCTCATTAAAGCTATGAGAACCATGCCAGGCTATTTGAAATTCAAAGTAATTATCAAAATAAAATGATCCAAAACCAAATGATCAAAAATAAACTGCTAAGTCATCATGGTTAGACAAACCTTCTTTTGCTTATGGAATTCTGCCATTTTATGGATGGTGTAGTTGAAAACTAAAGACTTCAACTTTTGAAGAGGTTGGTATTTTTTCTTCAGTTCACCTCCCTTATTTTAACATTTCATTTGAATCTCAGCTTAGTTGCAGTCCACTTGCACCACGAAGGTATTGAAGGCCAGTCACAATCCTTGCTGACACAAGAGCACTGTTTTAAGACCCCTGCCTGTGAAGGAAGAGGCTGCAGAAAGAGCACTGGAGAGCTCTCATAGAGTTACCCACTGCCACCATGACCTCTTAAGAGCTCTGTGTCAGTGGCATAGTTACAAGGCAGGAAGGCAGATGTTCTGAACGTTTTCAGAGAGGTTCCTCTGAATATTCAGGCGTGAGGGGAGCTGATTTGGTTTAAGGATGAGTTTTAATCTCCTGAAGTTCACTTTCAGCTTCTAACCTATTTTTAGTTTCAAGAATATTGTTAATATTATGTTTTTACCTTTTTAAAATGTATTAACTCTTCATCTCTTCTCTTTGCCAAGGAATCCTTGAAAGTGTCCATCTGAAGACCTATTCTGACATCTTTTTTTAGCAGGTTTCTTCTGCAGCTACATAATGTCATTTGTAATTCATTAACTTGTCTGAAAGAGATATTTTCTGTGCAGTGTTAGTTAGTAGTTTTGTCTGCAATTGATATAGAATAGATCTCAAATTGATCAGAGCCGAGTTTAAGGCCCTTTGTTTTTTTCATTGACTTCTCTTCTTATTCAGGGCAGTCTTGATTACTCAAGTTGTTGTCTTCTTTATGAAACACTGATTTGGACAACGTGGTCTTGGAATGTTTAAAACGTCTCTCTTTTCATTGTTTGTTTTCTGAATGCCATTTTATAGAAAGGATTTGTCTTTTGCTAAAAAATTTAAGTTTACTAAAACATTTTGAGGACGGGGTTACGAGGCACAGCTCAAAGAAGTCAGCTGCTAAATGCCTTGAGGTGGAAAAAACCCCATCAGTTTTCTGTAAGCTCACTTCTCTTACCATCTGCTTCAAATAGATGACATTATACATAAGTCTTCAGTCCATATTTTCAATGAAAACATTTGTAATGTTTTTGTGAAGACCATGCAGTGTTTCAGACCAGACTGTTAGTCATTTGATACTCAGTGATTTTTCATGACTGTAGTGTTCACATTCACTACCCAGCTTCAGTAACAAAATATGGTAGAGAAGGAGAATATTTAGGAAGTGATGAAGAGGTTAAAGCCATGAATTTATTTCTGACTCTGTTCCAAACAGAAGATAAATCAGACATAACCTTTTTGAATTCATTATTTCTCTTTTTTGTGTGTGTGTGTGTGTGAGAGATGCCATTTTTCCTGGGACAAGAATGAAAAAAAATTAAATATATTGGAAATGTACCTGAATTAAGTGGTCTAAGATCTTCATATGTTTACAGAGAATGAAAGCAAGAGGTGTGAAAACCTGTCCCTGGCAACACAGTAATTTTGCACTGTCAGGAGACCCAGCATGTTCCTCCAAGGCATCCAGTACTAGGCACTGTCACCGAAAACTATTGGCCCAGATGGAGATATCCTCATTTTGAAATATTTCTTTATTTCTCTATGCAGAGGCATGCATTACAAATTTATTGAACAGGCATGTTTATGTTAGCATTAGGCTCACTATGGAGTGCTGAGATGAGAAGGGACAGATATACTTATGTAAGAAGATGCAATGTGCTGGCAAACTTGGTACTTTGAGACAACGTTGCTTTTTCTACAATCAAGACAAAAGTGGTGAGGCTGCTCACAGGAACAGTTATGAATAAAAACAAATTAAATACAATGTTGGCAAGTTTTGCTTGGAGATAGATGGGAAAAGGAAAGCAAAAATAAAAATATTTTCATTTTTTTCCGCCTGTATATGTGGGCGAAATACTATTAAGTATCTTGTCTCCCTGTATAGCAAGGAGCATAAACAATAGGATTTTTGGTGAAATTGCATTTTCGTGGTTGGCAAGCTTCAATCTGGTTAAATTCAATGCATTCCAGGTATGGGTTTCCATGACCATTTAGGTTAGAATCCAAGGTTTTATTTTAGGCATTTTCCCCAGTGAATATTCTGGCAACTCACCCTTTGGCAGAAAAAGGTGTATTAGTGCAGCTGGCTTTTGTTTTGTTTTCTTCTGTGGAGCCCGATTCCATAGATGAGCTCTGAGAACATATGTTGTGAAGAGCCTTGCAGGTGAGACAGGTAAATGAAGGCTTATTTTTTGAATCCCAAAATAAATTTTCATGGGGGAAAGTGTCCATGTCCTTTGGTCGTATTAAGCTGGGTACAGAGGGAATTCTCCATAATCAAAAATATTGATGCCTAGGAAGTTTTGATGTTTCTAACTGGACTTTGGTCAAAATCAAATATTCAAATATTTGAAAACTTGCTTCCATATCAAGTGTTAACTTGACATGGAGACCTGAATGGAGTCTTTAGAATTCACAGTTTGAACCTGGAGTGACTTACATGACCAAGAGGTATTTAAAATTCAAGTTCTTCTAGAGTTCAAATTCTGATAGTAAACGTGATTCTTGGCTGTATCAATGTCATGGCTTTACTTTCCAATGCCATATGAGGCAGTCAGTTTACCATTTCACACTGTACTTCAGTGAACTGGGCTCTTTAGAAGATGTACTGACACAAATATAAACAGTTAGAATTCTGCAGAACTCATGACCACATGCAAATTTTTCCAATTACAATGTTTTGCCAGTCTTCACCTCCCATCATGATCTAAAATTATGCTTTCTTTTTCAGAAGAGTATTTATTTAATCTGCCAAGAATTTAGCCACACTGATTGAGTTCTTAGTGCTCTAGGCTCTTAGGAAGACCAGAGTATTTGGGGCCAGTTCTCAGGTCTGAAAACACAAAGAACCACTGATGAAGGCTGGTAACAAAATTCTTCTTCTACTGCTGATTCTGTTTTTCTAAGTGTCTCAGTTTGGAGATCTTATGAGTTGGTGTGAGTGAGTAGCTCTGTCTTCTCAAGCAATTATTCTTCCCTCAGGGATTTGAGAACAATATTAATTTTTACCAGTGTTTTGGTAAAACATAATACTCCTGGGAGGGTTATGCTGCCAGGTGCTGGATGATCCTGCATCTCTAGAAGTGAGGCTGAAAACATCTGTAGCTCTCGCCTGTTTCAGATTCAAACTTTGGTTCTTGGTAATATTCTAAGACATCAGTACTGGGTATCTTCAAAAAGTGGTTTCAAATGAAGTACCAGGCATTTGCTTATGGAATTTCGTTATCTATTCCAAATTTTGGAAAAAGTATAAACGAACCTGCAGATATCCTATGTTTTCAGAAGAGATTGTAATCCTTCAGTCAGAAACTGAGCTCCTTGCTGACTTGGTGAGATTTGGATGATGAATATAAGTGCCAGAATACATTCCATTTCTGCCCACTTTTCTCTAGAGGCCTCCTGTGCCTGACACATCTGAATGACACCCACAGGACAGGGATCCTGCAGTGGTGGTATCCTCTGTTTGAGACACCTTTTCTGGGGCTGTATCTTATTTCCAATGCTGTGGCAGGAGGACATAGTGACTTTTACACATTGTAGAAAATGTCTTTAAGGTGGCTTTCAAGGGGAGATTTTTTTAGAGTCTAAGTGACACCTAAATGGTGGATTTAAGGTACCTTTGGAAAAATATGAATTAATTCAGCGTAAGAAGTTTGTCTTTCACCGCAAAGCCAGTCTGAGACTGTGAGGGAAAGTAAATGATTTGCAGCTCTGCAGAGCATTTTAGAAACTATTACTGCATGGCTGTTCAACAACAGAGCAATTCCTAGAGGTCAGCACAAGTTGTCAGATGTGCTTGCAATTGACCTGTGCCAGTTAGTCTCCTCTAATTGCAGTCAGGACTTGTACACTGTAGAAAAATCTCATACCCTCTTCTGATAGGAAGATAGAATCTATCAGAGCATGGTTATTTATTTTCATATTTTTTAATGTTTGAATCCACACCAACCAAAAATTTGCACTTAAAAGGATGCCTGTGTTTTATATTATGACACATACATTATCATTTACTTGTGCAGTTCTTTCAGCTAAATTTAGAAAGACAGTTTTAGGTCATGAAGTCTAGAGAAACATTTCAAATACAGAAAAAGAATATGTACCATTAATATGCCATGTATGAATTTATATGGATAACATTTGAAATGGAGATTGTTCATCATTCTCCATCCTAGCAGATTTTATTATAATGGATTCTGACTGGAATGTTACACGCACACATGCACAAATGCACACACAGAGCACTTAACCTATTTGAAAAGACTGGGCACTCTGTAGTGTTTAGGATGGATTGAGTTAATTGAGTATTGATTTAAAGAACTTGGAATACAGCTGCCCTAAATTTTTGGTTAGAACACCTCTATGGCATCTATGTTGTATCAGTTAGTAAGTTCTCAGTCATTGTGACTGGAATATGACAGAATAGACTACAGGAGAGTGATCTGAACTGAGAATGGGATCAGTGTTGAAACCCACACTGAATTGAAATGCAGAGATCAAGGACTGATGAGACATTCTGCATAGTAAGATCTGCAAGTAGCAAAACCATAAAAATTAGCTGAGAAAAGTCTGAGAGCTATATAATCTTCACTGAAGATAATTTTTTTTTTTTTAATTTACAAGAGGGATTCAACAATTTCATAAACCCAGCAGTACTAATTACCGTATTTATATCTAGTTCAGAACAGTTATTTGGACATAATTTCTCTTTTTTTCACACCAATATATTATTACCATTTTATTTAGGCTTGTCAGCACCCTCTCTTTATTGTGGAGAATATGCACTATCTTTAACAAATGTATGCCCATGTGCACACACATGTACACCTAGGTATATACAAGTATACCCAGACTCGCTTAAGACCTTCATATTTTTCACGAGAGAATTTTTCATTACCTTTTTATATCATACTAAGACCTGAAGAGCCCTTTATGCCAGTTGTAAAGATGTCAAGTTCTATTAATAAAAGACTTGGACTTGAGCATGGCTTGGAAAACACATTTGTCTTTAGAAATAAAAATGGCATTCATCTTCTCTGGCACAAAAAAAATCCCCAATCAAGGCATTTCCTAAAAACTTTTAGGAAAAAATAAATTACTGGAAATATGTAATCCCTAAGTTTTATTAAATGAGCAAATTTAAATCAATAGAAAATAGTAGTGGGAAAAGATGTCTTTCAGGTTTCAAATTCCAAAATTACTCTTCTTCTCATAGAAAGCTTTCGTACAGAAGACCTCTTGCCCTGTTGTGTATTCTCAACTGACTCTCATACATGTGGCCATAAGATGGGTAAAAGTTTAGGGGGAAAATGGAGTAAAAATAACCTTCAGCTAACTTGCTCTGACAAAATTTTAGGAATTATTTTCTGTGTTTTGTCTACTTTTAGCGCTTAAGTGAATCACATGGCTTTGAAATTTGTTTTTAAAAATGTACGAGCTCCAGAAAGCCGAGTATTGTAGAACACAACTTCTTCCACACTTTCAATATCTAATAGTGCAAGGAAATGTCCCACATTCGTATTCTTAGAACATTGATGTTGAGTCATGAAGAAGAATCATGGAAAGGCATGTAAGCTAATGGTTTCTTTATTTTTTATTCTAATAAATTCTAGTTCTCATGTGCCTGACTCCCTTTCTGCCTGCCAGTCTCTTTACTCAACCTTTCAACTGTTTATAGTCTAAATATGATGAGTTTGAACTTATCAGTTCACATGACCCACCAAACCTCCTTGTCACTACCAATTATTAGTGTTTAGTACTACACTTAGACCTGTGTCTCTGTTTCCCTCTGCTGTTCTGCTGAGACATTGCTTGTTTTTCCAGTCTAAGCCGTGTGCTTGGGAAGCCACACTTAGCTCACTTTAAAGCCAAATTGTCTTACTTGCTTGTCTACAAACATCTGCCAGAAGGTCTCCAAAACTATTAGAAGGCACGGTTTATGGTGTGTCCACAATACCCAGAAACATCGGGATGCAGATGTATAAAAAGCCTGCAGTAGACAAAGTCAGCCTTTCGGGGTTGTGCAGCCAGCAGTGACAATGACAGAGATGTCATGTCCCACCTGCCGGATGAAAATTTATTTGAATGAAGGTGAGATGACGTAAAAGGAAAGCCCCGGGAGGGAAGCAGTTTTTCCACCTGCTGCTTTTCCACCAAGGATATCCAGTGGGTTTGCAAACCCTGTAAGAGCAAGACAGGGTGGGACAGAAGGTAAAACAGAAGAGGGAAACTTCCACATGATCCCTAGATCTGTTGCTGTGGAGGGAAAGTTTCAGGTTTGGATTCAGTGGAAAAAAAATTGTATCTGAGCAGAATAAAAATATCTAAAAATATCTCTTAGATTTATTTTCATTTATTAAATATATTCAGAGAAGACAGAAACATTAACAATTATTTTTAATAAGTTTTGTTTTACAAACATAAAGCTTAGGTTGGGCTGGTTGCTGAGGTTTGCCTTAGTCACGTCTTGACTCTTCCTCTCATTGAAATACATCTTTTTCATGTGTTTTACTCTTAACTTTGGGAGGTTTCATATGCCACTTTCCTGTATCTCAGCACCCCTTAGGGCTGACACGGGGTCAGAGCAGTGGAGAGCTGAAGCCAGATGCTTTAACCCTAAGTCATCCACTCTGACTAGAAAGGGTCTGGTGTTAGAAAGGTGATCTCATGTGGGGAGGGTGGGCTTTTGGTTGACACTTCTGCTTCAGGCTTTGAAGTATATCTTTAGCAGTGGCCAACTAAGAGAGTGGAAGACAACTCCAAATGGTTGGTGAATGATTTAAATGTGTTTCTAACAGTTGTTTTAGTGGGTCATGGCCATTGCTGTGCAGCGTTAGCTCTTTCTGAAACACAGGAATGGCCTCAAACCTGCTGGTTGAATCACATGCAGTCATCTATTTGTGCCCTCACTTGAACCCTCAGTGTATGAGGCTCGCTCCATCTGCCGTGTCCTTTCTGGCACGCAGCCGGATGCGTTCTTAATGGAGCAGACAGCTGTACTGCAAGGGCGTGGAGCCTGAGATTGCTGCACTGCAAGGAAATCCCCGTGCCCAGCAAAGCTCAGCAAAGTTTGCAATCATCATCAGCAGCAGCAAATTTACTCATACTTGTATCTTTTGGTGGACAAGCAAACACCTATTGAAGTCGGAAATCTGGTCCTACTTTGTTTACATAAAATAACATTTACCTTCCTTTAAGGCACTCCAAAGGACCTGATTTTTCCCCCTAATTTAAAAGACTTATGTGGAAGTTCTCATGTGTGGTATTTCCACAATTCTTTAGAAATATCCTATGAACAGAAGTACATAATTTTAATAGTAATTAAAAAATTTTATAACACTATGTTATATGATACCTAAAAATGAACTTCAATATAATTTTCAAATAAACTCAGACATGAAAGGAATGTAATCTTAACTAATGTAGATTGTGGTAAAAATGCATTTAGATGTTATATCTTTGACAAGTCAGAAACTAATGGTTCTCTGAAACACAAAAAGCTGCTTCACCTGTCTTTGACTTTTGCTAACTGCATTTTAAATTACAAAGTGGCAAACGTCTAGTTACAAAGACTCCAAAATGTAGTTCTGTTTGCCGAGTGGACACATTTACAGGGTACAGTATGTAACACAACCTGCTCATCTGAAGATTATGAAGCCACTGATTAGGAAACTAAAGCCTCTGTGGTAACAAATATTTAACATATGTGCACGTATTTGCAAGACAAATACATTTTAATAATTGTAAGAGCAATCCAATTAGGAAAGTCTGGTTCTGCGGACTCCAGTTCATGTAGTCCAATTTAAACTGTTTGAAGGTGAGTGCCATGTTATTTAGAAACCTCAGTTCTTCCAAATAAGTAACAACAAATGTTAGATATTTTGAACAGAAAGAACTGGCAACTGAAAAACAGGGAACAAAAGGCTTATTAAAGTAGATCTGAGGGTCTTTAGGAATATATGAATATAAAAATGTGTATCTTTCAAGCATTACAAAGGGAATGTGCAAAGACACACATGCTTATATTTGTAGAAATACAATGTAAAGCAGAAAGAAGTAATGCAAAAGCACTTGATTTTATAGATGTTTGATGAAATCACAGCTATTCTGGGAAGCAAGAAATGCATGAGTTGTTTCAAAGCTATATAGAAATAAAAGAAACAAAGCAAAAAGGTAATCTTAGGTTGCCTCAGGTATTTCACATAAGCATAGGTGCTTGTTTTGGCATGGACAGTCAGGACTCCTTCTCTGCAGCCAGGTTCTTTTACTCACTCAACACCACCAATTAAATTTGCGTGTGAGATACAACCTTAGGTGATCAACCTTGTTGAGATTAAGTTAACTCTGAGCAAAGAAAGAAGTGCAATGTTAGCTGATCTAAATAACACAAATGTCAGAAATGGTGTGCTTACAAACTTTATATCCTTGTTAGAAGCAAGATATAAAATCAATGTTAGCTCATAAACTCTGTCCATAACCTGCTCATGGGACTTATTGACAGATTTGACTTTGACCTTCCTCTTTCTGGATGTCTTAGTATTTTCCCTCTTGTACAGGAGACCAAGCTTTAGAAAGTATGTAGATATTGACTGTGATGGCTTTATGTCTTTAGTGCTTAAATAGAAAGCATTTAACCTCATGAATTTTTAAATTGTATTAATAGATACAAACATTAGTATCCCACACATTTATAAATTAATAAGACACTGCAAAGGGAAGCAATAAATAGTGAAAACTAGTGAGAGTGAAATCTAATGCATGTCCTGAAATTGTTTTGACAGATACAGTACCCATTTTCTTTTGGAATTGTTCTATGGAACTGTAGCTCTTTTAGCGTTGCATTTAAATTTCATCTGTGTTGAACCAGGTGTTCTTCAAAACTTGTAAGGAAAGAGATTTCTTTCAGCTCTCCACTCTCCCTGGTATGTATACAGTATTGTGCATTTTCTTTTTTGAACTTAGGTATATATATTTCAGAAAATGTGTTGCTTACAAACTGTGTGATACAGCTGTTCCTTTGTGTAATTTCTGTTGAGAGTTAGGTTGCAATAGAGCATCTAAAGTACATTAGTATAAAATCCTAGCACAGCAACAGTACCACTCATGGTAAATGCTGCACAAATACTAAATTGGCATGATTCTGATTTCAATTCCCTACAATTATCTTTAAAAAAAAACCAAAATGAGTGAGTGGGGCAATCAGTAGCTGGGAATAAGCAGGAATTTTAAAACCCAAAAAAAGTTATGTATAATATTTTGCTAGAACAAACAGAGGATAAAAGCAAAGACTAATCAAACTTCCTCTAGGAGTGTTTTCTTGCCTCTCTCTAAAGATATCCAGCCTCACTATATATATTCTTGTCAGCTGTCTTGCTGCTCAATTCCCCTAGCCTTCCTCAGGGCCTCAAAGTTGGTGGTTTCACACTGTAGCTAATGCAAAGGAAAAAATGTCTGCTCTTAAAATATCCTTTTGCTTGTCTGGCTGTCTCTGCCCAAGTATCTCTAGAAATGATAGTAAAAAGAAGTGCTTCCCCTGAAGACTTTTTGGGAGCATATTGTTTTCAAGACCTTTTAATGACCTGAAATACCTAAGCAGTACATATTAAATAAACAAAGACAAATAAGTGATGGAGGCTACAAGAACTGTCTGATTGTTGGCAATTTCATGGCAATTCATGCAAATTTACTCATGTCTTCTGGCAAGGTTATCTAAGCATAAAAGTGTAAAAAGAAAGTATTTAAATTAGCTTTGTGGGTCTGTACAGTATCCCCCTTGTTTACAACTGCTTTCATACATGAAATACATAAAAATGGGGTCTTTTTTGCATTTAGCAGATGAATTAAGAAACCATTACATTACACAGTAAAATGTTAAAGCATACTGACTTGTGATGCTAAATCATTTATTATACAATAACATACTTGAAGGAATGAGCAGATTCTTAACTGTATTAAAATGCAAAGAAAATTTTTTCCTATTACTGAAGTCCATAGGCATTTTTGATTGAGGGGGATAGCTATTAGATTACTCAGTGTGAATGGTCCCAATAAAACTTCTATGTAACACTTATTTATTGTATTAATCTGTGTGGTAGACTTTGGACACTGAAAATCACAAATTCACAGTCAGACAGACACTGAAAGACTGTGCATAATTGAAGATCCAATAATTGAAACTTGATATTTTCCCCAAGGAGCAATTTCAAGGAAAATAAAAATCACAGGTTCCTTTGCAAGTTTGGTATCTCATAACAGCTTTAATCAAAAATTTCTTCCTCCTTTGTTTCTGAAAACATTTATGTGGCGGTATAATCAATCCTGCTGACTCCCAACTCCTTTGCATAAGAGAAGACAATAATAAAATGTCAGAATAGCTGTTGTGCTACAGAACTTGCTTTGCCTACTGGTTAGTGAAAGTAGCACTTTACTAATACCTTTGTGAGTGACAAACACTTGAGAACTTAGAGGTGTTCAAGGACTTCCTAATCAGCAAGAAACAAACACAGGTAATAGGGGAAATCTTGTGGGAAAAAATTAATGAAAATGTTAGTTTTGGTAGAACACTTCCCTGCTGAACCTCTTAGAACTGTCCAAGAGATCTTTGCTGTCAATGAATGAAGAAAAAAGGAAGTAGGAGAGACATTTCAGAAACTGTATTAGAGTTGGCAAAAGGTGTGCTGTATATTTGATAAGATTATCTGAGCTGCAGAACAAAAAACTTCCAATGTGCTGAGTTCTGAGCAGAAATTATGATAAAAAAACATCTTTTGATTTTTTTTTTCTTTCAGGAGATGAGCAAGTCTGGGGGTCTTGATACCTATACAGAGAAAGACAAGAAACAGTGTTATGGTAAACATGACTCTTAGCAAGACCTACAACAGTCTTATTTAAAGTAAACCTTCTGTTTGAAACATTCATGACTGACAGAAAAACTACTGCTAGGATGGACCAAATAAATATTGCTGTCATGTTTAGACAGTTCTTGACAGTTTTCCCTTTTTTTCTTACTGGTTCCATTTTCATAAGAAAAATGAGAAAAAATGTTTACTACTTTCCAGCCTATATTATCTGCCAATCTTAGGATTGTTTTATAACCATGAAAATGCTTCTAAGAATACCATTCTTCAACAGATTAAGACACTTTGTGTTGTATTATTCACAAGTGATTTCAGCAGAAGGTGTAATGAAACTGTGGTAGGTATATATGGGATTATTTTGCCTTCTTGCAACAATTTATATGGCATTCTTGGAAGTTTGAAGCTGAAATATTAAAGCACCTTTCTTCTGGCAGAGAAGTTTAAATATTTTATTATGAAAAATGAAGAAAACTAAGACACTGATTTGCTTCTTTTTCCTCCTCCTCTTGCCCCTCCTTTCTGCATTTTTCCATTGGAAAATAGCACAATATATAATGATACATAATTAATAAATAATAAGTATATAACTGTAACAAAAATAATAGAAACAATTATAAACCACATAAAAACATAGAACCAGCTTGTTCACTGCTAGCACATAAATCAAAAGATAACTCTTGCTCCAAGCCACACAAAATAGCAGTTACAGAGACCATAGTCCTCTTATTTGGGGAGATCTTTTAGGATTCTGGCTTCACCTGACATAACTGTGTGTTCTCTGTGGATGGAAAAATGCATCTCTGTCAGATTTGGCATCTTGTTTTTTGATCTAGGAAATAAGTCTTAAAGTGCGTACTTGTATTTCCCAATCCATATTTCCTCACAGTACCTCTGTGGCATTGTCTGCAACATAACTTTCCGGAGGAAAACCAGTTTGGTTTAGAACAGTCATTTGTAGAAATTTGCCCTTCTTTCATATCACTATTGACTCTTTAACCAAAACTGCTTTGCTCTAGGCAAGGATAATTGTTAACCTCTGGCAGTACTTGAATTCAGTGAGAATCTTGGATCTCCATTCAGAGAGGGCTTCACTTCATACAAATCCATTTGTCTCTTATTCTAATGATCAAGTGGGCCTGAATACAAGGGACTTTTTGGGACTTTCTTGGTAATAAACACATGCCCATCCTCAGTTCCACACTCCTGTGCAGAAAGGCTAGAAAGTGTTGGCATTGGATGAGGTATAATTCCAGTAATGATCACCCTATTTGGGAAGAACCAATCCTCAGAAACCTTCTCAAAGTGGCATAAGTCATGGAATCACAGAATCACAGAATCACAGAATCACAGAATCACAGAATGGTTTGTGTTGGAAGGGACCTCAAAGGTCCTCTTGTTCCAACCCTCCTGACATGGGCAGGGAACCTTCCATGAGACCGTGTTGCTCAGATGTCCATCCTCCCTGGTCTTGAACACCCCCAGGGATGAGGACTCCACACACCGCTCTGGGATAAAGATCCTTTTGAACTTTTCTGGTGGCCATAGTGAGAGGCAGAAGGTGCAGTATAAATATATGACACTAAAGATACTTGATAGGACCTGAAAAGCTTTACGCTTGCTGTCTGGGCATCTGGCATAGGATGGCAGCAATGACTGATGTTGCCATTTTGATCAGATCTCACTCTTTAATTTTACTTAGGCTGCCTGGACGAGTCTATTGTTTTGGGAATAGCTAAGACAAGTAGTTTAATTAAAGCATGCCCTGTCTTTGGGAAAAAAGGAAAACAAAAGTGGTTAATGAGACCAGTTCCTTGGTCCTTCAGCACTAGTAAAGTCACATTACAGTGATTAAGACTTGAAAATGAGAAGTGTGATAAGATGCTAAGGAGCTGTGAATATATGAGCTTCAAATAGCAAGCAGGCTATGTCTGAGCTATTAAAGAAGGCCAGCTGTAGAAATGGCAAAGTATGATGTGTGCTATGGAAGAGTAGCATTAATTTTGCAGGAGAATGGGAAATATAAAAATTCCAGGTGATGAAAGTGAGCAGAGATGTTCACTTACATCAGGCATTGTACACAAGAATTAAAATGATAAATACTAAGATCTGAACTTTGCAAGTTACTTCTTACTTTTTTTCTCTGCTGCCATGTCAGGCAGTTTTAATACCTCAGAAGCAGCTTGTATCTAGCTCCGACATTTATCTTTCTGCACATCTCAAGAATGTCAGTAGAAAACCTGGTGGAATATATTAATTGACTAATGACTCATACACAAAACATGTATTTTTCTTTACTTTTTTTGAGTAGGAGAGTAAGTTTTATATCTTCCTGAATCCTTTATATTCAGTTATTATCACACAGCACTGGACAACAAGATGGTCTTCATTTCTCTGTGGCACAGCTCAGCTTTGTACCATAGTTACTTGAATATCCTCTCTCTTCTTCTCTCTTCATTCATATATTGCATTAATCAAGTATTCCCTATTAGTTTCCGTCCTAAGCCTTGTGGCAAACTGGGCTAAAAACATGATTTCCTTCAACATCGCAACTACATGTTGCTGATCTTGTATCCTCCTTTTGCTGTGAACTGTTTGGCAAGGCACACTCAAAGATCTTTGACTCTTCATCTGTCACTACTTCCAATATTTTATTCTTTTTAATTTGAGGTGACCCTTGCATAACATCTGTGATACCTTTGAAAGCATCTATAATGCAAAATCTGATTAAAATGAGACTATAAGTTTGCAGAAATGAACAAGTAGCTGACTATTTAGAGTGCTTTTGCTTTTTTTTAGGAATTTTTATTCTGCTTTTTGTTCTGACAGCTTTGCAGGTGGCCCAGTTACAGGTTATAGAGTTATCTGCAGGCTGTCTGTCCATCCCAGTAAATGCAGAGAACATTTCCATCAGGAAGGCCTAAAAAGAGAAATGGGTGTGGCTCTATTTTAAACAGTCATGTAAAGAACTCTAGTGTGATGTGTTAATTGATCTTAGATCTTTATTCTGACTCAGTAATACTGTTCATTTTTACTAAACAATAAACAAAAACTGACACAGAAAAAGTTGTGTAAGCTTTGTTTTCATCTCGTGTGTGACCATTAGTCTAATAACTTTATATATATATCTGTCTAAAATGTGTTGCAAAAGAGGAAGTAGCCAATCTGTAAGATCCCCTCTAAAAGTCTGCCTTTCTGTAAGGCATAAATGGTACACAAGTAGGCATATTCTGGGTCTGATTGAAGACTCCTTTTGGTCCATGGAAAGAATAACTACATCTTTTTTCATCAGTGCATAATGAGGGGGAAACAATGCTCCTTGGAATCACAGTCTAGAACCTTGTGCTGGCTGTATCCTTCCTTTTCCAGCTTCATTAGCAGTATGTAGGAAACTATATTATAATTTCCCAGTTGTCCATTGTAATTTTGTTTCCAGGAGTTCTGCAAGATGTGAAAACTCCACAAGAAGTGAAAATTAAATTCATGATATTGAATAATGTGAATAGGAGTGAATAGCAGTGAACTCGCAGAGCTCTTGCTCTGCAATGAGTGGTGATTTTCTTGGGTAAAAGATTTCTTGGGTATCTTTCTATAAATGTTATCCTGCTTGCTTTCTTAGACCATCCCAGCCATGATTTTCCTTTTCTATTTACAGTTCATATCTGGTGATTAAGAAAGATCCATGTCTCAGATTTCTTTAGATGGACACAGGTGCTTCCACAAAATCATAATTCAGTGCTGGATGGATGAAGTCCATGGGTTGATGGGTAGGGGTAACTAACCTGTGTTAGGTGCAGGTGTTTGAGGGAGCAGGAATATGTGACTTTTGCCTGTTGTCATGCAACCTTGGTTCTGAGGCCAAGCTTGAGGGCTTGGAGGGCTCTTGCACCCAGAATTGGGCTCCACTGCTCATGTACTCCCATACTTAATGACAATTGCACTGCAGTCCATAATCTCATATAACCATCTAAAATGCCTTTATTGCAGTTTACAATCATATAATGGGCTGCAAATGATACTGAGTTTCAGTCTCACATGTTCCTGTTGCTGTGCTACGGGAGAACGTCAATATCCCTGTCTATTCCTTGACTTCATGTGCTGGCATTACAGAAGTTGTTCACATCAGTTACTGGCAGTGACTCCACAGAACTATTTTAACCCCTAAAGGTCAGCTGGATGGAGTAGAAACTGGACAATAAGTCTGCCTCACAAGGTGATTCTTCCTGTCAGGTACAGTGTTCTGTGAGACCAGAGTCGGCACATTGGTGGAGAAGAGCATTGTCTTGTTTGCTGGTAAAGACTACTGTGTTTGTAGTTATCATGGCTTAGGTACATAGAAAGAGGTTTGCATCCATCAGAACTAGGCTTGCTTTTCCTAGGCTGGGGTTTAGACATTGCAATGCATCCTTTTAACCCAGCCACTCTTGGAATAGCTTTCACTGCTGTACACTTTTACATGTAGTAACAATGTTTCATCCCATTTAGTGTATTTCCTTAATGTGTAGTTAATTAAAAAAATTTAATATTTTAAATTATGTGGGTGCAGCATTTGGTGCTAAAATGCATTTCTTGGTATTGAAGTGATTTTAAATAGCCTGTCTCTACCAGTTCCTTCACGGTTCCTGTGGCGAGTTTATAGTTGTGGGCAGCATCAGAAATCTCCTGTGAAGAGCGAGTGAGAATCGGTTCCGCAGCAGGAATCTGGACAACTAACTCATTCAAAGCTCTGAGCATGCAGTGACGCGCTTAAAGAGCTATTACAAAATTTGGTTCCCTTAATCATATTTTTTAAAATATAATAATCTCATATTTTGTTGAATGCAATAAATTTTCACATTTTCCAAGCTGCAGGTTAGTACACATTATTTTCTTCTATATATTTAAAAGTTCTACTGTAATAAGTGGCTTTTACAAAAATAGCAAAGAATTTGTTGAAATAGTTTATACTTTGAACATTTTAAGGGTAAATTTCAGAAACCACCACAAGTGTTTTCTATGTTACAGAAGGACTTACTGAATGGGATCTGTGAAAATTTTCAGGAGGGCCCACAACTTTCTGACACTTCAATTTTTTCAGTGTTGTTTAATGCCTAAATTGCTTGAGGAAGAATGCACCAGATGGTTTAGACGACCGTTGTTACTGAAACTTACATACTCTTTTTCATAAAACATTCTGGTTTATATAATTTAAAAAAAAAATTCTTATACTTGAGTAAAGATTATCACTTTTGAAAAACAATTATTAATAGAGAAGTAGATTGGTATGACTTCAAATGAAAAGGAAAAAATTACATATCTTGATGGTTAAAATCAGGTGTGGGAGCTTTTATAATATGGGCTGAAAGTGAGTCAAAATCACAAGTCAAAATCAATTGAGGATTTGTGTCTTGATTTATAGACATTTTTCACAGTCCAACCTGAGTGTTCAGAAATCATAAGTCAATTAGTGATTTGTAATTAATTAGACAATGGAAGAGTACACATGATTTGGCTCCTATGCCAGTGATATGCTCAAAACAATGAGTTTCTATGAAAGGGCTGGGAAGTATAGATCCTTTTGTATTCCACCAAGTGTGGACAGACATCTGGTTATTGGCCAACAAAACCTGGAAGACATCTATAACAAATGTATGGTTCACATACTTGCCAAAGGATTTTACAATATTATTAATTTAATTTCCAAGTAGTTGAATGTTTTAGACAGGACACATAATATTCAGCCCTAAATATACTCACAAATATTGCTATCAGAGATGAAAGTCACTTTCAAGAATACAGCAGATTTCTGAGTTCATTCTGAGAAGACATGAGACCAATGCAAAACCATTCCTCCATTATAAGACAGACCAAAAATCAAGTCTTCTAGATAAAAAAATATATATTCTTATTTTATTTTTTAGTTAAGTATCTAAAGATTGACCTTGTGATGATGGCATGAGAGTAAAAGAAATATTAATTCTATTTCTCGGTTGTTTCATTACATAAAGCTGTGGACCTTCTTGAACATTTCAAGTAGATCTCTCTTCATATATGTGTTGCACATACTTGTATTCTGTAAGAATGGTATTCCCATTTCTACAGTACTTGCAGTCAAAGGGTAAAAATGAATGTGTATATATATACATATATATATATATATATATATATATTAGGCTTTGTTGTTATTTGGCAGAAATTATTATAACAAGAAGAGTACAGTGCCTTTAGAGTCATACCAAATCAAAATGATTAAGAGTGCTGATTCCCAAGCTAATATTTACAGATTGGCCAATATAACTGGTGATACAATATGAAAATCTTAACCAAAATCCCTAAGGATGAGGCCCAGAAGGAGTAACTGTCTGCACAAAATGGGAACCAGTGACAGAGTTTGCAATTAACTTTAGCTTCTTGGCAGATAATGAAGTTTCATACATTTTTAATTAGGAATTATTAATCCAAACATTAATGTCTATCAGAAATCACTCTGCTATTAATTTTCATTTTCTTCTAATTTAAATTGTTGTCATCCCATGGAACAGCACAATTTCATGCAATTTTGATGATGAATGACATCCCAAGAGTAGGAAAATACTCAGGGAGCTACTTGAAATCAATTCTGGCTTGGGCCTGAGAACTCCTTGTGTTGTTTAATAATGTATATATCTGGAGAAATTGTGATCCTCTAACAAATCATTTATAAATGGAAAAAGAAGGCTGAAGTGATCATAAATATTAACAGCAACAACCCTTTCAATGCATTGTATTTTGTTCTTTAAACATATGGTGTTCAGCTTGGACAGACGAAAATAAGACTTTGTTTTCCACTAGGAGGTGGTCCCTTTTCATTGCTTTAATATCAAAATGGAAAGCATCCTGGGCACATCTAAGTATTTAATGATTCTTTTTGGAAAAAAAGCAATGAGACACAGATGATAGATTTTGTCCAGCTTCAGATTTTGTCCAGCTTCCATAGAAGTCATTGTTTCATACAAGATGACCTAGGGAAGTGGACTTGGTCTGATAGTCATGTAATGGCAAGTGATGATAACTGCAAATTAGCACATTTGTCTTTTTTTTTTTCTGATGTGTTGCAGAGGTGGTCTTTTGAGATTTTTAGCATATAACCACCTTATTTTCCTGGTTTTGGTTGGTATAGAGTTACTTTTCTTCCCAGTAGCTGGTACAGAGCTGTGTTTTGGATTCAGTATGAGAATAATGTTGATACCACAGTGCTGTTTTGGTTGTTGCTGAGTAGGGCTTACCCTAATTCCAGGACTTTTCCATGTCCCATGCCCTGCCAGTGAGCAGGTGCACAAGAGGCTGGGAGGGAGCATGGCTGGGACAGGTGACCTGAACTGGCCAAAGGGATGTTCCATCCACAGAAGGTCATGTCCAGTATAGAAACTGGGGGGGAGTTGGCCAGATGGAAAATCACTGCTTGGGGACAGGCTGAGCACTGGTCAGTGCATGGTGAGCAATGGTATTGTGCTTCACTTGCTCCTCTTGTATTTTATCCCTTTCTCTCTCTCACATTTTCATTGCAACAACAACAATAATTATAATTACAACAATAATAATCTTATTATATTTTGCTTTATGTCATTTGTTAAATGGTCCTCATCTCAAGTGATGAGTTTTCCCTTTTCTTCTGATTCCCCTCCCAATCCCACTGAAGGGAGGAGAAGCTGTGTGCAAGTGACTGCATGGTACTTAGTTGCTGACTGGGGTTAAATCACATGTCTATTTAAAAATACAACAAGTTCTATAGCAGTTGTAAAAGTGTATACAAAAATGCAAAGTAGAAAGAATTAAGTCAAGAATGAAAAAATGAAAGCACAAATTCTTTTGTGTTTGTAAATGCTGACGTGTGCCTTTTCCAAAGTGTTTATAATCATTAGAATTTGACTACAGGATAAATATTTATAAATTGGACAGAAATAGTGCAGAATTGATGCAATCTCCAACAGCTGAGCTGTATTTCTTAGTAAGGCTGTGCAAACCCTGGAATATAAGGACACACAAGCAGTTAACCAATTTTCAAAACTATTGTTCAGAATTCCCAACCTTGTTGCTGCTTGGATGCTGTACAATATATTTTTTTAAGTCCAACCATCCAGTTAATGAAATTAAATGCTTTTCTGAGGCCATTGCCAGGAAGTGCTTAGAAAGTGTTTGCATTGAATCAGTTTAGTTAACAAAGTAAAGCCTCTCCTAAGGATGTAGGAAGTGCATTTCTCATGGTGCACACCAGTTCTCAGCCATTTGAATCCAAGTGAAATGGCTCAGCATGAGTGTTTTCTGATAGGATAGAGCTGAACCAAGTGATGCAACTCTACCTTTTAGAGAAGAAAGTTTCCAAGAAATAATGATATTTAATTGCAAAGTGTATCTACTTTTTTACTGGTAATACTATACTGCCTATATCATGGTATTATCAAGGTGTTTCCTTCAACTTCTTCTTTATAATCCATTTTACTCTGAAATATCCATTTGTGAACAAGAACTTTGTCAACTTTGTGATCACAAAATTTAGGTGAGCGAATGATGTCCATTTTTCCCTTGGAACCGTATCTCTAGGAGCATACATACTTATATGTGTATATGGCTTATCAATGAAGAAAGTCACCTTTATAAATTTATTTCATAATTAACAAGGACAGGCCTATTTGTTGCAGTGCTAGCCAAAATCAGAGATATTCTTAAAATATCTCATTACCTAGATGACTTGTCATTTTATCATAGTGGGAGGATTTTGTTTCTGAGAAACAGCAAAGCTTTTGCTGAATTTAGAGCTCAGTAGGAGCAGTGAGCAAGGGCTGCCAGGAGATGCTTTTGATCATTTTTTGATCTCTGTAATAGGCAGTGATTCCCCAGCAGGATCTTTGTTTCCAGCTCCAGGCTTTAATCATGGCTGTATCTATCATGCCAAGCCTACCCAAAAGTTCTGTCTAAAGCTCAGACCAGATCCCTCAAATGTTCTACGGCTTCTGCTCTTGGCAGAGGCACCCATATCACATATCATGACACTGCAAGCTTATGCATTCGATGGATAGCCTTCAGATAGCACTTATTTAATTTGACCTAGATACTGTAGATCTGGGTCACATTTTAATTAGTGTGAATTAGTCACCGATTCTACAAACCACTTGCATTAAGCTTGTAGACAGCCTTGGGTGTGCTAGTAATCCCTCTGAAACCAATTGGTAATACCCACAGGTCTCTCCAGTGTAACTATTTGTACTATGGAAGTCTTGGTGGGTCAGGCAGTTTGCACTTATTATCAGCATCCCTTTTCAAAGCCAAATGTAAACCTCAGAGTCGGAAATTCTGAATGAGGCCACTGGGTCAAAACTGAGGTAGTAGCAGGAGATTTCATCTCACATTTTAGCCCAGACTCAAGTCACTGGAGATGTTCTATCATAGAGGTGAAGCATCACCAGTCAGCATGTCTCCCATAAGCAGCTAGCAAGGCACCCATCTCTTACTGAAATTATCCCAAGGCCTGGGCCCAGATCTTCAGACAACTATGAGAAAAAGCTTTCCTTTGACATCTTTTTATTCACTTAATTTATGTCCTCAGGGCAGAACTTTGTTGTATTATATGTGACTTTACAGATGGGGATAGAATTTAATTAAAATATGTTAAATTAGGGTAAGTGATGTTAATAGGAAGAGAAAAATATTAAATGAACAAATATGTTGGAGATTAAATTTTTTTAACTAAAAGTAGATGGAATATTTTACAAAAATAAGGTAAAAATATTATGAAAGATGGAATGTAGAAATTCCAGAATTGTGGACATTGTATTTTATTGAAGTAAGATTAATAAATCATACAAGACAGCACAGAAACAGTTGATGGTGGCTGTAAATAAAACTGGATTTTTTTTTTAAGAGTCAAATGGTGTAAGAGAATTGAAAATAATTTTAAAAGACTGATGATATATGCCATTCATCTGCAATTCTGTTTCTTTTGTATAATTGTTCTAATAACTTAGTTTAACTATTTTGTGGTTTTCTGGGGGGGAGGGACAGAAAAAATAGAGTTTGCTCCTCCTTTAAGAGTGGTTTCAGTCCTGATTAGCAATTTTTAACCCTAACCCAATGTTTCACAGCATAGTGTTTAAAATATCTTTCCCATTTAAGAGGGATTTTGGTGTAAATCTGTGTTCCTACCCAAGCCAGGAACAGACGTGCTGCATGTTAAATTTCTGCAGAGTTTGACTGGCAACGGTACGCAACTGTGGAGATGGAAGATAACCTCGAGAGATATACTTGATACATATCTCCATTTCAGGTCGGTTGTGGGAAAATGAATTCTTTACTTTCAAGCAAAGAAAAGGTTTGGTTTTGTGGTCATAGTAACTATCCATAAATGAGAGAGTTGCAGATCAGCATTAGACAAAGTCACGGAGGCAGAGTTACAACACATGTCCCTGGATGTTGGTGGAATGAAATTCAGCCCCACGTCCAAGGAATACTATGTCTGCTTTTACAAGGGATACATGGTTGGAATCCTAAGCAGAATGCTTTGTCTGCAAGTACTTTGTCTAAGATGGCAAAGTTTTTTAGTAAAACATAGCAGGTTTTGTGATAAAGCAGGTTCCTCTTCATCTGGCTTGGATTTAGGTGTTTATTTTCATTAAGGTTGTTAAGAAAGGGTTGTTTTTGTTCATCTTACTATGTTGCTCAAACACTCGTGGCATTCACTCCATACAGTCACCACCAGAAACAGCTGAAAACTTTGTCCGTAACACAGTCTTGTTACAGTAGAATAAGTGATGGATTCAGTAGCATGAGTGATAACCTGTAGAGAGTTAATGGACCCCTCAGTGCCTTCTGTGCCCTGGAGATTCTCTATGGTTTCATTCCAAGAGAGCAAAAGGAGCAAGGCTGCAAATGCCCTTTACTTCCCAGCTCAGGATCACACACGTGCCTACTTCAGAAAAAAGAAAATAATGCAGATATATGAGGAAATCTCACTAAGTGTGCAGATGGTTTTTGTGCAAACGTAACTCAGCTTTACAATATCAATCTACTTGCATTGAAAATCACCAATAAATCTTTGATGATATTTGCTCCATACTAGAACAGCAGGGGTTTTTTCTTCACCTTACTGAAGCTATTTACTCTGTGCTCAGAATGGTTATTTTCCTTGTCTAGGGAAATATTTGACAGATAAATGAAGTTCTACCTGTCAAGTGGTCCAACTCATGAATAATTTTCACCTGAAAGGTGATCATAAAGCAAACTTCCAAAATTGCCAGTATGATTATGTGAAGCAGGGGAGAAATTGAGTAATTTGTTGTTTGGGGTTTGGTTTCTTTGCAGTTCCACTGTCAGCAGTGAATAAATGCTTCAAAAGCAGAAGATGTGCACATCTCTTTATGAGATTTCATGCCAATAGTTTCAGCTGGCATGAAGCCCAGAACCTTTTCCTGATGTTTTGAAATGACTGCAAAGTGCAGGGAATGCTAGGATACATGGATATATATTTTTCTGCTCTCTTTCATTCAAATGACTAAATATCAATTTATAAAGCAGTGTGTCTAACCTCCACATCAAAATTTGCGTATTTAAGGAAATTCAAAAAATGTTATGTGATTATGCATTATAATAAGACAATAAGAAAAAAATTACATGATTATGTATTACAGTTTAGAAAAACATTCTAGATTGTTAATTATACTGCACAATGCAAGAAAACCTCAAGATTCTTCCTTTTGGTACTTTGTAACCTTTTGTGGGAAATGAGTGGTTTGAAGTTTGAAAGTCACAATGCATTTCCTACCCCAGAGAGCACAGGATGGAAATGCACGGTGACAGGTGGATGCAGCACGGAAGTGGGAGAGAGTAGGGGAGCAGTAATTCTCTTTTGTGCAGCAAGCAGCTGCAGTAAGCAACAGGTGATAAGAACAGCTCTAAAGCCGAGGGGCTGAGCAGTGTCTGTGCGTTGGCAGCGGGCTCGGGTGGGTGGTGTGGAGGGGAGGCACACAGGGCACAGGGACGCTGCAGGCACTGACCTTGCAGAGCTGTACCCAGTGCCCGTGTGAAGGTATGCACGTGTCAGGATCCCATTCAGTGCATATTGAGCAAGTCTCCTGCATCTGCCTGCTGACTTTCAGCCCTGGACATGGCACCCCATTTCACCTGGAAGCACAAAGCCTGGCTCCAGAGGCCCATCCTAAAGCTGGTAATTCTCAGGCTTGATGGGCACCAGTAGAAAAGTGCCATCAAAAGATTAATTTGACAAGGAATTGTAGTGAATTCATCCCACATTTAGAAGACAGTCGAAAGTCAGAGACAATTTGAAAGAAAGCTGAACTGATAGATCATGACAGCTGGCTTAAACAGAGATGGAAATAACTCAAGAGCCCATGCTCAGACCACAGGCTATACTGTACTGTAAACTAGAAAGTACATTGAATATAAAACTCTTTGGATCAGGAGTTTGTGATAGACTTAAAAAGAGAGCAATCTTTTGGTGGCATGGTGGTACAGCCAAGAAGATTCATTTTGTTTTATGAAAGTAAGTGCATTGAAAATGGTCAGGACATGTCACGATGAGAGACTAAGGTGTTGCATATATGAAGATGAAAAAATCGTGATCTGGGTTTCAGCTTCAGCAATATGAACTAAGAGGAAAGGCTGAGCTCAGAGGTTTAATTGTTTCTTATGCAAAAAGAAACAATCAGATTTGTTCTGGATAAATAATTTTGGAGATGGCTAAGATGAAGTTGACAACTCCATTACAATCTCAGGAATGGGAGTGGTGACAACATCAGCAGGTTTTGCCTAGTTGTTTCTGCAAGTTTCACTGCTATAGGAACACTTTCCTGAGCTCATATTTAAACACGTTCAATTTATTTTTACATATCAATGCATTTAGCCCCTGCTTAAGAAAATGGTTTGAGAGTAGAATCTAAAATCTAAGACCTTAGTACATTGCTACAGTACTTCCTAAACATTGAAATGGGAGAAGAAAGATATCAAATCAATGCCACATTCCTGTGAGATATTTTCTTTCTACCTCTATTACTGTGACTAACCAGAATACTTATGTCTCATAAAGGCCTGAACTATGCCTGTTAGTAAAATAAGAAATTTAAGGGAAATGGATTTTTCAGAGAAATTTTATACATTGGACAGCCTCTTACAATAATGCTATGAACTAATGGTCACTATGTGTTGGTTTTAGGTGAGACTTTTGTTCTGTTTTTAGTTTTCAGGAGACAAACCAGTTACAGAGATTGTGCAGGCTATGCATTTTTCCACACTGATATAATTAGTTACAAAAATACAATTTTAGAACAAGTATTAGTTAAATTAAAAAAAAATTTGGCTTTGTTTTAAAATAAAAATAATTTATTCATGTCCCAGCCTTTTCTGTGCAATCAATTCCCTTCCTTACCAGGCAAACTTGCTTGTTTAGATTCTCCTATGGTAGTATGCATTCGCTCTTTTACTGATACTCTCTTAGGAACCAGCACTGAGGCAAGTGTTCATGTGTGTTTATCAAGAAGAGAAGTTAAAGAGGCATTTTGACTCTGAATCACCCATCTGGAGTCCAGACTGACCCCACTGGCTCTGGGGCTGTCAACATCCTCTGTTTAAATATTAAAAGAGTTCATGGATTAGAGTGTTTGGAAACTATGTGACATCTACAATCTGAAAGGCAAAATGTGAGTGAAGCGCCTTCTTGTGTTTGACTGAATAAGGGAGAGATACAGTTCAGACCCTAATTAGTTTTCTGGTGACATGAGTGTGCAATGAAGTGACATAAATGTGCAATGTTAAAATTATGTGCAGAGTTTGAAAAAATATCACCATTTGTTCCTCTCTGCTTCCCATTTCAGAGAGACAGCAAAATTATTTTTTTGGGGTATTGCAGAGGAATTTCCAAATTAATTCTTGGAATCTCCTTTTTTATAAACTGCTTTCCTCCTCTTAACTTTGTTTGCTTAACCTATATTACTTCTTATATTACCTTACCACTTCTGATGAACGATTTTCCTAAAAGGTTTTTGGACAGCTAAGTACTATGGACAATGTTGGCTGCACTTTGCTTGTGTGCTCTAATGATTTGGAAGAACTCCGATATGTCAATCATGAAAAACTTCATTCATAAATCCACTGAAGTTTTACTAAGAAAATTCTGTTTTTTTCAGTGTGCCTGGTGGATGGATCTCACAGAACTAAATGGAATTTTTTTCATCTATCATTGATATTTTATTCTATAATGGCCTGATATCCCTTATTTTTTGTTGCTGTTCATAGTAGATATCTGAAATACTGATCCAAATTGTTTTGTGGGTAATTTGGGACACTCTGACGAGTTTCTCATTCAGAGCATTAACTACAAACCATTCTTTGAGCTAGCATCAAGTAAATGTTGATCTCTTGAACTAGAGATAAAATTCTGACATTAATACTCTGTACTTTAATCACCCTGATCAAATGGGCAAAGCACATCTTTCACTTTTACTGGTGTAATCACAGTTTGCTCTTGGCACTTGCATTAAGGACACTAATTGAATTCCTAAATTTTAATATTTGTGCATGTCCACTTAAAACACAAGGAGCTAGTTACCACGGTTCCCAGTGGTAACTGGATGACAAGATTTGACTTTCCTTCTGCCATGCATGCAGGTGCTATATAGCATGAAGAGTCCTTTGATATGGAAACAAATAATGAGTAAACAAGGTGATGTTACCAGTAAGTTAATATATTGCTCTGTACTGGCAGAAGGCAGGCCGTCCTCGAGTGTGAACTTACCTCTAGTTCTCCTTTGTTCTGCATTTGTAAACCTGTAAGGAAAGGAGCTGGAAACCTGAGTTTCCAGGCAGTGCAGATGATGTGAGGTATTTTGTAATGTAAGACTGTTAAATTGTGCATTATCAGCCACGTTACAAAAAGTGTATTTGATACCACCAAGTAGTCAGAGGCTCAGGAGGAGCTGCTGATCGTGCAGGTGGTAGTTGTTATTGTTACCATAATTGTTAGTGCAGACACAGAGCACTGGAAACGTAAGAAGGTTTATGCAGGGAGGAAGTGCTGAGGCCGAGTTGTAACTCTGAGAGTCCTCCAGCAGAGAAATGCTGTGTGCCTTGGAAATCCTGAGAAATCACCACTGACCACTCATTATAGATTGATGGAGGACAAAACCAAGAGCAGTAACAATGAAAGCAGAACCCAAACACCTGATGGATTATCATGAGCATTACCCATATTTGGTTTAGAGCCTGAGAATTGGATAAAAATGGTCTGGCATAGACGTAACCAAATGTAGAACTATGATGATCGCTGGCTGAGATTACAGCTTGTTTTGCAAGTTCAAAGTGACCTTACTTTTCTGTGAAAGAGAAAATTGTAGCTCCTATAGGGATAAGAAGTGGTTAGAGAGGAATCTCAGAATTGCACTACAGAAGTGCAAAGACATCACTTTTGTTGAATTTAAAGGCTCAACGTTTTAGTGAATATCTAGAAGGAGATTTGTTCAGATGTGTCTGCCTCTTGAAGAAAATTGTACTTATTATAGAGCTCAATATTGCCTAGTTGGCACAGTGTTTTAACTAATGCTCACGCCCAGTTTCTGATTGCTCACTAGTTGGCAGACACTGAGTTTAGATTGAAGCGGTCCAACTGTGCCTCCAGGCAATGACACAGACACTGAGCAGGAGAGGGCTGACAGGGACAGAGGCTGGTTTGTACTCCAAGTCTGTCCCTGCAGCCCATGTGGACACAGCCACATCTATGTCTGAGAGGAGGAGTCAAGCAACATAAAATGAGGTGTCGATATAGTCTGTAATAACATGGTTAGGAATTGGGTAGGTGTGGCTTGTAGCCGGCCTAAACTTTAAGGAAAAATGAAGTCTCTTAATTACCCGTAGTCTGAAGGATTTTCACTTTTCAGTAAAGTTCAACATATATTCTTTAAAAATACACTCCCCTAAGCTTGAACTCAAATAGGTAGACTAGGGAACAAATGAAAGCTCATGAAGGAAATAAATTATGATGGTGAATTTGATCACTACTTTTTCTAGTAATATAAATTACAGAATGTGGACAATATATGAACATAAAGAGGGCAAATTAATTTGGAGAGAAAATTGCGAAGAATATAAATCAACTCTTTTCTGTATATGAGTGCTGAGACATCATGATTAAGCAATGAACTTTATTAGTAATATGATTTTGTCCGTGAGGGCGGCAAATCCATCCGGCTTTCAGATTTTCCAGTGAATTTGTACTAGTAGGCGGGAAGCTTGCACTAAAGGTGGGACTTGTGGCCCGAGCATTGACCTGGGACACTGTGCAGTAACATTCAGATCAGAAATAAATCACATGAATGGAGGTAAATATTTCAATAGATACCTTAATAATTTCTTACTCTGCCTTTTTGCAGGACTATTTAGATTTTTGACCCGAATGTGCAGCCACCATTACTGCTGTTCTCCAACAAAGAAGAATAAGTTTGTCCGATGCAAATAAATTGGCTAAGATGTGATGGAAGGTCATAAACAGAAAAAAAATGTCAGTTGGGACTGCATATTTAAGTGTGATTGATAAGGTTTTTCTTTAAATTATGATTTTTGTGCATAAAATTACTGTGCTCTGAAGAGCTCTTCACTTGTTTTGATATCACACATCACCAACCCTGAGCTTGACTTTACAGCTGAAACCCTGAAAATATTGTTCACCTTCTGGTAACATTCTTTTTAGGTATAGCTATGATGTAAAAGTCAAAAGTGTGACTAGAACTATAGGCTTTGATGCCCAAGTGAATGCTGATACAACTCTGTGCAGTGTTGGTTATAAGAATGTGACCCTAAGTATTTTTCCCAGAATCCCAGATAGGTTTTCAAGCCCAGAACAGGCATGATGCTGAACAGTTATGGGTACTCACCAGCTGCTTAATTATATCTGGACGTCATGCAGCCAAGGTTTGATGGAATATAGACAGACTTCTAGGAAGAAAATGGCAGTTATGTCTCTAAATCCTTGTTGTTTGCCAAGTGGCTAATGTGGCTGCCAGCTGAAGCAAATTTTATATGCTTACATTGGTCATATGCTCTTCATTGATGAAATTGTGGAATGAATGGCTCCCGGTAAGACATAAATTTAGCTCCAGCTTTTGAATGTGTGGAGTAAACGGCTTCCACTGGCATGAAACACCCCCTATCTTCTCTGCAATTCCTATAGGAACTTTGTCCAGACAAGGTGGTCCTTCAATAGTGCTTCCTCTCCACTACAACTGGCTGCTCCTCTGTTGGGTCCTCCTGCATGGAAATAGATGGTCCAGAGAGTTGGGAGAAGATTTTCAATTTTACATGGATTTGTCACCTTTTGTATTCCTTTCCTTACATCTTTCCTTGAAGGAATGGGCAGGATGATCCTGTTGAAATTACACCTTGATGTTCTCAGAGTCTCATCTTTTTAGTATCAGAACATACTGTCTGATTTCTGCAGTGCATTGTGGGAAGTGGGTGAGGGTTGGAATAATCTCTTCAGTTGCACTTGAAAAAAATCAGCATTTCATGTGAGTATTATGGACTGTTTGTTTTGAGAATTCTGAGGATTAAATTTAGTGCATAAGCCATGAATAGTCAGTCCAGCATAAGTAGCATGAAATAAAAAGATGCTTTGCTGTTTTAGAACCAGGCTGTCCAGCAGGGATTACCACCTACCCTGTTGTAATCTTCACAGTGATAAACACACTGCCTTTTTGCAACACAAGGGAGAAACTGACTTAACATCGACTGAAAATTCAGTCAGAAACAGAATTTTACTACATTTCATTCCTGTTCATCTTTCAATTAAATTATTAGCAGCAAAAAAAATCACTTACCTTCATGCACAGAGAATTTTCTGTGCCTGGAACAGGTTAATTAAAAAGCATGTCGCCAAGTTCTTAAAGTATTGGGGACAGAGCATGTGCTTCATTCGTGTCAGTGAAGTGGTGGAAAGGAAGGAGAGTTTAGTTGGATGTGCTTACTGTGCACCTCTTTGTCACACCACACAATGCCTCTGAAAACCTATAATGCATTAAATAAAGGTAAATAAATGCAAAAATAGCTTTGTCTCTTTTGCATTCTATTTCCTACCTCATAGTCCTATATTCTGCCATATGAGCATCACAGGAATAACATTATTTTTTTCCTCCTGAGTCAGTTTTCCATGGAAGTTATTGACTTAAAATAGGTAGAATGATAATATTTTATATATAAATATATAAAATATATATTTGTATAAAAGACATTTTCAAGAAGGTAAAGATGTGGAATTGTGTTCCTAAATGGGTCAGCAGCTCCTTTCATTATGGCAGTGCTTACTAGAATAGACAGCATCCCAGCTTCCTGGGGAGGTCTTTCTCCTGTGTTCTAATTGTGGTCACTGAGCTGGCCTGACAACTTGCTTTTAGGTGATTCAAAAGTTGCACACAGTCTGATTCAGTGGCTCAATGCATTCGACAAATGGGTCAGAAATCCTTTCTGTGTATTTGTGTCATTTTCTCATCCTAAGTTTGAGGACACTACCTTGCTGCTTTAGAGGAATATTAAGATGTATTCATTATGGTTGGCAAAGTGCATCAAAGGCCTTCAGTGTAAAGTACAAGAGCTGCTGTTAAAATGACAAAGGTGACCAATAGGAACATAAATGTCAGTTCTTTCACAGGAAAAAGTATCTCCAGTTTCCTTTTTTTATCCCTTTGGCTTCAGAGATTTCTTTCTTTTCTTTTATTTCCTTCTAAAGTTATAAAGCTTGATTCAAAAATTGTTTAGGATTCCTACTGCCAAAGGCTAAGTTATAAATAATTCTTCCCTCATTAGCTGTTTTAAAGTTTAATAGTTGGAATGGGTCTATGGAATGTATTTCTAAGGTTTAATTGTTGTAATGGGTCTATGGAATGTATTTCAAAGTTGCATATGACGTTCTTCAGTAGAGTGAAAAATGCATATGCAATTTAAAATTCCTCATGAGGAAATGAGTTCTTGCATTATACTTTGAAGCCTGGTTAATGTTACCATTTTTAAACATTTTTCAGTATTTTAATCTACATTCTGAATGTAGTATTGAAAGTAAGAAAAAAATTATTGGGGAAAAACATTAAAAAATGAGCTTTTGAAATCAAAAGGTAAAATGTGTACAATGGGATGCTAAATTGCATCAGTTGTTACCCAAAATATTTAAAATGTCGCATTTTCTGTTCTTTCAGAAAGAAAGAGAAGTAATGAATTTATGCTACCTGGGAAGCTGGGCTGCACTTTAAAACTGCACTTGTTCAATGTAGCATCAAAGCCAGAAGACTTAAGCAGCTGCAGAACTTCTTTTACCCCTGTTTCTTTAAGTGATTTTTTATCAAAGCCGCTGCTCTGATTTATGATAAATTATAAAAATGACCTTCTGATATTTGCATCTGCATGGATGGTGTCCCTATCAAATTTTCAGGTTAATATCAAAACCATATGTGATCCTGATGCTAACTTTGGGGGTGGTGAATTTTTTTTTGTTTTCAATATCAAAAAATACTATTTCATAAAACTGCTGCTGTTTGCAATAGACTATCGATTTTCTCTCTCTTTTGTTTGTTGTTTTCATGAGTCCGTTTTACTCAGAGTTTGAACTGGGAAGCAAGAGACGCAGTTTTCTCTTCGGTCTTAGATGTTTGCTATATCTTATCTATAACATAGCTACACAGAGGCTGCCTTCTAAGTTCACAAGGTGAAAATGGCCGTGAGTTTCAACTTCCAAGGTTATTTAAGGCCTAATTTAACCAGTTAAGAATTGCCAAGTAATATGTTTGTACTTATAATCCAATAGCTAACTATTCATGTCCCGCACTGCAGATTTTTTGAACCAATACCAGAAAACCCAGATTTGTGAAGAAGAAAGAAGAAAGAAGAAGTACAAATCCGCACCCCAAATCCTCCATAGTTACACTTACACTACTATATTCCATAAACCTAAATTTCTACATTTCTATATATTCCACCCAGTGACATGACTTTATTTACACAGCAATAATCTCAGGGCTATCACACAATTGGGGAAGTCTTTCCCAGGGTCTAAGATCAAATGGAGTGTACTTTTGAGGATCATTGCTTGTCAGAAGTGAAGGAATGTAATTCTCAGAATTCAGGGTTCCAACAGTAGACCTGTCATTTGAATGATGATCTTAAACTACAAGTATTTCTGTCAAAACATGGTGCTGCATTGCCTGATGTTCGCATCTGGGATCAAGCAATTTTTGGTTTCAACTCTTTCCTCTATAGTCACAGACATTTAATCTCATTAAGTTTCATATTTTACTGAGGAGAATATGAACTTGCAGGAGACAAACTTCAACCCCTGTGGAAACCGAACGATTTTCTTCTTAAATTGTGAGGGTCTTCCTATTTATTCTTGAAGGTATGCCTTTGAGAAATTGAAAAAGAGAAAGCAAGAACACAAAAATCAATCCCACTGGATGGGAAAGAAGATGGATATATACCATGATATACATGGCAGAGAAGGGGAAAGGACAGAGGCAGTGGAAAGAGTGTTAGTAGCTTTGGGAATTTCTGGAGAGTGATTTATTCAGCCAGACTTTCAGACCTAGCATTCCAACAGATGTTGTGTTTATTTATAGATCAGGCACTGCAGACAAGGTAATTCATCAGCTGGAGTCAGAAGTCAGGGTGAACAGTTGACTTTCAGTTCATGGAAATGAATACCCTGAACTACTGCATTACCTTACGTAGTGATAGCTGCAGAGCATGTTCGGGAAACGACCACACATCCCTTCAGCCTGATGTATACAGGGAGAGAGGATGCTCAGCGGTCTCCTTTTCTCAGCCTCTCTGTGTTTACAGCATTCAGCAAATATTCCTCACTGTGTGGCCTTGCTGTGTCAGGTACAGGGGCAGAGCATGTAGAAGCCTGTTAATTCCAGCACCCCAGAAATGATTGGAGCACAATCCTCCTGCTCTAACTCCCATTTACCTTAGTGGGATGTTTACTTAACAAGAAGCTCACAGTTGTTCTAAGAAAAGGGATCCAAATGAAGTGTGTGGATAATATTTAAGTGGTTCCGAGGTTGTTGTTTGTGCCTTTTGCAACCTTCAGGTACCACTCAAGCTGTGTGGTTTGCCTACAGTCTTAGTTCCCCAGTCATCATACTCTTTCTGGTCTGTTGCCTGGATTTCTTTCTCTCATGGACTATAGAAATCAGGGAAAGAAGGAGTTTGAATACATAACTCGTGTTACCATGGGCTTGGAATGTGACTTACAGGATCTGGTGCTGTGGTGACTACCATTTAGACATCACTACAGGGACAGAGCTACTGAGGAAGAGTGAAAACCAAATGGACAAATATGATGCTCGCTTAGATGCTTCAGCACTCTATTCTGCAATAACAGCCCATGGAGTATTGGGTTTTATCTTTAAAACTTTAGAATTTAAGATACTAGGCATAAATCTTTCTGACACATGGTTGCCTAACCTCTCAATGCTCATTTAGCTTTTTGATCATAATTTTTGTACAACATATCCCATTACCCCATGTTAACACTAAATTATATTAATTTATGCTACTTGCAGTTCTTTACAAACAAAGAATTTATGAACGTAAAGCAGAAGTCTCTCTCTTCCCTCTCCCCAAGGAGATCTCTTTGAGCCTCATCATGTGTTAGCTTTGCTACCTTCAACAGGAAAAAGACAGTGTGATAAGAGAAACTACTCTAAGATTGAAATATTTCCATTCTTCTCTGCCCACATCTGTAATAAAGTTCTGTGTACATGTGTTGATTCTATGCTAAAAGAAAAATCAGAATGTGAAATCCTCCTCTGGCAATGACAGTGATGACAAAGGTAGTCAGTACAAAGATAAGGAATATTTCTAATGCCTAAGTGTGTATGATGCCACATCACCATGATACTGATACACAAATTATTACTTGATCTCATCGTTAGGTTTTAGTTTCTGACTGTAATTTTTTGATCAATTATGTTAGATGGACAGTGCTTTTTGGTCCATTCACACAGACTGCACTGAGTTTTCTCATCCATCTTTCCTAAAATCAAAAGGAGGTGTCTAAATATTGGCTGTAGCCATTTTGCTTCCACTACCAGATCATTCTTTGATCTCTTTGCAGATACTGCTCACAAAAGTCAGTAGGAATAATAACGGTATTTTTTATGATAATAAAAATTACTCAACAGGAAAGTTTCACAAATGATCTGTCTTCAGTAATTATCAATTAATAAAGTCAGATAATATTTCCATCTGTAAGTTTTGTAATAAAATATGTAATGCTCAGTTTTAGAAATCAGTATTTTTCTTAATGTTTCTCCTGGGGTTTTTTTTCTCCTTATATGAACTATTTTTTTCCCTAGAAGATTAACTGGAGCTGACAGCAACCAAGTCTCTATTTTATAATAGACTCGTGAGTACTGAGTTACCAACAATTCAAGTGCTGTTAAATAACATTTATATGAAGTCTTTCATCCAAGGACTTTCAAGTGCCTTATACTCATCAAGGTTCACTGTAAAACATGGGAATTAAGTATGGCTGTATGAGGGACAGCCAAACCAGGACATAAAAATATGCAACTGTCTTGTCAAGGTTCAGTGCCAGAAGATAAAGATTTTTATCATTCTGCATCAGTTTTGTCTTATTAAACCACATTTTCCTGTCTTGTTTTCTAAGCTGCTGGATAAAGAAGTAGGTACAATGAGTAAAGTTTGGGTTGTGTAGAAGCTACCCTTTCCTGCCTGATGTACCATTAAACATAGACGAAATGGGCAGGAAAAAGATAGTAAATGATGGTTTAATGACATACTCGTAAGATGTTATAACTAGGTGGTTGCTTCAGGCCATTTCATTATGTCGTGCACCTGGAGGTTTGTAGCTCTCTCTATCCCCGTGGCAGCACGCCTGTGCTCACACCATCCCTCCCTGTTTCAGGTGTATTACAGATGGTGTGTCCTTTCTGGAACTGTTTGTACACTCAGAAATGGATCTGTCCTTTCATAAAACATCCCCTCATTACAGCAGTACTCCCTTTATCATCTTAAAACCCTCTAAAATGTGTCAGTTGTAGCTGACTTAATAAATAGTGCGCTTACTTCTTGCTGCTTGAAAGGGTGCACTGAGAACGTTTTATCCCTGTTGTACAAGAGAATAGAGCAGGAACAAACTAGTGCATTGAGTTTGACAGTCATCTTTTCTGACAAATAATTTGAAACTGGAGGCAATAAATTGTCATGGTAGGTTTTCTATGCATCATGTGTACATGTGAGAGTATAAGTATAAAAATAAAAATGTAATCATTAGGCAAAGGACCCTGATTTGAATAACCATTTAGGCAAAAAATTATAATCCTTAAAAATTCTTTCTCATTTAATTTGTTTTCAGGCTTTCCTTTCAGTTTGTATTAGGCATCCAGCTGTGAAAAAGGAATGTGCTTTCTTTTTATTTAACCAGAGTGCCTGGCTTTAGTTTTCCTACAGTTTTCTGAAGGAGATTCACTAACTGCAGAATAAAAGGACTTTCTGTGGCTGCAGTTGCCATTTTAACAAAAACAGCTGAAAAACAGTGTTTCCTGCATTTGGAAGAGCTACTGAGTTCATTGTATTTGGGGTCACACACTGATATAGCCATGGAAATGGTGAAACACAGTAGTCACTACTACCTTGAAGAAATAGCAGTACCAAGACTGAAGTGCACAATTGCTTCTGGAGTTAGTCATAAGACTCCACAGCTGTCAGACAGACACACAGATCTTTGTGCTTCCACGGAAAGAGATCCATCACATCCCCCACCCTTATCTTCCTACTCAGCACCTGTAGGAACATTATGTTACCAGAATACTGCAGAAACTGCACTAAGGTACTAGAATACTGCAGAAAAAAGTGTAGTATAATACCAGTAACACAAGACCAAAATGCATTCCCTGTCAAAATTAAATGAGTTGGTGACATTAGTGGGTTATTAAAATGCTCAACCTCTCATTCTTTTTTGCCTTATGAACAGATCAACACAATTCATGTTGTTTCTTGCTGTGAAATACCTAGACTTCTGCAGTTGTCTTGACCTTCTTGTTCACTTTTGTAGGTGGAATACAGCTGTGATGCAGAAGTGATTTCTTGATAACTGAATGTAATAATGAATATTGAAATTATATCTAAACTAGAAAAACATTGAGAGCATCTGTATGGATAACACTTTATGATTAATTCATAGGATGGAAATGAAGATACAAAGATAGAACGTTACCTCATTAAAAAATGAAAGCAAAAAGCCCAAATGAGTAATACTGCTTCTAAAAATGTAACTCATTAATCTTGACTCTGCCAGGAAGCATATATGGTCTGGTACACATGCAGAAGCACTTATGATATTTGCCATGGACCCATTCAAGTAAACACAGTTACTGTAACTCTCTGAGTTTTGTTGGGTGCAGAAAATATGGGAGAAAGAAGTAGAAGAACGTTCAGTAGGTGCTCACTTGCACACTATTGCAGGATGAGAACCAACCCATCTAGCACTGCATTTCCTATCATACTGCAAATAAAATTTGTACTGGTGTGTGATAGGAAAGTAACTCTGTTAAGTTCAGCTCAGCCTATGACTTTAAACCTCATAAATTATGCATTTCACTTTTATGTCTAAAAAATAGAACATATGTGCATTTGATTAGTATAAACTGAGGGACTAAATTTGTTTACTTATAATATCTACAAGTATCAAAGGTTAAAATATCAGAGGTAGACAGAGGTAGACAAATTATAGCTCAATTCACAAATATAGGCAGCATTTCTCTTCCCCATTCTCTGCGTAAGGTCATGTTCTCTTCAGGGCTGCTGTTGCCTAGACCATTGGGTTGGAACTTTACAATCTTTTTATTTTAGTGACTGCCCTGTTTCATAGCAGGAAAGCATCACCTTCAAGCATTGCAAAATGACCTCGTGCTGTGGTGACCCAGCCCACCTTGGGGCTAAGTGACATCCATGTGGATTTCCCCGCCCAGGACAGTGACTCTGAGGGAGGATACAAGGGCAGGATGGAAGTCTAACTCTACACCCCACTGGGTGTCTCCTTTGGCAGCATCTCCTCCTCCCATTCTAGATGTTTCTTTGATGTTTAGCTGTTCATTGGTTTAGAGGTTCATGTCTATTCAATAGTCTCATTGCTTATGCAATTACGTTCTGGAAAGTTGTGTTCAGTTACGCTTATCATTGGTTGATTCAAATAAGTTCCTCCCTCAGTCCCCTTCCATTGGTTACATGTCACCCTTTGTCATTCTCCTATTGGTCTGTCCCTTTGTTCCTCCCCGTTGCCGCTCCCTGTATAAAAGGGACTGTAACGGACACCTACGGCCGCTTTTTGGTTGTCCCCTTTCTGGATCTGCATTCCTCTTGTCCCTTTGGGGCAGAGCATAAAGCTGGGAACTGAGACACCAAGAGATCCCTCTCTGGTTCTAACTCTCGCCGGTTGGTAAGCAACACCCGACCGCAGCCTGCTCCATTGGGAGCTGAAGGCAGACAGCTCCAGGGGGAGCTGGCTGAGCTTTAGACTGCCTCGCTGCTGGGGCACCGAAGCTAGTTGTCTGCCAGGCCTCCGGGCGGCCGAGTGGTCAGCACAACAGCCTGGGTTTAATTTTCTAGAACACAGCTTAAAGAAATGAAGGACTCTGTCTCCCACTATCAGTCTCCATACAATTCATAATCTCCTGGTTACGAAGTTGGTTTTCTTTAGAGAGGAAGGAAATGGTTTTTGTTTTTTTTTTTTTTTGCTATTTCTTAAGTCCGTTTGTGAAAAAGTGTAGTTTCATCTGAGGGAAAGCAATAGTGTTAATGTGTTTCTTTCTCTGCCAGATCTTACTGCCTGTAACCCAAATATTTTGTCCTTACACTACACTGTTTTTCATAACTGATTATTTTTTGTGGATCCCTTCTTTAAATAGTCCATAGAACCCTGGAAAGAAAGGCTGCAAGCTGAAATCTACTAACCACAGTTTCTTCATATCAAATAGTTTCAAATGATTCTTTAAAATTATTTCATTCTGGGTTTTAACACAATAATATGACTTTCCCTTGGTTTCAGAGTATTATCTGAAATAATCTGATTTGTATTTCTATTCTGAAAAGTAAAACACATTACATAGTAATAACATATCTCCTTTGTCTCAGGAATCCAAATAAACATTGTTCTCATTTTGGGACTATGTGCATTATCAGCAGCTTTATATTGAAAAAGATATATTTGTAAGAGTGTTAGATATTCACGTATGTTATTTATACACACAGAATAAAATTTTAGGAACTCTCCATTTGTAATCTAGAAGGATAGTTAAACATGACTCATTCTGTAATTAAACTGAGGGAATATCTGGAAAAAAATTCGATTAATTTAGAATTGACTGAGGTTTTGCCCTATCTTTTGGTATATTCTTCTTTCTGAGATACTTTAACAATGTATTGACACCCAGACATATTCAAAGGAAAATGCCATGTTCTATGTTAAGAGACTAATTTTTAAAAAAGGGAAAAATTCTCATGATTTGCGGAGAGAAACAATGGACTCTACGTGATTCAACATGAATCAGGCAGAAGCCATTTTATTGATGAACTACTGTCCCTAATATACAATTCTTGCTTTCCCTACACACGATCATGCATAATTATTATTGGTTAAGGCCTATTTTCACACGCTACTTTATGCTGGATGATTGGCTCTTGTACATGTGTCACATTGTCCATCGTGTATGTCACAACTGTCCTTCAGTTTGCATTTTCTTAGCCTCTTCTTCCTTTGCTTGTTCCTCGTTCACATCCTCCCCAATGCTGCTTGTCCCTTTCTCACAACCTTCCTGTGGATTTTTTTCCCCTGTGTATGTGCTTAAGTGTTTCTGTCTTACGTGCTCTGGTTCTTCTGTTTTATGGCTGGTTCACGATACGTCCGTTTTCTAGTAAAAACATGGTTTCCACAATGACTATAAATATAATAATCCTTTCATTTAATCGGATGGCAGTTGTTTTCAATCTTTTTTGTTTCAACCTTTTATTTTTGCAGAATGGTGTTAATCCAGTGGAGGGATGAGGGAGATTATATTGTCCTTATGTATTCAAAGTTTCAGCTTTTAAGTGATGAATGGATGCAGTGCTTTTGAGTGAACTGTGGAAGAAGCATTTATTCACAGAAATTACTCTTTTGTGATTCTTTGTTCTAGAGGTCCAGTGCACATCCAGCTGCAAGAATAGAAAATAAAATGAGCAGAAATATAGCAGGTGAAGCTAGCAAGCAGGAGTGAGTGGGCAGGAGAGCTGATTCAAGGTCTACTCTGATATACCTGTTATTGCAGTGGCTAAGTCCACTTTACATCCCCCGAGTTACCCTAAAAGTGGTCTCCCTTTACAACACTGTGGTAGAAAGTTCTCCCTTTGTCCAGATTCTGCTGGTCACTGATCCTCTCTCCACTCCCATCCCTTTTCCCATTGGCCCCTGTTATGTCACTCAACCTTGCCTCTGCCCCCTAGCCCTCAGACTATTGGTTTGGGTGCTCTGCCCGGCCTTGAGAGCTCTCGGGATAAAATGGGCGCAGGCGTTCAGTTCTTGGTTTTTCTTGCGTCTGTTACCCTTCAGGTGTTTTGCCATTAAACGCCTCAGAATTGCATGTAGAGAACCCCTCTCTCCCCTTCCTCTCCAGTTCGTGCATAGACTGTGTGTGAGTGACTGTTCGCGTACATCTGCAAAGGTGAGATTGTGTGCACGTGTAGGTGCTATCGGAGTGCCACCTGCACGTGTCCACGAGGGACCCTGTAGGAATAAACGTGGCATTGATCCACCAGAGCTCTCATTTTACACCTGTGGCTATGGTCAGGTGACTGAGAATGGCACTGATGCATCCAGTATCAAAATAAATGTCCCATGGGTAGCTTGTCAACAGAACTTTATAAAAATGCTATGCTTTGTGCCTTTTAAAACTAATACCTGTGTTCTGGAGTTAGTAACACCTGCTGTTAAAACAAGAAAAATTCTCGCTTACACAGTTCTTTCTCATTAAGGAAAGATGTTTTTGTGACCAGATCTTTATGGCTACAGTTGATTCTAGTTAGAAACTTACAACATGTAGAATTACTATTTTATTTTTCTCTTGGAATAGCACACTGTAATCCCCTGGCAACCTCATTTTCAGGCCGAGGACTGCATATGCTAATGCTGAGCTTTATTTGAATGGAAATGCTCTGAATTTTCCTATATGAACAGCATAGTCTTTGAAACTCTGAGACTGGTAAGTATTGCAGAGAAAGCTGAAAAAGTTCTGTCTGGAAAGGACAGCACATTTTCTTAAATGTATTTAAGATCTTAAAATGTGTATGCCTTCTTCTAAAATAACAATTTTCTGTTGCATCTTGCACAAAGAAAAGTATCTGTATTTATAGGTACTGCAATGAATTTTTATTTGACTTCAGTTAAGCAGTCTTATTAACAGAGTGTAAGGGATGGAGAATTCTTAACCCTGAAGTAAGACATTAAACATTTTTCAATCTTTTTGAGCTGCAGGTATATCAGAAACCTTAAGTGTTGAGATCCTTGGATTAATTCAACCTGTATAACAAAGCTCCTATGATCACCAGCAGCTGCTGAAGCGTCTGGCCTTCTCTGGAGTGTTTAAATTGAGACTTTGGGCTGCTGTGCAGTGGGTGCATCTTTCACCATCTGCTCTCTTTCCTCTGCTCTTTTGGTGTTGCACAAACTGTTTTGAAGGAGAAGGAGGTAGTAGGAAAAAATGTATTGCTTCCCATTAAAGTGTTGTTGCCCGTTATGTAATTAAGAATAAGAAAATACAAAAATTCATTCATGATTTTTGTCCAGACCTGGATCATGACGGTAAACCTATTTGCATGATGTGCTTCCCAGCATAATCATCTGTTTTGATTTACATTCCTGATTCGAATGTTAAAATGAATGCTTGGTCTGAATACTATGTAGGAAAACTACCAGGTGATGTGTCATCCATCTACATGCATAGAGCAAATTATGCCTAATGGTTTATGAGATGAAGGGCTTATTGCAGTTCGTTTGCTAAAGCATTGAGGAATGGATTTGTCTTTGTTTGCATTAGTAGCTCCTAAGGTTATATGGTGAACAGCTGTTTTAAAAAGAAGAAGCAAAGAGGAAAGCTGTGCTCTGTGAAATCTGCCTTATTTTTAGCATTACAGGAAATCATGCAATGATTTTGACTGAAAATAATCCTCATGGACATACCATATAGGGGATTGTTTCTACAGATAATTTCAATTATTTAAAAATGGCATTACATTTTCCGAAGACAAATCTTGAAAACTAATACTTTGTGTCAACAGTTGTACCATGGTAAGGAGGCCTTACCCTGAGGTTGTTCTCCTTCCTTCAGCTAATTTCCACCCTTTGAGGTGACTGAGGTGTGTAATGGTACAGCTTTTAACCTGGTTTGTGCAAAAGGGACAACATCAGTAGCATGCTCTGTCTCCCTGAGAAACCTGCCACCTGAAGAAATGTCTTTGATTAGTTCTGTTTTGTTCACAGGTAGGTGGGTATGCTGAAGTAAAAGTTACAAAAATATGAATCCTTTATGTATAACATGCTCCTTCAATTTTTTTTTCTACGTGAGTGGATCTGGACTACTCCTGCTAGAAATAGGAGCCAAAAGTGGCAGCTGCGCCCTGGAGAGCAGGGGCTGAACACATACTTTTGCACTTTCTAAAATACAAAAGGTTCTGCTTGATCTTTTTTTGCTTTTTGCTATAATTGCTACACTGCCCTATGTGGATATTGGCATTCACTGGTCACTTCAGGGAACTGCTTTGTATTTTGGCCCTTCTGGTTTACAGCAGCAGCAGTTTAGCAATTCTTCCATAAAAACAGTGTGTGTGTCACTGTTTTTATGGAAAACACACACACACACATTAAAAAAAAAGAAATTTAATATATATATATGTATATTTGATGCCTGTCTCAGCTACTGCAACTGCATACCACGGCACTCGTAAAAAGTGAAATTTCCATTATAAGTATTAAATGCGATATCAATAGATGGTAAACCAGTAGGAAAATTAAATGCTAGGGAAGACCCCTGGAAAGCTAATGGAAATATTCACTTGAAAAGGGAATTATTTAGTGTTCAGAATTCTAAAGAACATGAGTTGGGGTGTTTTCAGCAGTGAACTGGGTTGTTAACTGGTTTGATATAGCATAATCGGCAGATTGGAAGCTTCTCCGGTTTATACCCTATTCAGTCTCTGCAGCCTTTAGAAATCATTCACTAGTGAAGTTGCAATTCTTATGCAATGTAGTGTCATTCTTGACTGCCTAAGTAAATGCTTACTTTATGAAGGGGCAGTCATTAAAAGACAAAACTGGAATCTGAATCTCATTTCTCCTTGAGAGTATAAGTGCTTTTTTAAAGGTGCACTTGATGTATTTGACCCTTTCATAAGTGGATGCTAGTAGCTTTCTTTGTCATAGATTTTTTTGAAGGTTTCAGTTTCAGTGACCATGAATTTAATTTTTTTTTATTCCTCCTTTACATGTGCAAACCATTCTCACATGGCAGTACTTTCACAAATGAGAATAGAATCCATATGTGGCAGGATCCTAAAGTGCTTCACTCGTGGAAGGCCTTATACTTGCAGCTGAACATATTCTATAAAAGCTTCATTGGGAAACACATGAACAGGTTTGTAAGTGCAGAAATAAACTTCCATTTGGCAGACATTAAACAGGGCACTAATTCAAAACAAGGTAAATATCCGCAACAACTACCTGTAAAATCATCACCCTGTGGTATTTCTAAGAAACTAAACTAAGGGGCTGCTTTTCTATCATTATCAGTTTCTGTGAGTCTTTCTTGACTAGAAAATTGAAAATAGAGAAGGTTTCATGGCTTCTTTGCTTACTTCCCTCTACAAAAGTCAGTATAACATAACAGTAATGATGTATTTTACCATCCATCTTTCCCCTACTGGGAAAGATTTGGAAATCGGTAGGTAAAAAGCGATAGGGCCCTATTGCAGGAGGCTGTTGGATGGAGCCTGTTGTGGTTATGAAATACCTGGGAAATTGGATCCGATTTTTGAAAGTATGACTTTAAATCAGTGTCCTTGCCGTGACTGTGTATGTAGCATTTCCAACAGCACACCCCAAGTCTTAGATGTTATATATAGGATATGGCTATGCACTTCCTAGGAGAAAGAAACAATTTGTCTCTCTTTAAAACAAGCCTAGACTAGGAAAAGTCATTACTATTTCTTCTTTTTTTTCTTTTTTTCTGAACACGTCATTCTTTTGACACCAACTGCACACTACCTTCTGTTAAGCCAGTTCTATTTTAGTCAGAAGTATCTGAACCAGGAATTCTGTCTGGTACTCGCAGAAAATGCGGTACATTTAATATTCTAAAAATGAACTTAGAATCTCATCAGAACCATTTGACATCCTGGATATTGTGCCAGATCTTCCTAAATGTAACACTGGAATGAAATACATGACCCTTAAGGTAGTACACAAGTAATAGAAGAAATGTAGGAAGTTGCTTGTTATGTGTGATAAGATATTTTGAAATACCCAGCAGGATGTAGATAAGGAAGATGTATTGAACTTGCATGTCTGATCTCTATGGGAAAGAAAAAAAAAAGGATAAATTCAGAAAAGTCATACTCTGAGGATAAAAAAACCCCAGATCCCTAATGCCTAACATATGAAAAATCAGCTTATTCTTTAAATGCCAATTAAAAATGCTGTCTGAGGACAGAACTGGCTGCTTGAGAACATTAGGACTGTCAGGGTTAATTTGTTTTTATACTTATTGCCATGCAGAAAATGTTGTTATGGAAACCAAATATATGTTATTTCTTAAATAAATATTCTCTCAAGGCCTCTGGAACAGAGGAAAGAAATTGAAGCTGTTAGTGTTATTGTTGCTGTTGGCTGTCTGAAATCCCAAAGCTGGGATTCTAATTGAAAATCCAAGGATTTGGGCTTCCTGGTTTTATAGTAAAAATGTAGAAAGCCAGTACCATTGTTATCTTCTTTTAAACACTATGAAAAACTGGGAATGGATCTCCAAGATGCCTCTGCTTAAAGCATCTTGAGGATTTTCCTGGTTTGGGAAGCTTGCAAGCCAAGAATAATTTATGTAGAAATTCACCAATTGGGTTTTCCATACAATTTTGGTGTCTCTCAAATGTTTTCTAGATCCAGTTTGATACTGATTGCCGTTGAATTGGTTTTCTGAATGGATCTGGACCCTTATGCTCATTGAAAGAATCCATGCTTGGTTTTTCAGCTTTTTGCCTTTAATCCTGTGCAAACTCATCAATCTGCAGAATTCAGACCAAACCTGTAGGGCATTTTCTAGAGAAAATTTGCTACTCTAGAAATGTGTCATTTGCATCTGTCATGGTACATAAATAACCATGATAGAAAGGGGAAACTTGAAGGACATTTCTGATCTTGTGATTTTGTGAGTAGTGGATGAGAAAGATGCGGTGAGAATCAAGGCTTGGTCAGGGATATCTTTTCAGGCAGTGACTCTGGTAAAGCGTGACTGATGACTGAATTTATCACAAAGACTGGACTTGCTACTTGAAATTATCAAGGCCAAATTGATTCTTTCAGAATTCTTTGGTTTATTCATTATGGAGATGGAGAGGCCAATCAGGATGTATGACTTGCATTAGTACTTCCTGGGAACAGGTTTTATGGCCTTGAATGTGTTTCATTTTCCTTTTTTTCATGAGCCATAAGCATCACAAAATTACTAATTTTGCTATTATGCGCTAGGAAAACTCATTTAGAGAGTGAATGCATTGGAATCCAAAGCCTTGTATAGGTAACTGTTACATCAGGAAAAAATTCATGTATTTTTTATGATGCATAATTTGGTTTTTTATATCCTGCATTCATGGAAACAAAACTCAGAATGAAACTGTCAGGAGCTGTCAATATGTTTCGCAGTTATATTAAAACCACCAGCTGTAATCCTTAAATTATTAGAGGAATATCCTTTAGAAGTGGGGAAAAAGTACTTCATCTGTATTATCCCTGTAGTGACAAGAATGTTATTGGAATTCCATCTCTAGTTCCAGACATCAAAAATTAGAGCAAGACATTACAGAGGATTCAGGAAAGAGATGTGAGAAAACTGAAAGCTTCTCTCTACTGAGGTCTGAAATCTGGCAACATCCATATATTTTATTGTATTTTTTTTTTTTATTTTACTTTTGAGCTGCAGCCTTAGCTAGGTACTTATAACATGGGCTATTACAGCACATCACAGGAAGTAGTTTAGTCTTTTTAATTAACAATTCTCTGACCCCCATGCCAACGAAAATTCAACTGCAGTAGTGCCTTATAAAATATATTAATTTTAAGCAGTGTTTAGGTGCTTTGCAAAAAGGTAGAATATTAAGGATATTTTCAGCATAAGAAGCCTGTGTTAGTTGCTTCTTTCATTAAAAGTAAGTATTTTTTTACCATAGGGTAATATGTCAGTAGAATCAGAAGCGTACGTAGGCTGTTTTGGGATTCATTGCCAGATGTTTTGTATTATCCATGTAAACCCTTGTAGACGTTTCCTTGAAGTGCAGCTGTGATGTTAATTTGTTTTGATTGAACTTGTAGAGTAGTAGGCCAAAACAGTAAGTTGAAGGAAAGTAATTTCTCTGATATTCTTTACACTGGTTTAGTTAGTCATAACATATTTTTCTTCAAAAGTCTCTGTATTTGTTCCAATTCCCTTTATATAAGTCTCTGCTATAATTTTTAGGGATAATGAAAGTGTTGTTTATAGGGGTATTTTCAGGTTCTATAAACATTAATATTATTCCACATTCGAAAAGCTTATACAAAAATGAAATCCTGCAAACAAGAATGTAAATAGGAGAGTCAGTTCATGCTTCAAGAGTATATAGGCAAAGCCATATCATCTCTGATTTGTCAAGCATAACTGAGTCCCTCAGGGAGATTATGCTTGGCCAGTCATTCTGGTGAATATGCAGAAACACTGAGAAAAATATCTGAAATAACTGGTCTTGTTTTGGTAAGGTTTGGGGTATTCTTTTTTTTTTTGTTCTTCAGTTTTTGCTGGTAACAGTCTATCAAACCTGACTGATTTTAAATTGAAGCTTGTATGCAAAGAGCTTTCCCTCAGCTTTTGATACCAGATTGCTTCTACCTTAAATTTCTGCAGTCATTTTTCTTTTAGGAAATTGTTTTGAGTATTACCCATCAGATTGCAGTTTTGCAAAACGGGATGTCACATCTTCAAACAACCTTCACTCTGTAAAAACTGTTTCCAGATTCATATTTTAGAACCTTTTATTCATCTTTAACTCTTGAAGGACCTTTGCCAGCTGTCACTGTCAGCTAGGGATCACTGTGCTTGACAGTCACTGTCAGTTCTGAGGAGATGTAAATTCCTGTGCCATATTTCACATGCTGAAAGACCCAACATGTCGTATCCGTGGAATAAATCAAGGAATAAAAACAGCCACCCACATGCACAGTAAATACTATTTCTGCAGAAAATAACTTGCCCTACTTACTATCTAAAATAGTCACAAATATTTAATGTGCCCCAAGATTAAAATAGCTCAAAGTGACATTTGGATGGCTTAATAAAAGGCGTGGTGAAAAGTCTGTATAGTCTGGCTTGGTGAGAGATTCTGTGCACCAGAGAGGCACAATAGTATGTGGAGATTGTTGTTGACTGGTGCAAGTAACTCCTCAGCTTTTTGAGAGGGGAGTTCATTTTCAATGAACCCATCTGGTTTTTGGTGAGCAATAAAAAGGTTACTAATATTTATGGCAAGATTATTGAAAGAATGATAAGATCAGGATTCATTTTAGGTTAAAAAGTAATATTAGAAAAAGCCACCTGGCTAAATATTGTATTCATATCCTAAATCATAATTCCTGATTTCTGAAGTGAAAAATAATGAATAATGCTGTCTTTGTACTATTTGCCAAGGAATTTTTCACAAATCTGTAGTAATTAAATAATTTGGACATGTGGTATTGTTATACTAATTGGTGTTAATTGGTGGTTTTAAACAGGTATCTCTTGTAATGGTATTTGACCAAGAAACTCAGAATTCAGTAAATCATCAGAGAACCAAATTACTTGAAAAAGAGTCTAAAATCTTCACTAGGCTGACAAATTAAAGGACAAGACTGATTCAGAATTACATAATTCTCAACTGTTTGGTTTTTTCTCAGCTGAAAATGGAGGAAAATATTAGAAGCCAGCACAATGCATTGGATGTTTAACATGATCATAATTTTTTAAAACTTCCAAATCATAAGAACAGGTTGAATAAGTGACTGGTGGAGGATTTGAGAAGGATTTGGGATTTGGGAGGATTTGAAGAATTCAGGAGCCAACTGTACAGCTTTATTGCTGGTCAGAAAACATCAACAGCCAAATCAAATTGCTAGCTCTCGAGAAGTGTGTCCATGTTTCTGTGCACCTGCATTTCCATGTATATATCTATATATATCTATATATCTGGAGAGAGAGAAAGAATTATATTCACATACGTTCTAGTGATTCACTTAATATATATATGCACGCACACATATATATATTCTGATTTATTTTTCTGAGTAGGATGATTCAGTATGTTTCAATGCTGTTAAATCCCTCTGTTTGGGTAGTTTCTCAGGGATGCTGGAAGACAGAGGCAGAGCAGAAGAAGCTCACAGATTATTTCTTTCTTCCTCCTTTCTGTCCTACCTATCATGGACGAGCAGAATATGAGAGGGAATGGTGAGCTGCACTCTCAACACTTTTCTCTACCATTCTGATTTTCTTCTGGTTCTTTAATCTATAGGTTTACTGTGGAATCTTGGAGAATCAGGGATGCACATTGCTACTGATAAAGTGATGAGGTTTTTTTTTATTTACTATGTCCCTCTTGATTTGTGTGTTTGCATGAACCTAAGGACTAATCTGGTAAAACCTCTTTTCCAATTTAGAATCAGACAAAAGAGAAGAAACAGCGATTTCTGTAGCTTTTGAGGAATACAGTAAACATAAGAATTAATAAGGGAAACTTGGTTAAAATTTGATTCAGTGGTTTATGAATGGTACCTCCTGGAAACAAAAACGAGCTTAAGATTCATGACACCAGAACTGATATTTGACAGCAAGAGGAACTGCTGAGACTGGTAATGAGAGCTGTCTGATACCAGTAACCCAACACGTGATAGCCAAGTGCTAACCTTTGCTTGCATTTTCATCTTACACCACGTGTTTTCTACTCAAGGTGTAATCCTAATGTGCTGAATTTCATCTCTTCAAATTCACAATTTTTTTTTTTAATTTACTTTTTTCACTAACTATTGGCTAATTAGCAAATTAAGGTCTCTATGTTGTATGTGGACACAAGAGGGGCAGCCTGCTCTCTGAGGGAACTACTTTTCATTTTCCATAGAAACTAAAACCAAAACTATTTCAGTTCCAAACCTCGAGACACATGCTTTTCCCATGCATACACAGTAATTTACTGACTGGAAGGTTTGTTCTGCTTAGAGGATCAGAAGTATTGCAAGCTATGTACAAAACTGAAAATAAGGCGAATACTCTTTTACTTCCATGGAATCATTCATTAGCTGGAGGAAATTAGCCCCAAGATTTGTGGACTGAAGAAAAGATTGACATTTCTTTTTCTGTTTCTTCATCATCACACCAAAATTACAACTTACTCAGCTTTTAAGGATGAAACTCTTAAAATCCTAGAATCATAGAATCATTTGATTTGGAAGGGACCTTAAAGACCATCCAATTCCAACCCTCCTGCCCTGGTAAATAGTAGAACTTTAATAGGCTGGCATTACTGATGAATAAAAAGCTGCTTCTACAGGCCAAGAAAACCAGAATAAAAGGCCAACTTAGTCTCAAATTGGCAATCTTTATGCTAAGACTGTTCTGCCATAAATTCACAGATCTCTTATTGATGTCATTGGAAGTTCTCTGGAAAACTAGAATCATATCAGTCCCTAAAGGATTACATGATTTAGATACCAAAGGACAAGTAAGAACAGAAACATGTAACAGTTGAAATAAATTAATCATTTCACAAACGTTAAGTGCCTTTTGCACTGGTAAGATAGATGTAAATTGAATACGATTTCAATTTTGAAGTAAAAATCCAGATAAGTTTTTTCAGAGAAACAATCTGAAGATATTTGTGCAATTATATTAACTTAACTAGCAATTAGAGCATGAAAATCTAGTTGTGAAAGTGAAACAGAGAAGATTGCTAACAGTTTAAGATATACCCAAAAGGAAGGACACAGGCCTTTCTCTTCCCCCTCCAATGTGTTTTTTCCCATTATCACTGTTTAAAACACTGATGAGTGTGTATCACAACCACTGCTCTGTCTCCTACCTTTTCCTGACCTATTTATTAGGGTGCTGGCAAATTTCCAGCCCTCTCCAACAATGATAATTCATTATCTGTGTATAGAACAGGGCAATCTATCAAGCTGTGAGATTAAATTGGTGATGAGAAAGTATTTTCGAATTTGGATCCGAATTGCAAATACATTTTTATTTAAAGTTCATTTTGAGATGAGATTTAGATTTATTTTATCCCTCTGTAGTTCAAAGTTTAGAGAGAAATCACCATGGGTGCATTCAAATGCTTCTCTTTCCATTTTCTATTTTATCATCTGTCACAGAAAGCGCTTGTTTGAACAGAACTACTTATAAACACTGGTCAGAACAGAATTTTTTTTTAATTTGTTTTCAATATGTTTCCTATGTTTCTCAATTTTTTAAGCAAAAATTCCAAACAGATCTGTTAGAAAAGCACTTTTTAATTAAAAATATATATTCTTTTTCGATGAATTTTGACCTCTTTCAAGCTTCCTGATTATTTTTAGAAAAATCCGGATTGGTTTCTCTTGCAAAAAAAGCAAAAAGAAAAAAAAGAAAAGGAAAAACTAATATCTGAAGTGGTTTTTGGCCTTGTAACAATCTGAAAAAAAAAAAAAACATGAGCAGAAAATGTATCAGGCTAGGAGCAATGATGCTACTTATAGCATGACTACTTTGGAAAATACTGAGCTGGAAAAAATTTTATATTACTGGAAAATATCTGCAGTGCTGTGAAAGCCAAATGAGAAGCAAAACTTGAAGAGGAACCCCTTCTGATCTTGAAAATAGTAGTAGTGTCACTAGAATAGAATCAGATTTCTACTACTAGTAGTTGTTTGGAAGAAAAAAAATCAGTCAGCAGTAAAATAAAAAAAAAACCCAAACCCCTGAACTAACCAAAACAAAAAAACCCCACAGAAAACAAACTGTATTTAGCAGAATTTTATAAAAATTTCTAGATACCAAATAATGGAAAATTTGCAAGAAATCACAGGACCTATTCTTGTGTAAAATTCTGAGTAACATTTTTCTATAACAAATATTAAAGCGGTTGCACACCATTTTGGAATTCACATCTTTTATTATTGTGAAAAATCCTTATTCTACAAAAATATCACAGAGGATTAGCAAAATTCAAGTAGCTTCTTAACCAGTGGTAATGCAGGTATGATTGATTATTTCAATACCCAGTAAGTGAAAAAATACCTTCTGTAAAAGTAAAGAGCAATTGATGTATAGAACCAAAAGAGTGGTCAGACGATACGAAAGTTTAGGTCTTCACCTCTGGTGGAATAGAAGGTGTGGGCTCATAGCTCCCTAGGGATTTCATAGCCTAGTTGAATAGTCACTGACTTTTAATATGTTTAATTTAAGTTTCCAAATACTAGGCTGAAATTTTGTAATTGAACAGGATCTTTGTCTTGTATTTAATTTATTATATGTGTTCAGCTGTAATTGCTGTCCTCAACTCTGCCATCTTTTCATGTGTAAGAGATTAAAGCGAGCATAAAACCAAATGTTGGCTACAGACACTCTTTTGACATCCTCACTAATGCAATATAAATCTCTTCAAGAAAAGGGTTCTGTTGAACAAAGGTATCATTTTGTAACCTATAAAGTACATTAGAAAAATTCCTACTGTCACCCACAAAATTTGGGGTTTTGTGGCTTGGAGTGAAAAGACAGAATGAATGTTCATACATTTCAAGTTCTGTGATGAATGCCATGATATAAAGCACGTGTAAATCCTGTGACACTAGCTGTCCACTACCTTAGTACCCATATATGTAATTTGTGCCATTTTGAAATTACTGCAGTTTCATATAGGTTCATGTGGCTGTGAAGACAATTCCAGTTTCAGATAGTGCTTTCTCAGCAGTGTTCTTCAGAGGTTAACATTGCCACAACTCTGTATCAGTTCACTTAAAGGAGCACTTCTTAGTGAATTACTCCAGGTGAAGATGCCTTGCTGTTGGAAGTGGCTCTGGAGCTCGAGTAAAACAATTGTGTTACTTGAATTGAAATGCTGGATATGGTGATAACAGCAATGACTGAGTTTACCTGTTTACCTGTTAATGGTGTACCTTATTTGAGGTAATAACTCTTCTGAAAAGACATGGAGGTTCACAGTTCCTCTCTGAAGTAAGCAGCTGTGTGTGGCACAACAGGTTTTCTGCAGTGTCAACAACAGCTTGCAGCCTACTCCTGAGTTCAATGTATTTAAGTGGTGAAGGTGACATTCGTAAAATGATTTGGTAGTTTCTTGCAATAACCCTGAAACTGAGTTCTGATTCAGTCATTGAATTGCCCTTGTGTTTCTCTATATTGCATTAGATTTCTGTTGCAGCGCCTGAAGAAACTGTCATGCTTTGACAAAGCTACAAGCTGTGGCAGATACTGATTAAAATAAATAGACCCTCATAACTAAAGCCTGCACCATTTTTCATAGTAAGGGATTCTCTGCAGATGCTGATTTATTGGAGACTTAATATGGCAAACTTGAAATGTTTGCAATAATGCGGTTAATGAAAATCGTCATCTGCATTAAAGAACATTATTTTAAAAATCAGTCTGTAGGGAGGTTATGTATTCACAGATCTCCTGTTCGGTTGCTTACTGGAATAAATCAATGAAATGTTTATAACAAACTCTTATTACTTATCACTGTTTCTAAGAATGCTGGAAAGGTTCACAAAGCTTTTGAGGTAGACATTTCAGATGACTCTGTTTTGAGAGCTATTGTTGAATGTACATCACTTCTGCTGATTAAGCCAAGGCAATTGTCACTGTTTTTCTTCCAGTTCAGCTGATCACAGGCTGAGATGACTCATTTCTTTGTCCATCTTTAGAGCTTTGAGAAAGACTTATGGAACACCAAATCACAGAAGAGAGAAATATATTTTGAACTGTACCATTATATCTCAAATATTTTCCTATTCTGAAATCTAAAGAGAAGGATCTAGTAATATAAATTTATTTATGTGTAGTCTTTTACAACCTGCTGAAGAAATGGTTTCACATCATGAAACTAGAGAGCCACTTGTATTTCCATGTCACTTTGTATGATGATGTCATTCCCTTGCAAGAGAAGTAATTTTTCTATAATAACTAAACTCTTCTGTTTAAGTGTATATACCCCAGTTATTTTTTTTTCAGCTTCAACCTGCATATTTCAACTAAGTGGAATATTTGAAAATCTTATTTAGTACTTGTGCGAAACCACAAATCTATCAAATTTTTATCTGTACTATATAGTCTATCAATAAAAGAGATCCCAACAGTTTTCAGCTTGTTGTTAGTATCTAGAACTAGATGCTTCAAAGGAAGCTGTAATGTTGCTTCTGCAGGCAGATAGATAATGTGATCCACATTAGGTCACAGTGAATTTTCAATATATTAAAATGACTTTGAATCTAAATATTAAAATGTGAATCTTAATTATTTACTGCAATTTTGTTATCAAATTCGTGGATGTTTACACAACTGTATAGTTTCAGCTTGATTTTTATCAAATTATTGACCTCTGCAGCAACCAAAACCAAAATCAATCATTGTCAAGTTTTCCAGGTTTTCATTTTGTTGTGTCATTAAAAAATCCTCAGACCCTAATTTTTCTTTCTCTACACCATTTTTCCTGATCTGTTTTATAATATGCCTCCTTTGGTCATTTTTATTGGTATTCTGTGAGAACACGGCAGATAATTAATAAGTGCACTTTTAGACCTGACTGAAAAAAAATCCTTTAGTCAGAAAATTCCAATCACCATTTCCAATGATGTAATAAAAATTTGGTTATTTATTTCTCCTCTGAAACTTGTCTTTAAAAAATATAATGCTTTATATTAACAATGAGAGGGGTTTTTTTAAACTGTTTCCATAAATTCTTCTATATCTTGACATAGAAAATACTGACTTAGAGGTTTAGTTAAGACATTTAATTGATGTGGATATTATTGATACAGAATTTTAGTTGCTAAAGGTCATTCATGTGTAACTGTACTTGATCATTTATAGAAAAACTAATGCCTTCACTTAGTGATGTCTGTCAAAACGATCTCCTGTCGGTTTGTGCCATTGATTTGTGCTGTTTCAGACAGGCCCCATCTGAGAGAGGGGATGAGGAGCAGCTTCTTGCAGTGTGTAAAGAGCCTGGCAGAGTACTTATTGAAAGATTCAGGGTATGGCTTTATACTGGATCATTACTGGGATCATTTCAAGGTACCAAAACCAGAGTAAATCATTAGCAATGTGCACTGGCAGCCCAGAAAGCCAGTTGTTTCCTGGGCTGCACCCAAAGCAGAGTAACCAGGAGGATGAGGGAGGGGATTCTGCACCTCTGCTCTGCTCTGCTGTGGTGAGATCCCACCTGGAAAACTATCCAGTTCTGGGGTCCTCAGCACAAGAAGGATTTGGACCTGTTGGGGTGAGTCCAGAGGAAGCCTCCAAGATGATTTCAGGGATGAAGCACCTCATGTATGAGGAAGACTGAGAGAATTTGGATTGCACAGTATGGAAAAGAGAAGACTCTGAGGTGACCAACTTGTGGCCTTCCTGAAGGGAGCCTGCGAGAGAGATGGAAAGGGACTTTTTATAGGGGGATGTAGTGACTGGACAAGGGGGAATGGCTTCACACTGAAAGATAGTAGGTTCACATTAGATGTTAGGAAAAATTTCTTCCCTGCAAGGGTGGTGAGACACTGGAACAAGTTGCCCAGAGGAGCTGTGGCTGCCCCATCCCAGGGCCAGGCTGGATGGGACTCTGAGCAACCTGGTCTAATGGAAGGTGTCCCTGCTCAAGGCAGGAGGGTTGGAACTGGATGGTCTTTAATACCTTCCAAATCAAATTACTCTATGATTCTAGGATTTTAAGACTTGCACCCTGAATAAGTTGTCATTTCACTGTGATGATGAAGAAACAGAAAAAGAAATGTCAATCTTTTCTTCAGTCCACAAATCTTAGGGCTAATTTCCTCCAGCTAATGAGTGATTCCATGGAAGTAAAAGAGTATTCGCCTTATTTTCAGTTTTGTACATAGCTTGCAATACTTCTGATCCTCTAAGCAGAACAAACCTTCCAGTCAGTAAATTACTGTGTATGCATGGGAAAAGCATGTGTCTCGAGGTTTGGAATTGAAATAGTTTTCTTTTTGTTTCTATGGAAAATGAAAAGTAGTTCCCTCAGAGAGCAGGCTGCCCCTCTTGTGTCCACATACAATATAGAGACCTTAATTTGCTAATTAGCCAATAGTTAGTGAAAAAAGTAAATTAAAAAAGAATATAACGTATTGTGAATTTGAAGAGATGAAATTCAGCACATTATGAATACATCTACAATTCTGTGATTTGAAATGTTTTAGCAAAATCTGACACATCTACGAAATAATGCCCCTTTGCGGGTGACTTTAGAATATACTGAGAGGTCTAATTAAGCAAGGATAATCTAAAATATGAAGTAGGCTAATGGGACTTGTGAGATCTTGGGTTCATTATGTGGTTCAGCCACAGATTTCAATATAGTGTATTTTGTTTAAAATTAGTGCATTTCTATCTCAAAGGGTTGTAGGACTGAAGAGTGCACAGATACTCTGCTGATATACACTAAAAATATCTAGTTTAACATCCAACTCCATGTTTTCTCTGCAAAGACACATTTTGATTTAAATGGGATTAGTACTGTGCATGAAGTTAAGCATGTCCATAAATATTGGAGACATAAATAAATGTCTCCAAGGCTTTAGTTATTCAGTGCACTCATTATCTCAATTTGTTGCTTCGTGGAATTATTCCAAGTATCTCATCTAATCAGATTCTCCTGGAGGCACAACATATGCCCACAATAGCATGAGCTATATATAGCACCTTCCATATTTATGAAAGATCAATGGAACATTTTCATTGCCAGTGCATGTATGTATCTGTGAATTACCCTGCAGGAATTAAAATCCCTCAATGAGATCATGGTGTGAATCCCCATGGGTATAAAGCTGAGATAGAACTATAATTTTTTAGATAAAAGCACTATAATTGAAGGCAATATGTAAACAAATGTATAGCAGTGTATTATAAATAATATAAAATAGGTAGAAGTATATAATTAGAGACTAATTTAATTAAATTTTAAAATAAACTTGACACTACTGCTTGTATACTAATCACAAATATGATCCACAGATACAGAAAAACACTATCATTATGCTGAATGAAAATCAGCCACATGCTCTTCATTGAAGATGTTTTGCCCAGTAGTAAAACATGTTTGTTTCAGGTAATTCTGAATGACTAACCTTTGGTATTGAGCTTGAAATGCAGTTGGCAAACAGCCCAAATAATTTTGTTCTCAGTAATGTTATTGTAAATCTGTTGAATTACTCTGTATTATTGAAAGGGGAGTAGAATGTGACAAAAGATTATGGCCTATTTCTGCTGACTTTGTTGCTTTCACCTACAAAAGCAGTCATAGGAATCAGTGAAAGTTTGTATGGAGTATTACTTGAAATGCATAAACACACCAGAATGGGACTCTTTAGAACTTGAAAATACTCTATTGTATTTCTCATCTAGCCACTCTTTTTGAATTTGCTTTCAAATAACACAGAAAGGAAATCTTTCCATAGATTTCCATGGCTGTAAAATGGCTATATCAATATTACTGTGTATCATTATCTGCTGAAGGAATTAAGCATGAAACAGTTGAAAAGGAGCTGGCTAGCATTCCAAATCCTTTAATAAATATCTTTATTTCTAGATACACAATTCCTTCTTGGCCTTGCTATTCAATGCATTTTCCCAGCAGCTTAAAAAATGGTGCTGGAAAACTAATTACTGAATATTTTTTTGTCTTTATGATTGTATGTCAGTTTTAAATTAAACCAGACAGAGTCAGAATAGTTCAGAATAGCAAGATGAAAGAATTCAAATAATGTTAAGATGTTCAAACAATAGAGAATATCAATGAATGAAATATCAGATGAACTTAATATTTCTGAAATGTCAAGTGGAATATTACTAATGATGAGGAGAACTAATATTGATTATGTTGATTTTGAATTTGAACTTTATATTATTATATAATACATGTATCATCTACATAGATTAGATAATGTAGTTAATGTTATTTTAATAGCCTTTAATGAGATTTCCATTTCTCAGCTGAAAATTAGATTTACTTCCAGGTATTCTCAGGTAAAATTAAAGTAGGTTTTTAAGACATTCAGGAAAAATATCCCACTTAAAATAAAATTTTAATTTACTTCTTTACCTCCTATGTGGTCGTTTGAACATATTCCTGATTGCCAACAAGCACAGAAAAGTCTTGAAGTTGCAGATGAGTTACAGGCAACAAGGCTATAAAAAATGACCAGGCAGTATGTTTCTTTAGCGAAAATACTACTTTGTTTCTTCTCTGCATGCATTCCTAGAGGGTTTGGGAAAGTTTAGCTTTTATCTGTTGTTTGAATTTGCTAATATACAGAAGTTTTCCAGCTGTACTGGAAGAACACAACAGAGTGTGTGCGATTAACACTTACATTGTCCAGTTTGTTATTCTCTGTTACTTCCCAAAATCCAATTCAATATCAATGAAAATGTAATTGGTTGCCATGAAAAAAAGTGTCAGTTCCTATTTATTTCTTGTGCTTTCCTGTACCTTTTCATTCCTGTAGGGGTGCACATGAAACTGGAAAAATGTTAAAATTGTTGCGTGTCACCAACTATTCTGCAATACAAATAAATCCCAGTCAATAACATTGCTCTCTAGGATTTCCTGCCTACTCTACTAAAAATACAGTATTGAACCTATAAAATGGAATGATGCCAGTGGCAAAAAGAAAAAGATGTTCCAAATGTTGGATCTAATTCCCAAAGCAGGGTAAAGCAATAACATCCTGCTCTGGGTGTCCAGTGAAACCCAGTTTAACAGATCTGTTTTTGACACTTCCATGCATGTTACTTTCTCTGATGCCATGATGATTTTTTGCCTTTTCTTTTAAACCCCTTTTATACCTTTTTACAACTTCTGTATTCCTTAGTGCTTTTTGCCTACATTCTTAGTCTTGTTTGTCAAGCTAGGAGACAGAACATTTTAGAGGTTTTGTAGATAGGGATCAGTGTGCCCCAGACCCCACGGTCCTCCCCAGAACACATTTTGTAAACTAAGATAGAACCATCCAGGGGAAGGTTCTTTGGGGAGGGGGACTCACTGGAGCCTCTCACTGGGGAATCTTTGATAGATATGCTAATTAGTAAAACCTATAATGATATACCAGATCTTTTGGGGGAGAGTACTGCGGTGTATTGAGGTGCATTCCACCTGGACATAGTGCACCTAAGGATCCTTAAAATAAATACCAAGGTAAAATCCCTTTTTCCCTTCTAAGCGTGTTTGACTCTTGATTTTAAGACCAGGAAAGGCATCATCTCAATACCTTTACTTAAAAAATTAGCCTGCTAATTTCATTGCAAGTATTACTGGGAGCATAAACATCAGCAGATGAATATTGAAGATCAACTTTGAATATGAAAATGCAAATTATTTTAAATATTTTTTCAGAGCAGCTAAAGTAAACATTATTTCCTTCCTAAAGTCTATACGGTTCTGTCTTCCTTTTGTCCTATATGTGTCAAAAAATAAGAAGGGAAGAAAATACTTTGTTCCTCATCCTTATTATGACCACTGTCATCTGAAATGATTCTGAAACTTCTTTTAAAGGTTGGTCATTTATACAGCTTTTGACCCCACTGGTAAAGCAGGTGAATGCAACTAAAGAAATGGATACTTTTTACCCAGAGTTTTAAGTCACCTACATGCACTGGACCATTTAACGTAAAAAAAAAAAAAAGAAAAAAAAATACTGTCAACAATACAGCCTTCCCATCTCAGGTGTAATAGAGGTTCTGCATGTGTATATGCATAACATAGAGTTTCATCTCTTCTTCTGTTTCTCACATATTTGGTTTGGCTTTGTCACAGAGTAGGAAAGGTATTGCTCAGTTTAGTGCCCACCCACCCCTTGTTGCCAGATAAAAATTGTTTCACCTGATGTGTTAATACTTATTCTTAAAAAACCACTAGCCTATAGAACTGCACAATCCTTATTCTTGTAGGAAGAACTGGAAAGCAACCAGCCCAGTTGTGCCAACTTTTATCAGTTCCCCAGGCGGTCAGGTATGACTTTGGTGTCACCAACCTCCAGGGACCACCAGAGAGACCCCCAGGGCAGAAGAACAAGTGTGGAGAGGGGAAGGAACGTGAGTTAACGGCTTTGGGGAAATTATTATCATATGTATGTTTCTTCTGGGAAAAGCTATAAATCTGTGTATAAAATACAGGACGCAAACAGGAGCTTTTTCTGTACTGAGCATGCATGAGATTTCGGAGGAGATATTTCCTTATGCATCTGGCCAAATAAAGAATGCCTGCTTCTCAGTGCTACATTAGTGTTTAGGAGTTTTTTTTACTGATTTTTGGTAACACCCTCACTGAGACTCCAGAACTACAAGCTGCTCACTTGCTTCCCTTTCTTCCCCCCTTCCTTCCTCCCATAGGTGGCCAAAGTGGAGAATTCAAAAGGGAAAGATCACATGTTGAGATAAGAACAATTTACTGGAAACAGCAGTGAGGTAAGAAAATTAACAGTAACAGCAACAATATTAACAACTAAAGTGTACCAAAAAAAAAAAAAAGAGTGAGGAATCCCAACCTGACTGCAGCCATACCACCCGAACTTTTCCCTTGGGTCAGGACCAGTATTGCCCCACCTCTCTGTCCACCACGTTTACTCCACCAGAAAGGGAGGCCTTCCTTCCTGGAAATGAGGGACAGCATGATGTGAGGTGGATTTGAACAACATCTGGTCCTTGGCCATGGCCGCTCAGTACAGCACACAGCAGCCCAGAGCTCCAGGGCTCAGTGATCCGGTGGCTCACCCTCCCCAGCAGCTGGGAATACAGGCATGCACTACCAGCTATGGTACAAAATGAACTCTGTCCTGGCCACAACTAGGACAGCTTTGTAACCATCCACAGGTGAATGATCGCAGTGTACACTGTTAAACAATTCAAATGGAAACAGGACATGTGGAATAGCAGCCACTGGTTAATAAAGCTTGAATTGGCTTTGTAGGCCATGTAACCTTTACTAACAGTTTGAATAAGAAGGTAACTGCATCAAACTGGGAGGGCAAACATACATGCATGTTCCTGGATTACAGGTTAATAGCAGTATCAGTACATGTTCATACTTTTTCTTCTATGCTTACCTAATCTGCAAGCAACAAGGGTAAAACCAGACTCGTGCTGTTTCAGTGCATCTGGGATCCAGGGACTCTGCATTTCCCTGTGCTGTCTCTACTCAAGTAGACAGGAATGCCAGGCACAGGCATGAAAAACATACATCTCTGAGCACACAGACACCATAATTTGACCTGAATATGATCAGGTAATAAAAAGCACCTTAGCTTTTGTTGCAACAGAACACAAATGCAGTTGTGTTTGAGATGGAAGACACCTTGTTGAGTTACATTGTTCTTAAAATTACAATTTTTAATGTGTCCATAATTGATCTTATGAACACTGCTTAAAGACCTATTAGCAAGAGATGTGTGTTGCTAACCATTGCAAAACATTCTGAATTGAATTCTTGTGGCTTCACAAGGAATTTTTGGAGACACACAGCACTGTGCTGATTTTGGGGGATGAAGATTTTGCTTTGGCTATCTATATACAGCTACATTTTATGAGCAAGAATGCCTGCACTTGCAGAAGTAGCTACAGAAATACTGGACGACATTCTATATAATGAGAGTTGCTTTTACCCAGAAGTGCATGAGCAGGTACGTGAGCCTGCCCAAATGTATACACAGATATATGAGTCAAACTGAAGCCTTGCTCTCTGTCTGTACATTTTTCCTGATGCTTTTCTCTGTGCATGTCATCTCTGTGGCAGCAATGCATCTTCAAAGTGTTGAGGCAGTTCTTAGTGGTGCAAGTTTCTCCGCACTCTTGCCAATCTTTTCAGTCACTGTCAGCAGAGACAGTTTTGATATATAGTTGAGAATTTCACTGGTTATTATTAGAAACACCAGTGGAGTATTTTACAATTTTTATTGCTACAGAAATAATGGATTTATGTATATATATACTCAACTCTTTGAAAATCTCACTGCAGAAAATCTGTCTTATTGAAGTGGTGAGTGAACATATTGAATTGATTACAGTATTTTCATGCACCATGTGGATTTTGCTGCCCAAATATTCACTCAGATTTGTAGAAAAATAGAAAGGAAACTCCGTTGGAATAGTAGTAGAGTTTCTCTGATAGAAGGGTGAAAGGGTGAAAAAAGTGACCTGGACTATAGTAGTGGAGAGATGTATAAATGAAAATAGTTGCTCAATTGCCATTTGAGTTTGAGCCCAGAAAGATATTCAACAAGCCCATTGGTATAATTCTGTTTTCTCTAGGGAGCTAATACACAGTTGAACAACAGGATGATGATCTTCCTACCTGCTGTTTTTCAGAATTTTATTTTACTCCGGGGAGTCCTTCATTTCAGTTTTGTTCAATCTAAACAGATAAACATAAGAGATAATCTCATATTTAAATTACAAGTAGCTGTGGACATGTTTTGTTCCTGTCATTTCACTGCACATGATCTCAGGATTTTATACCCTCTATTTTTTTAATAAGATTTTTTTCTGACTGTAGGCTATTGTTGAGAGCTACAGGACTGAAAATTTATTGCAAATGACAAACTTTTATGCACCAATTTATAAAGGTGGAGGAATTCCTACGAGATAGTTCATTAAATATTAGTGAATTTTGAGTTTAATTTAAGATATAATCATTCTCATTGTCATTTTTTTTCCAACCCTCAAATAACTGATCCGGACACAGTAAAGAACAAATACTTTTTTTTTCTGTAATTCCTTTAGGGAGTATGCTCTTGGAAAGAACATATACCTTAAATAGAGATGTTCCAATCTCTAGATAAATGAACATATTACTTGCTTGCTACCAGTAATTTAAAACCCGTAATCTAAAACTATTAGAGCAACAAGTTAACTGTGTTTTCTCTCTGGTGTTCCAGAAGATACCAGACAAACTACGCACCAAGGAAAAGACTGTGCCTTCAGCTCTCACATTTAGTATCATTATAGTGATGATTCACATTCAGGACCCCAGTTCTGGCATCACCAGCCGAGCTCCAGTATTGAATGCATCTGGAGATTTCTCCAACACTAAAGGTACTAAGAGAGAAATGTCTTCCTGGCATTTACCTCCCCTGGGCAGCCTCTCCACTGCAACTGAACTGTTGGGCATAGGTGCTGCCCTTCCCATCGAAAAGACTTTCTAAACACTCTTAAGAGCCCCACCACCAAAATTTGGATACCACCTCCAGTATTGAATGTGTCCAAAGATTGCTCTCACACTAAATGTGACAAGTCATAAAACTGTTGCTTGGCTTTACCTCCCTCCCACGGGAAGCCTATGATCTGTACCTCAAACACTGGAGCTAAGTACTTTCCTTCCTATGGAAAAAAAATGTCAATTTTCTTTCAGGAGGCCCTCAGGCAAATAAGGATATCACCTCCAAAATGAGTATGTCCAGGGATTGCTTCAGCAAAGAAAGGGCCAAAACAGAAAGGTCTTGCTGGCCTGTACCTCCCCTAGGCAGCCTATAATCTGCACCTGAAACATGGGGGCTGGATGCGTTCTCTCCCCTGTAAACGCAATCATCTTTCAGAAGCCCACCACCAAAATTTGGATACAACCTTCTGTTTTGAGTATGTCCAAGGGTTGCTCCCACACAAAAGAGGCCAGACCAGAAAGGTCTTTCTGACCTTTACACGCAGTGGACACATGATCATGCACAGCAGCAGTAGAAGGACTAGTGCTTCCTTTCCCAAGGAACGGTAATGTCATTCACATTCAGGAACCAGCTTCCAGCATCCGGAACCAAGGTCCAATATTGAATATGTCCAGGGATTGCTACAACAGCCTTGTCTTCCAAGAGAGAAAAGTCTTGCTGGCCTTCACCTCTCATAGGACAACCTATAACCTGCACTTTAAACACTGGGGCTAGGTTAGGTATAGGCCTACAGGTTAAGCATAAGTTTAGGGTTAGGATTAGGGTTAGGCTTTGGGTTAGGGTTAGATTTAGGGATTAGGAGCAGGATTAGGTGTTGTGGTTAGGCTGAGGTCTTGTGATTTGTGTTAGGATTTGGGTTTAGTGTTAGAGTTGTGATTGTCATTAGAAGATGAATAATCCGTTGGGTACTTGCTTTGAGAGTGTTCTTGCACTCATCATTAAAGTAACCACGAGATTTAGAACCAGTACAGGATTTTCTTTAGTCAGGGAAACCTGATGTTTGTTTTCTTATTTTAGCTTTTCTGCTTTCATCTTACCATGGTTTCTGTATGTATTTTTGCTCAAAATATTCCTTAATATTGAAGCTCCTGCAAAATAAGTTCACAAAATTATTTTCAATCTCTTTCTAGGTTATATTACAACTTGTAAAGTTTGGGTTCTTTTGGATGGGTATTCAATTTTATAGGGGTTATTGAGTGCATTTTAAGGGATTTTAAAAGGCATATGTAATTCTATTTTCTTTCTGCTGCCTGCAGCTGGTTTTATTATGTCTAGTTTTATTACAGTTCTATAAATGTGAAAGATTGAGGGTTTAGTCCACAGGTGTAACTGGCAAATACGACCACTTTGAGCGAGCACTTCTTTCTATTTGTATGGCAAGTTATCATTCTGTGAGACATTTCAAATACAGCTCTCATAAAAGGCAAAGGTGCAATTTTAATACCTTTTATTTTACCAAACCTACTTAATATGCTTTGCTATAAAGAAAAAAACTTTCAACAAAACCTATTAAAATCCTTCCTTCTTTATTACATTGACCTACATTTGAGCTCATTCTTCACCATATTTCAAAAATCCGGTAAAAGAGATACAAAGTTGAGGCAAAACAGGTCTGTGAATTTGAATGCCTTTTTGTGATTTAATATAAATTAGTTATTTAAATGCATAACTGTATTAAAACAACAATGAAACTCATGCTTCTAGGTAGACTTTGTACAGGCCAGGATGTTGAGTGGATTTTCAGCCCATGTAAACAGACACAGCTCCCCAGATTGTGGAGAGATTTTTCAATGCTATTTAAAATCTGTGCAAGTGGCTGGAATGGCTTTACAGAGATGAGAAGTATCTTCCTGCGTAAGATAAAGTTGCTGAAGTAGGTTATCATGTTAAGAAAGTGTGAGGATTTGGAATAAAATAGTAGATGTTACAACTGTTGGCAGTCTTAATAGAGGAATGAAGGACTGAATGAGCCCTTGAGATTTAGAGCTCTCAAGGGACTTGCTCTAGGGAATGGTGGTAAGGGTGAAACAGAGTAAATTGACAAACTCCTTATGAAGATTTTCTTTATCAAGGAGATGGAGAAATTTTCAGTTTTACAGGCCATGCAGGTGCTCAGAGGCTAAAAACTGACTGGGGAGGCTGATGGTAACTTTCAAGGCAAAGAGGAACCGAACTAACATAAACATGAAGATTAAAAGGGGAATAAAACACATTATATCTACTCTGGGCACACATTGCTATAGACCTGTTGTAGCTCTCCTTGAAGAACTGGGTCAGAGAACTCCCAACTTAAAAAAAACAAACCTAATTCTGAGTGATATGCTCTAAAGCACAGTAAGCTAATAAAGTTAGGTTGAGAATATTTTAAAAAACATCATTGTATGAGTTCTAAAAACCTGTCATGAAGTGTCATGTCAATTTTTTCAAAATTTAAGCTATTTAATTTAGCAGAGAGTATTATACCCATTTGTCACTGCTCCTTTAAAATTCTCTGGGCTAAAGAATGTTTACTTCAAATAGAACTACACAAACATTTATGATAATTTATCACAATCTGCATAATTAGTAATCCATAACAGCTATGAGATTTAACTATACTGATTGCTGTCCTGCTGGGATTTTTGTAGCTACAGCAAGGGAGGAGAATACCCAGCAAGCATGAACACAGATTAATCAGAGGAACAGTATTTCTTTGATGCATTCTAAATACTCCTATTATTTTAATGTAGAGCACTTTTTTAAAATTGTTGGGACTGTCCAGGTATAAGGTGACCTATGACCCACATATAAGAGCTTAGCCTACTGCATACTAATACTAATTTGTCTCTAAATATGAGGCAATACCTGACATTGATTTTCCCTGCTCCTTGTACTCTTACGGATTTTGATCCTTCCCTATCTATTTTATTAATTTTGCAGTTGTTACAAGGCATTGATAAGCTTTTTTGTGAACCTAGGGTAGGCTGTCTTGTTGAGTCAGTATCTTTGTGAGTGAACTGATCGCTGCACTGTTGTCCATGATGAACAAAAAATTGGATCAGTGATGCCTCTGCTCAGTTTCAGTTCTCTTTCTAAACTACACTTCAACTAGTGCAAAGAGTAAAACTCCTCAAACTTGGTCTCCACTTTTTGTACTGCTCTCTGTAGAGAGAGTTACAGCAAGAAGATAATTTTTGCACTTAGCCGTAGGTTTCCAGCTTTAGCCTAATTAGCGTAGGGAATGAATTCTAGTGTCTTTGTAGAAAATTATTTAGCTCAGCCAATCAGACTAATGTCAAATGTCTAGGTAAGCATGTAGGGAAAGGTAACTAAGATATACAAAGATAAATTATAAATTCCAGAAGGCAGAGGAAGATTAGGCAGTCTCTCCTGTGCAGGTGCAGTATACAGAGCATGTAGAAACACTGATAATGAAATCTTTGCTTTGGAGATGCAGGAAATACTGGTTGCATATGCTTTGTCAAAATGGAGAAAAGGGTGATCGATCCTACTGATATATAGCAGTAAAAATACAAAATAGTTGATTGACTGCCACTTATTTAATTTGATTTACTTGGGCTTATCAGCATCGTTTTATTGTTCCTGCCATGTACAAGCTATTAGGAGTCCAGCCCTGGGAGGATACTTTGGTTTTAAAAGCTCATATACATTCCAAATAGGAAAAAAGAAGGAATAGAAATGGACGTATTATTCAATCAGGGATATTGTAATTTTCTGGTCTATTATACAATGCTTCATTTTGGGCTTTTAAAAACAGGTAACAGTGATGATGTCATTTACATAAAGTTACTGTCCTATTTATTTCCGTCATTAATTAAACATAATTCATGGTGGATATGAAAGACTGTAACTGCCCTCCAAGTAAGGCCTGAAACTGGGGAAATATTAGCTGTCAATAAAAAAGGTAATAAAGTTGTAAAAATAAAAAAGAAATAGTACAAGAACAAAAAGTGTCCTTTCACGAAGCTTAGTACAGTTAGACAGTACAGAAACTTTATCAAGAAATTGCATCTTGCCCAAAAAAAAAGGGAAAAAAATTCCAGTGCTTTATTATGTGAAAAGGAAATTGACAATATTATTACTACATCTTTTCTAATATCCTACTGTGGATTTTTCATCCATGCCTAGATGTCAAATTTCAAAATCTTTTATTATGTTATAGGTTTTTATGTTATGAATAAAGATTAATGTATTATGACCTCTTAGTCCTCCACTCAGGGGAGAAATAGTAGAACATGATAATACTGTTTTAGGTATTTCAGATGGTCATTTAACAGTAATAGTTTCCTTTCCTATAATTTCTTCCTCGACATTTGCATTGGATGAAGTTGGATCTTATTGCTAAAAAAAAAATTGTGTAAGGTAGTTATTCTACCACATTTACTGTACTGACAGATTTCTTTGCCTCTGATCAGTTCTCTTGACCGCAATTCCCCCAGCTGGGAACAAATTCAGGGTACTATTCAGTCAAACTAGTTAATTTTTCTTGCCCTTGTTTTTTTTCGTGTGACTGATATATGAAATTGTAAGCAGTTGGTACAGAAAGTGCTTGGTATATTGCTTTTAGATTGCCATATTTTTCTCACTATTTAGTTTTGCTGTTCATTTTCGTCTTGCTGTCTCTATCTACTCTAGGATCAGCACCATTCCTGCTTTTATGCAGCACATGGTGCTGCAGGGCTTTAGTCTCTAAGTGATCTAAGTGATGCCTGAAACACTACTATAATATTAATTTAGCTTTTTTTAGATGGAATAAACATAATTAAGAGGAAAAGTGTATTAATTAATTGTTTTATTATACAACATATACAATTAATTGAGTTCAGTAATTGAGAATTATATTAATAATAAATTCATCAAGAAATATCTGTATATATCTATGAATGCATTAATAGAAAATAGTAATAGAACAACAGTGAAATCCCTCCATTATCCAAACAACTGTCCACTTTGAGTTTTTTCCTTCGGTCAGGATGTATTAATGAACTCTCTACTGTTACAGGCTTAACTCTGACTACGGCAAATCTTTGTGTAATCTTGTCACTTAGCTTGAATGCAATCCTGATTGACCTAATGTTAAGTAGAAAAGTAATCTTACACTGAACTACAAGAACATACACTAACCACTGGTGGTGCATTGCCCTCTCCTCTTCCCCTCCCCGCCTTGCTCCTTGGCCATGCCACAATCTCAGGAATCCAGGGATCCTCGTTAGGCCTTGGCCTTGATTTATGAGCTTGGCAATGCAGTTTCCCTTGATCTTTCCTGAAACTCCTGCACGGCTGAGGTAGGGACAGCGCTGTCCTTATCAGGAGTTTCAATTCTAAGCAAGGAGCAGCACAAGAGGAGCTTCGTCTTCCCAAATGCCCCTGGGACATTTTTTGCCTGACAGATGGCTAAAGCCAGGCATCTTGTAGCTGTGTACGCAGTGGTCTGAAATGAGGCCCTTTGAGCACCCCTGGGGCTCCTGTGCCCCTCTGAGTGGCGCACTGACCAGAGCTCGCCTGTAAGTGTTTAATTAGTCAATGATTAAGTGCTGCTAAATCCTTTAGACATAATCTATTGATGAAGTCTGAGGCAAGTTTGGCAAGGGGGACCAGTCTGAATGTCGTGACTCAATGAAAGGGTCTCATCCTTTGCACTTTTTTTTGTATCCCCGGTCTCCATGCGAGTTATTTTACATTGATTCTGTAATCAATTTTCTTTTGTAGGCTTTATCTACACAGTAAGTAGTAGAGTAAACATTGCCATTGAACTCTGTTAGTTTGAGCTTTTACAAATTTATTTCCCACCTACATTTGCCAGTACCTTTGGTGGTGGTTCTTTAGGCTGCCTAAACCACTCATTCACTACACCTCTGCACTAGTCCAACAAGAGCAGCCTAAACTGCCCTATTGTTGCAATCCTTTGCACTATTGTGGTAAACCTTCTTATTAGGCAGGGCATCAAGTCTGTGGGATATATCTGTGGGCCTTGAAAGAACACGAGGATATTAGCCTTTTCAATAGAAATACAGAAATTGATTTATTTCAAGGAAATGTGTGATACATTCTCAAGGAAATGTGTGATACATTCTGTTGAACATTATTGTACATTACATGAAGCAAAAGTCGAAGAAAATGAAAGTGCTTACTGCAAAATTATAGTTTTCTGTATCTTCTGATTACTGTAGTTCCATTTTCCTTTAGGAGAAAATGGATAGTTTTTACAATGATTAGTCCCACACTTGTCCATCCACTTTTTCTTGGAAGTAAATATTCTAGAACTGGCCTGAGTACATTTAGATTTGTTGAAGATGGGAAAGTGTTAAGCATGTAAAAAGGAAGAGTGAAAAATCTGTAAACATTAATTTCTTTCCTGGTAATTACTGTTGTATTTTCTTATTTTTAGAATAAGCTGTGCTCTTAGTCATTGGTTTTAGTCACTCCAACAGGAATGACTAATCTAACTAGAAAATAATGAAGCATCTTCAAAGAGAAGAGAAATGTATTAATCATGAAAATGACAACATGGGGCTGGAAATTCAGGTGAATGACATATAGTTTTAAAATCCTTACAGATGATACAGTGGTTCCCAGGGACAACTTCCCAGAACAACAGAACCAGGTAGGCTTGTGACAGACCATGAGCTTTTGGTGTAGTATTGTAGCCTAGAGGGGTTTTCTTAGTTTTGTTTTACCTAGGTTATATTGAAAGCCTTACCTTGAAAACATGTACAGGACTTTGAGGTAGGTCAAATAGAATTTAAGCAGTTCAGTGCCATGAGGCTGTACTCACCTGTAGAGCCATTTAAGGGCTTTGTAATGGTCCTTGATAAAAGCATCCATTGTAAGGTCCTTGGTAGAAGCACCAGGTAATCTAAGTTTTTATAACTGCAAGTTGGATCCAGGGATCTGTCTCCAGGATTTGTTAAATCATGTTGTAACAGAAACTGTAGTTCTTACTTTTCAAAATTATTAGTGATAATAAAAATATTATCTCTGTTCATAGAATTCATCAGCTAAGAAAAAAACAGAAAAGCCCAACGACAATGAGTAGGGCTTTAGCAGCATACTGCTAGCTCTTAGCCAGAAATACAGTCCTGTGAGATTTGTCCATTGCGTTTAGGTGCACAGGATGTTCTAGAAACTGCAAAGAGAGAGACAAGAGAATGCTGCCTTTGTAGCTCAGTTGGTGCTAAAGAAAAGGGCATGTAATGTAGTTTTCTGTAACTTTAATATAGCTGAATAGTTCCAGCTCTCAGCCTCTCTTCAGGAGAGAGGCTCCAGGCCCTTAATCAGTACTGTGGCCCTTGGTTGGGTTTTCTCTGTAGCCCCGTATCTCTCCTGTACTGGGAAGACCAGAGCTGGACACAGCAGTCCACTGGCCTCACCAGTGCTGAGGAGAGCAGAACGATCCCCTCATCTTTGTTGCTATGGTTGCTCCTGCCGGCCGCAATCCTCCTGATGTAGCCCAGGACACTCTTAGCCTGCTGTGCTGCAAAGGCACATTGATGGCTCATGTTCAACTTGGTGTCCAGCAGGACCCCCAAGTCCTTTTCCACCAAGCTGCGTTCCAGCAGGTCACAACCCAGCATGTGCTGGTGCCCAGCATTACGGCTGTCCAGGTGCAGGACTTCACACTTCTCTTTGCTGACCTCAGTGATGTTCCTATCAGGCCATTTCTCCAGCTGATCAAGGTCCTCATAGATGGCAGCATGACCTTCTGGCATATCAGCCACCCTGCCAGGGTTGTGTCATCAACAAACTTGCTGAGGGTGCACTTTGTCCCATCATCTAAACTATAAGAAATGGCCTCAAGTTGACCCAGAGGAATTTAGATAAGATATCAGGAAAAAATCATTCATTGACAGGATTGTCATGGATTGAAACAGGCTGCCCGGGGAACTGGTGCAGTCACAATGCCCGCAGATAATTGAAAAGCCCAGGTTTAGTGGTGGACTTGGCAGTGCTGGGTTAACAGTTGAACTCAATGATCTCAAGGGTCCTTCCCAACCCAAATGATTCTGTGATTCTATTTTAAATAGGACTGGACACCTAAGGTGCACCAGTGGTTACTGGTCTCTAACATTGCCTCTGGGCCTGACCCTTCATCCAATTTTCTATCCACCTCACTGCTCATCCAGCATTATGCCTCATATAATATACAGTGCCATAATATAGAGAAAGCATTTATAGTGAGCACAGCTATCAGCATTGAAAGAATACCTTGTTCCCTTCTAAGGATTTTGCATGTGTGTATCCAGAAACACAACAGAGAACCACTGCAGTCCACTGTATTTAGCTTATTATGTCACAGCTGATTGCATTTAAAAAAATTCAGGTAAAAGACTTAATGTTCCCTCCATCTTTTACATGCTGATATTTTATATATTCGATCCTGAAAAGTGGAAATGTGTCACTTGGAGTGGTAAAAAATGCTGTTTAGAGGTGGTTATTCAGATACTGTAGAGTGAGGAAGAGTTTTTCTCTAACAGCCACAAAGAGCTGGGATGAGGTCACGTTTGAAAGCTGTCGCCCAAAAACATGGATGAAAGACACGTTATAAAAACCACTGTCAATACTTCCCTTCTTCTTGCCTCCTCCAAGTTTCTGATCAGGAATACTTTTGGAAATTATATCAGACAGTTTTCCTCCCTAACAGCTCTCAGTATGCTCCTGCAAGTGGGACTAACAGAGAGTAGAGTGTTCTCTACTGAATGTCAACTGCTGTCTGAAACAGGTAATTCCTTTGAGATCATCCACATTAACATCATCCAATACAACCCCATTTAACCATCCTGTGTTAACTGCATGCACGAATCAAGCGTGGGAATTTTTATATCCTTTAAAAAAGTATTTTGAAAATTATTTTTGATGGGTTGCTTTGGATTTTTTCTTTTCTTTGCAATTAAAACCTCATCTGTGTTCTTTGATTGTACTGCTGTAGCAACAGGTTCCTAAACAGTTTTGCAAAATTATGAACTCTGTTCACTCACTGTAAGCTCTTCACAGAGAAATAAAGTGACTTGCCATAGAAATTCTGTATCAGAAGAAGAAAAGTGTGTTATTGTCAAATATAGATCAATTCCACAGCTGCAAAAGCCTTTTTACTTCTCATGTGCAGGCAATAACATAGAATTAAAGTACAGTCAACACAGGGACCAGTTGTTTTTCCCCATAATAAGGCCTCAATCCATGCAACATCTTGTCATTTGTAAACTGACATACCATTGTACGTAAGGCAAAGTGATGTCTTCTCTGTGCAGATGCATATCTGAAGTTTAAGAGGCATTACATGGGCAAAGTGATTTTGTTTTCCCTTTGTAATTAATTCTTCTCTCTTAGTCTTGATCATTTTGCAGTATTCTCTTCTTTTCAAGTCTGAAATCTGTAATTTGTACACAGTGCTTAGTTTTAAAAAACTCCATATGGATTATTCAGAACTTGCTTGTGGAGTAGTCATGAATGCTTTTACTAAAATTTGATACAGAAAATATGTTCATCTTCTGCCTTCCTCTGGCACTCTTAGGCATAGCAGTGAAAACAGAACTTGAACTCAAATGGCAGTACAGTGGTACACAGCATCAGCCAGCCTTTTTGTAAGCCAACAGCTGCTTCTTGGCATGAATTAAATAGTTGCGTTTAGGAAAAAGCAACTAGAGCATGTCTTTGCAGCCTGGAAAAACAAAGGTGGCCTTTCTAGGAAAGGGATACAAAGTCCTGGAAACACGGTAGATTTGATCTGACATCTCTTTCTCATTAAAGGCTCCCACTGTGATTTACTAGACTATGTACAAAAGAAAAATTTGCAATGTGAGACCTTAGAACTGTTAATTCTTTCTATTTTGCATATAATTTTCACTCTCATTGTTTGTTTTCCAAACACGATTTGAGCTTTTTTCTTTTCCTTTATAGTAGTGAGTTTCATCCTTTGCTTTCAAAGGGAAAGGGACAAAATCATCACTTACATAATTTTTCTTGTTTACTGAGGGCCCCTAACCCACAGTTCACATTATCTGTGCTCTGGCGAAAACTCCCAACAGCCAAAAGTATAGCATTTTTATATTTAGACAAAAATAATGTGGTCCTAGTTTCATTTTTAGATATAATTCATAACTAATGTTTACGTACTTCTTATTTTCTCAAAAGATTGCTCAAATAAAAGGAATAATTATAAATATTATCAGTAACTTTTGTGCCATAAGTTAAACTGCAACTTGATGACCCTGATAAAATTGTTTGTGCTGTACCTGTGCCTCCTTCATTTCTCTCCTCCAACAACCTGTTCTTCTCAAATGTGTAAAATTGCATGATAGAACATGAGAATTAGGAAGATTGGGCTGAAGACTGGGATGTGGTTTTGCATATCTAGCATACAGTGCTCAGTGGACTATTGCTCTGCCTAGTGTGACATCTGCCTTCTTGTGCAGTAATGAAATATGTACACAGCACACCAAGCTGGGAAAGGTTCAAACTGTTGCTGGTTTTAGTTTGTACTGTTTGCAAGTCAGGGATCTGAAGAATACCTCAGAGACCTTAGTCACAATTTTTTCACTAGCAGACTTGTTAAGACCAGAGAGGAAAGCCACTGCCTAGCAGGAGTTGTGGGACATCAGACACTAGATAGAGTTAGCCACTCCCTTGGACCCAAGTATGGACTCCAAAATGTCATAGGGGGATATCACAGTCATGCTGCAATTCAGCCTCAGCTGCAGTTCAGCCTCAGTTCATGAACTATTCAGTATCTTTCTTCAGCTGAAAGTCAGTCCTGCGTATGAAAGGAGATCCGCTAAACTGATGCTGGTTTGGTGCCATTCCAACTTTTCCCCAAGTATAAGCTGGTATTGCTCATTGTGCAAAATCTGGAATAGGGAGATGAGTTGGGAAGCAGGCTCAATGGTAGTTTGAACAGGAACAAAAATAGGATTTCCATGGGTGAGGTCTTACTTGGCCTGTGGTGCTGAGATCACTGATACTCTACTGTCATATGTGGCAGACAGACGAAGGGACAACGTTGTGTTTCCTGGAGAGCCCTGCAGCCTGGAAAGCAAAGGTTTTCAGACTAGTTTTCCCTAGGAGAAGTTTGGTTGTATGTGTACCAAGAGGTTCAGAGTACCCGAATCAGTCTGATAAGAAATAACTCCCCCTCTCTCCAATCAGAATATGATGGAGGTGTTGAGGAGTCTCCTCAATGCTGCTCCATCATGTCAGTCCACTGTGATCAACCCACAATATTTATAAATATAGTCAGGTTTGAACCATGTCAGCTCCATTCTGATCCACAGACAGTGTATCACAATTTATCACATTGCTTTGGGATGCTTTGTTTCACTGCAGCTACTAAAAAATGCTAGTGTCCTAATAATTCTGGCTTACACAGAGTATAAGCAGCTTTTTTCTTTTTGCCGTGCTTTTTCTTTTTTTCATGCTTTTTACAATCAGAAACATAAAAAGGGAATCTGTGGTTACTATTGAGTCAATGCCTAGGTACCTTGCATGACTTAAAAGTGACAGGGATTTTGCCCCCTTTATCTCATTTGTTACCAGCCTGATTTACATGATTTCATATCTGTGGAAATGCAAGAGAAATGACATTAGCTGGAGCCTGTGGTCCCAAGTGCCCAAGATAAGCCAGCAGCTTATCTGCTAGCCAGGAGAGCATTTCAAGACATTTCACACCCTCGCTTTTGTAGCACCTGTTAAAAGAGCATGACTTTGTGGGATATCAGTATGAAATGGTATCCAGTGAGAAAAAATGAAGCATTTTTATTCACTCAATCATACAGTATTTTTATTCACTTACTCACATGAAGAGCAAACACTATTGCGAAATAACTGTTGCACTGTGTATTCTAATACGTGACAAGTTCAGGAAAAGCTAAACAGGGTCAGTATACCCAGGAAAACAGAACCAAATCCATTTTAATGGTTTCTCATGTGTTTTCGTCTTATCTTCCCAAGTGGCAGGGAGTGACCTCACTTAAAGATTAGTCTTTTCATTAGAAACAGTAATACTGCTCCAATGCCTTCCTTTGCCAGAACATTTCTTTTGAACAGATCAGAGATATTTTTCCAGATCTCCTATTTTCTGCTCTGTACAATTTCTGGAGACTTTGAGATTCTGTTCTTTCTCATATGCTGTTGATTTAAACTCAGAAAATATTCAAATTAGAAGTGGATGTATAACATATTTATGGTATTCATTAGACACAGGCTTTTTATAATCTGTCTGAAAATAGGGCAAAAAAAAATTGAACATGTTTCCATTATTTTTTTCCAGAATTCATAATAGAATTTTTAACCTCAAAATACAGATTTTTCGCTGAAGGAATTTGCGACTAAATTGAATTCCAGGTGTAATTTCATTCCTTTTTCCCACCAAAGAAAGAAGTTGCACCTTTTAATTTTTTTTTCTGGTTTAAATTACTTTTTTAGTGACACAGTATTTTTAAAATAAAACTTGCATTCAGGATGAAAGTTCTAGAGTTTAAAATGATCTGTCATACATGAGTGAAAACTGGTGAAAGTGGCCTTTAAGCACCAATATCAGGTGGAAAAAAACCAGTCAGAATATAGACAGTTAATAGGCCAAACTGAGACCATGGCATGTGATGCTCCAAAGCTACATTAATATTAACAAATGTACCAAAACAAGTGTTTTTCTAGAAAAAGGAAAGAAATATTTTGAAGAAATAAAGACCTCACCAGGTTTGTACTTAGCTAAATAAAACTAAATCACTGTGATCTGGAAAATACTTGATTGTATAAAGAAGCTTCATTGGATCCTAGCAGAGAAGTGAGATATAAAACCTGGAGTGTTTTACCAGTGACAGCTTCTCTGCAATGAATGCAGCCTGGGATACAAGGTATGCAGGAAGGGAAAGTCCCTGATAAGGTTAGGGAAAGCTACGATTAATTTAACAGGAAGGAACTTGTAAATTTGATTTTACTGTAAGCAGATGAATGAACTCTTCATCTATGTTCTTTATCTACAGGGGCAAATGCATTTGGAAAATAAGGGGACTTCAGTATTTCTGTTCTGAGTCACTGAACGATCTGCAGTCACCCTTCATCATTTTCAGCCTATCCATCTCCATTCAAGTAGTAAGGAAATAGATTTGTTCACAAATATTTGGCTTCCTGTCATCAGCAAGAAAAGACATCTATTTCTTGTGATGAGACACTGTCTACTGGTAATTTTATGGTAATTAATCACAACCATCATATTTCTTCTTCCATATTGCTTTGCTGTAAGAAACTATAATGTTTATAGTAGATTAATCTGAAAGAAGCATCAAAAATGCCTGTCCTTTCATTTTGAAATTAGTAATTTACATTTGTGTAATTTATGTTACTTCTGTGACAACTTGAATAGTGCTGCAATTAACAGTCTATAATGCTTTCCATGATAAATCTGCTTTTCAGATATTCATCATTCAGATGTAAATATTTACTCTACATTCGAATGAGCTTCATTGATTGGGAGCAACTATTTATCATACACTAGTCTAGAGGCAAGAAAATCATATTCATGCTTCAGTTACTTCAAAGTAGCAAATTTTTAAACGTTGGTCACTACTGGCTTGTTAATATGTATTAATTAATTATAAAATGATAGCAAAGAAGGACTTGAACTCTAATTTCACTCATGAACTTCATTTATTTATTTAAAATAAACTATGTTTAAAAGCAATTTTAGTCTGTATGTGGCAAAGTCAAATTAAGATCATATCAAAGTTTACACCTGACATTTCCTTATTTTACCAGACTTTGTAAAATGCATGCTCTTTTGAACTTTTTTTGTTGTTTTTTTCACTTCTCACATATTTGCTTCTCTTGTATGAGCTAGACCTTGCTCCATGAATTTGTGCTTGTCCAGGTTTGTTCTGTCTGTTTGAGTCCAGGCACAGACACTGGTGCATTTCAGTGAAAAGGGGGTGACAGGCAAGGGCAGATAAATGTGTCTGGGTTTTTTTGGTTGTCTCATATCAAAGCAGCATCAAGTTTCTGAAGGTTGTGTCTACTTGTACAGCAGGTCACTCAAAGGAGGCAGGCAAGGAGAAACTCTGTAGTCATCTCTCACCTGCACAATAGCCCTTCTTTCAACTTTCACCCGGAATTGACAGCTGCAGAAGTATGAACAAGGCTGCACACTCTTCTTTTGCTTGCACCATCTCCAGCTTCTTCTGTTCTTCAGCTCTGTTTCACACAGAAACAGAAAACTGATTTCATACACGTCTTGTGCTGCTCAGTTGGGGTTTTTTTGCAGTTCTCTCCCATCAGCCACTCTTCTACTCCACTTAACTTCTCCCTGTCTTCCTCATTTACCTCAACATCTCCCAGAGTGGATCTTCTGGAGTTCTTTTTCTGTGTATCTCATCTTTCCCTCTGCTGATGATTATTCTAATCACTGGTACCTGCAAAGCAGTGGAAGATACAAACAAGTCTCCTACATTCTAGGGGCTACAGTAATGGTTCAGACAATATCAGACAAAGCAAAAGTCATTAAAAATGAGTTCTTCTAATGCACAGTTGAAAAAATTTTGCTATGGATGAGATTATTTGTGCTTCCAGTGCATGCTGAGAAACAGAAAAAGGAAACATTTCTGTCTTCTCATTGAAATAAAACCACTGAATTAAATACAACTCACAGAAATGTTGTTTAGCTCAAATAAATGGCATAGGTTGTGGTTTGGTTTTGTTGGTTTTTGTTTGTTTGTTTGTTTTTTAAAAGGTGTGTTACAGAAAACATTTATTTTGGGAGGAATAAGCTCCCTACTATTCAACAAAGTGAATTTGCTCTTGCTCAACAGTTTCAAAATGTCTCCCTACTTCTTCCTACTTTTTTTTTTTAATAAAGATTGCCTAAAAACCTCAATTTTCCTTGAAAATTTGTTTTTGCAAATTTCTGCTCTGCCCAATTCCATGGGGAAGATCACATACATTAAAAAAGTGCAATTAAGTAAATCTGAAAATATTTTATTTGGGCTGCAGTGCTAAGAATACTTTATAGCTATTGTGGGCAGGTAAAGCATCACGGTATAAGGCCAAGATTTCAAGTATTTATATTCTTAACTAAACATTAGCCTGCCTGCTCTTATTTTATATGATTAGGAACAGAAACTTAGTTTTTAAACAAGTATTTTCTTTCATGACCAGTTAAGGTGATGCATTACAAAACTCAGGGTTTTTTTCCATGAAGAAACATTCCAGTACAAGCTGTATGTCACCTCAATTAAGCTACATGCAGTTCTGAAGGTCTTATCTTAATCCCTGTACTGATAAAACAGTAATTGTTCGCAAAGACTACCAGGGAAACTGTGACTCAAGAAAGGACCTGATGTTCCAATTGATCTCAATTACTCTAATGTAACTAATTCTTTTGTCCACCATCTAAATTTAATGCTTCTGTCTCCCTGAGGATTTGTCACAAGATCTCGTACATTATTGGGTTTGTGCTGACCTGTCACTATCTACTCTTCATTCTCAACCAAACCAAAATAATTGCCTTGATTTACCTGACAAGTCTTTTGAGACCTCAATTCATCATGGTATTTTAAGTGTTTGAATTAGTTACACACGAATCATTAGTTCAGTGTATCTTCAAAAGATCAGATTTTACCTTCTGCCTGTTTTTTGGGGGTTTTTACACAAAGACATGAAGAGCTAAACTTCTGCTCTAAGTGAACATTATTGACTCATACTTCGTGAAGACTTTGTTTTGGCATGGGATTACAGCCTTCAGTAGAGTTACTCCAGAGGTATATCATGAAGAAAATAAAAATTTGCCCATCAGCTTAAATAGTCCTAGTAGAGTGAAAATTTGCCTAATGGCAACCAGTTTGTTCTTTTTTATTTGCAGTGTATTAGATAATGTCCCTCAACATGCATAAATACTATATTCTCATTTCTCTGGGAACAGCATTTAGGCATGAGCATGTCTTTCTGGAGCTCATTGCACCATTCTGTCATGTTAAGTATTTATCTCTTTCTCTCTCCTAAGGGGCAACTGTACAGTATTAAGTACCTGAATTAGGATAGGAAAGAGTACCTCTTAAAACCTGAAAGTATGGTATATTTTACTTTGAGAATCTCATGCTTCATCAGTTGATGTGTACTTGTTGCATTGCCTCTCATCCTTCTCAGATGTACCATGAAAGTAGCACTTATAACCCAAGCCACATCTCAGTCACTTAAAAGGATGGGTGACTTTCTCCCAGTTTTTACTGCAAAAGAAATCTGAAAAAACCGTCTGAAAGAAAGCGTTTCCTGAGTATGGTAACCAAAAACTTCCTCACTCCTAGCACAAGTAAAAATAACAGAGAAAGACAGAAAAGATAATCCTGGAAAGGGTTCTTGAAGAAAAGGCTATATAAAAGTTTGTTTAAAAAGTAAACAGGAAGTAAAAAGTAAAAAGGAAGGGAGGTAGACAGGCCAGAAGTATAAAGGACAAAAAAGGGGATAGAAGAGCTCTCTTTCAAAGGACTACTAAATGCAGTAGCTCATATGAAATCTTCATTTGGGAATTCCCTTAACAACAATTTGCCATCCCATCTTCTGGAACAGTAAGGGTGGGTTTATTTTATTCTGCATCATCTCTATTCTCTTGTCTGCCCTAAGAAAACATTGTTGCCTGTTAGACAATTTAATGGGTTTTAAATCTTGGGTTGTTATTGTTTGTAAATGCAATTAATAATGTTATAAAATAACAAATAGAAACTATTATTTGCCCACTTGCAAACTGCTAATTTATTTTTCATCTGCCCTGGTGTGTCTTTTCTTATGGTAGTCCCCAAATGAAGAATGTAACACCCTCCAAACCCTTTCCCAGTTTGGCTGCTAATGCTGTCTCTGTCACATACTCCTGTCTCTTGTTCTCTGTGGGGTCTGTGGCAGCCTGATGCCACCTAACTTATCTAGCCTTAATTCTGGCAGCAAGACAGTGATACGTGTTTCTGAGCCCAAACCATGGCCTAGACACACTTAGTTCTGATGCTTTTTTGATTTTAATTGGGCCACCACCCAACAGCAGGATTGAATATTTTGACTATCTCGGTCAGAAAAGTAGATAGGACTTTTCCAGAGACACGAAACATACTCATAGAGCCACAATTTTATCCCTGCTTTCACTGGGACAGAGTTTTGTTTCTTCATAACCTGTGCATGAAAGCAGGATAAACCCAGCAGTACATGATGCAATCCAAAGCAGAGAAAGGACAAGAAGGGAAGCTTCACATCAAAGGTGGACTACACCTTTGCAGCTGGACTACTCTGACTTCTGCAAACCATTCCAGTCACACTAGAAATAATAATGCAGAAACCCTTTCCCTACACTTGCCTCATAAAGTCTTCCATTGGGCTATAGTTTGCAGAGCCTAGAAGAAAGCGTGGGCCATTGGGAGAATCTTGCAGACCAAGTCAGCTTACATTTCAGTCTCGGGGACCCAAAAGAGTGAGCAAATGAACTCTTTTTTTAAAGCCATTTGCAGAAATTTGCCTGTGGCTCTGTAGTTTCCTCCAAAGGGGCCAAATTAACAGGAGCAGAGTAGAGCTAAGCTTAGAGCTTTTACTTTAGATTAAAAAGTTTTGCTAAGGATGGCTTCTTCACAGGATGTGGAGAAATAGTATGAAGAAAGAACTTCCCCAAAACCATGGCTGCAGCCAACACTTACCTTATAGCACATTGGAGGAGCTGTATGTTCAGATCAGAAAGGCAAATTTGGTGCCTTATTCAGAACTGCCCTTACTTATATGAACAATGGAATTCCTCTGGAGTCTAGGCTCACAACCTTTAAAACTAGAAGAGTGCTTACAAGACTGCTTGGACACTTGCATGAGTAAATATTTGTGTATAAGAACAGAGTGGTTACAATGGCACAGCCTTGGGCACTCGCTTGTGGCACAACACCTGGTTTAAGGCTTTGTTCACCTCTCTGGTTTTTAAACAGCCTTTTGGTGGAGTCGTGTTTATATTTTATGTATTCAAGTATAGACAATCAATTTTGGTTCATGTTTTGTTGATTGTCCTCAGGTCTGAACCTCTAGGAAATTGATAACAAGATAAATACTAACTAAATGACAGATTTTTAAAAGTTAATTATGGAGTACAATTGGATAAATATTATTTAAATAAAGAGAAGTTATGGCAGGTTCTCCTTATTCTGCAGGTAGGAATTTCAGAAACCTTGAAAAAAATGTTTTCTTCATCAGTCTTTTCAGTTTTAGCCTTGTATATACAACTGAGTTCTTAACTGATTATAACATAAGCACCTGGGATTCTTTTCCATCACCCCAGGAAACAGGTTAATCACTTAAACCCAAGTTGTTTGAGTGAGGAGTACAGGATTCAGAAGAAAGAAAGAGTAGAGAACTGAGGGGGTTTTGTAAGAGACACATTTTCTGCACCTTTGCAGCTGCTTTCATGTATTTGCATGAACACACCCATCTGTCCCAGGATTTGTTTGTCTAACTAGGTTTCAGATTAGTTTTACAGTAGAAAGTTTCAGACCTGGATATAGCTTCCCATCCTTGACACATCCCTGAAATGTACAGTGAGACAGCAGTGTATAATTCTGAGCCTTTTGAACAGCTAGCTTGTCAAACCTACCTGTCTTTACCATAAAGTCAATCCCCATCTGGGTTTGTCAAACTTTGATTATCTCAGTTTGGTCTAAACTCTCACCCACATGGTGGGCTATGTGCAGCACCAGGAGCACTGGAGTGGGAGCAGCAGTGCCTGGAGCTCTCTCAGGTTTGTGTAAGGGGTCAGTTGGCAAACAGCCAGACTCTGTGGGTCAGAACTAAGGAATGCAAAGATTGTAAAATATTAACTCCTTGCTTTCCTGTAACTCTGGAGTAATTCCCTGCTGAGGGGTTCAGCTGTAGGCCATAGAGCATGTTTGGCTACAGCCCAATCTGAGCACCCCCTGTGGTTGGTGCTTCAGCTCAAATGTTTCTGTAGTTCTCAGAGCTGCAACAAATCCCCTCAAATGTGTTGAGCCCTTGCCTGTTTTTCAACCAACTCTGATCATTAAATGGAATTGGCCAGACAGCCCCAGGAAACACTGGGGTCACATCTAGGATGGCTAGGGAAGAAGAATGGAAATATATTTGTTTCCTCAGAGAAAGAAGGGGAAATACTTTTTTAGATTTGATTAGCCAACATCTTTTGTTTATCTCACCATTGCTGCATGTTGTGGTCTGACTGAGGAAAGGAAAGGAACACCTTAAATGACTATTACAAGTTAAGGCAATGTAAGAAGATACTGACCCAAGCCTCTTTAGACCGTTAGAGATTGCTACCTTATAATAAAATGTAGAAAAAGGTTATTTTCTTTGTTACATGTTTTATCTAGGCAGAAGTTTGCCTGGGAATATTGAACACTTGGTGCTTCTCTGCATGTTGGTAAAGTTGTTCTTTTATTTTGAGGGTACAGTGGTTTTTGTCTGGTCCCTCTTTGTTGGAGGACCTGTATTTCAGTGTAGGTCTTATGTATCAGAATTCAGATATTCTATCAGCTTTCCTGATGGAGTTGCTAGATAACTAACAAGATACATTTTTCTTGGAAGTAACTGGAAAGAATGAGTCTCACTGAGACTACAAAATCATTCCTGTAATCTTTCAACTGTTAATCTAGAACTCCAGGTAACAATTTTAAATATTTTAGAAACATTCTTTCTGTCCTGTGTTTAGAGAAATCCTTCTTAAACTGGATAAAAGTATACTCAATGTGAAATTGCAGTGCGTTTATCTGTAGAGCTCCCTCCAACCCAAGCCAGAACAGTTCCTTAATGTTCTGTATCACAGAAATTATGTGAGTAGAGGGATATGATACATTTGTCCAAGTATTTGCTTTCCATGAACTCCATACACTGTTTCTCGATAATTATTTCTGCTTACAAGGGAAGTGGTGAGACAGATAAGGAGCTATAACTGAGGCTGGTGAACATTTTACTGGTAAATGAGCAACATATGTTGAATGCCCTCCAGCACCACTGTTCACAATGTTTTTTTTATCAAGGTATTTTCTTTGAGGAGTATGAGGTTGTTAAAGCAAAGTATTAAGGCTGAGTGAATCTGAAGTGGATAAATTAAATAAGTACTGCCTGCTCTCTTTTCTTTTTTTTTTCTGTTTATTTTATTGTGCATAGGCTTGATCCATGAGTTAGGAGGAGTCCTGTGTTTTCTGTCAAGCACGAGCCTCAGCCTTAGTGACAGAAATGGCATGAAACTTGGTTATGTACTGGAGATAACTAATTTGTCAGTTTATTTGATGGAATTCTTGTTATACAGTTTGCACCCCTCCCTTCTTTTTATTCTCTTATGGTTTTGCAACTGTACCATCTTTTTCTTTGAATTCTAAACTGTCTATTAATCCTGATCTATTTTTTCCATTAGTCTAGTTTGTCAAGCTTGTGTCTAAAGGCAAATGAGAGAACAGTGCTGTCACTTTTAATGAATGAGAGAACTAACCTGATCTTCATATAAATTAATGCTATGAAATTGAAAGAATTATTGTTACATTAAGAGTTACACCTGGTATAAATTCAATTATCTATCACCTCTAGCTGTAACCTGTATAACAGCAAGATATGACATGACAAGTTCTGAAGGCTCCAAATAACTATTAAAAGGCAGCTGTGGGAATATATCTGATTTTAACACAAGAGGAAAATGGCACCCAAAAAATGAATGAATGAAGTTACTTCTGTACATTAAATAATAAAAAAGCTCGATCATTAAGCTATTAAACTGACCAAGATTTTATAATCCACATTTCCTAATAAAACGGTTATTAATAGTTGTTGTAAAGAAAAAAACTGTGGTAACCACTGAACCTAAATGTAGGGGAAATATTCTTTCAGTCTTGGTGAATACTGATTTCTCAAGTAACACTTATGTGGCAGTACATGTATGTTTTTTGTGTAAATTCCTTACATTAGACAATGTAAGTTAGTTTATAAACTGATTCTAGCATAGAGACTTGGCTCCTATACAGTTTGGATGTAGTATTCTTGTGTTAAAGGTTATTTTCTGCTATAAGTAAGATTCCTGAATAAGAATCATACTCCATAGATTTGGAGGCATCTTTCTTAAAAAGCTTCTCTGCCAGGGAAATCAGTATGTTATTTATGTTCTACTGTCTGTTAGATCCTGCTGTCCTGAGCCTGGTGCGAGCAGCACGTCCCTCAGTGGGACCCTCTGGAATACAGAGCTACTCATTGTGAGGGCTGATGCCACTAACTGGTACCATGTGATGGGCCATGAAAAACAGCTTATAAAGGTTGTGCAGAAAGACATCATGAAGGTGGCAAATTCAGCCTTTACTTTGACATTTTAGTACTTTAGTGAAGACTTTGTTACTAGATTTTGGTAAGCTCAATTTGAGAGATATATATCAAGAGATATGTATGGATGCAAACATCCCAGCCCTAGTTTTCTACCATGTAGTTGAACGTGAAAACTGCTCATCTTTCAAGAATAATTTCTGGAATTCCAGCATATTGTTATTTCAGTCTGTGTTCTGGGGTTCTTGGCACTATCATTTGCTTATATTATTTTTTTAAAACTTTACAGGTCTTACGAAATATTTTTTAAGTAACTTTAGTCCATACAAATACCTATTATTTGACAACTGAGGGGTTTTTTCCAAAATTATTGAACTCTTCAGAATAATAAGGAATGTATAATATATTAAAATTTTTGGTAGTTTTCTTTCAAATTATGTTTGTTTGTAAAAAAAAGAGAAGATTTTTGCTTTTGGGTCATTCTTTTTCTTTTCATGCTCTATCCTCTGGATGTCTGACAACAGTACTGCAGTTGAAGTTTCTAATGCTCAAAGAGGTAAACACATTCTTGTAGCACCCAGGAAAGAGGGTGAACACACAGACCTTGGGAATGACAAGTGGAGAGGAACTGGTCCTTTTTCTAATTGATTTCTTGAGTCTTGTGCATGGGTTGAAAGCCTGACAATATTGGCACTCCCATACAAACTGCATTTACAATGCCTGGCTTTTGCTTGCTCTCTCTTTTTCTAGCCCCTGTGATTTCTGCCCCCATATGACTTGTGTCTTGTACGGACAAGGAGCATGAGTAAGGGTAGCTAAAGCACTGTGCCGAGGAGAGCATATTTACCACTTGTGCTACTCGGTTACTGCCCAGCTCCAACACAGCTTCACGGTCCTTCCACTGAGTCCTCAAGCACTGGCACATTTCCTGTGCGGTGACAACAAAAACAAACCAAAAATCAGGGGTTTGTCTTCCCCCTGTTTCAACAATCTCGAGTAAGTGCTCATATTGGTATCAAGAAGAATGTTTTAAAAGGAAAGTAAGGCTTTCAAGTTGAGAGATTTCACTGAATAAATATTTTTCTTATTTCTGCCCACATGATGGCAGTATAAGTTAATCCAAACGAAGGAAATAATAAAAAAATTATGGCTTTACAACAATAGAGTTCTGTTGCGCTCCCCCAAAATCTGAAAAGCTATGAGAAGTTTCCAAAAGCTGTTATGACCAGTTATGAAAGGATAACTCCTCTTATTGTAAAAGCCCAAAAGACTTAAGAAGTGGTAAAGCACTGCTTCATGCAAGAACCACATGTAGCTAACTCTGAATGGGTATGGAATGGTGCTGTGTTATAAATAAAAGTGGTCAGTAAAGCTTTGTCAGTCATGCTTGTCTTAATCATTTGTAGTCAATAAAGTCATTGAAGTATAATTGCCACTCCCTGGCATCGATTTTGCAAGAGCAGAACTGGAGGTTTGAGGCTGCATGGGCAGCTGGATGATGAGTGTTTCATCTCTGGTTAAAAGCACAGAAAGTCTAAACAGACAGACTATTGAGATACCAGCTGCAAAAAAAGTTAGGCATTCCTTCAGAAGGATTATAACAGGAACAAGATCTATTGAATTTGTCAAGCTCTTCATCTAATTGTAAGTTGAATCAAGAGTGTTTGAGTGTGGGGGGGGGGGTTCTGAGTGTGTTTACTGGGTGAAATCAGAGAATTTTGTCAGTAGTCACAGATAAAGCTTTTAATGTTAAAAAAGAAAAATAAAAAAAACCAAACCCCCAGACACAACCCAACCAAAACCACTTCTTTTTCTGGACTTTGACATATCTGTAAGCACGTGCTATTTTTTTTTTAATTTTCTGTGCACTGTAATTTAATAGTACACTTAATTTTAAACTTGAACCCTTTTTTTCATGTCAGCTTCAGATAAGAAAATGCCAATAGCTGAACTGTGGGCTTTCAACAGCAAAAAGATTAAACAGATACTCAGGTCAGTCCAAATGCAAGAATAAGAGGCATCTATGAAGCCCGTCATGTTCCTTTGGGTAAGGTCTCAGATGAGTGACACTTGTAACCAATTTACCTCCTGATCAGATTACAGAACATGTGAGCACAGGCAACACTTTTTTTCTTTTCCTTGCTTTTTTTGAACTCAGAGTTCAGTCTTAAAAGGATGTGATTTTCCCCTTCTTTTCCCTGATGGTGTATAAATGAGGAATTGCAGCAGTCCTGTTTTGCTTGTGGAGCTTTGTTTCTTGAAAAAGTTGGAGGACTTCTTGATGTCTGGAGACTTGCATGGCATGTACATGCAGATAGGAAGGTAGAAAAGTGGGAACTGAAGCAGCTAAAATACCAGAGTGAGTAATCCTTTGCTCTGTTTGTTTAGCATAGCCGAAGTTCATGTTTCTCAGGTTGTAGAATATTGTAGAATGCTAGTCCTTTCTGACTTCTTCTATGACTACCATGGCTCATGAACCTTCTCATAATGCATCTCTTTTATTTGCTACTATCTTATAACATGTGATGTAAGTCCTTGCTCTCATGATTTATACTTTATAGGTACATGGGAACTTATTGTGGCATGCTACATTCCCATATGTTTGGAGTTACCACTCAAGTTATACCTAAAAATAAACCCCCAGAAGTACTGTGGTAACTCATTCCTAGGTCTACATATGACTGGTACTATTAATGGAAGAAGTCCTGACATCTTCAGTGTCTAGGGAGTTTTCTGACCACATAAATCCTATAAATTTGATCAAATGTTCATTTTGTTTTACCCTTACTTACCTCTGTTCTTTTGGAACATCTCACTTTCTTCTCAGTAGGTAGCCTACAAATTATACTTCTAGAAATTGCCTATCAAAACTTCATAAATGTGTTTTTCCTCTGTTCCCTCATCCCACCTCTTGTATAAAAAAAAATCTCAATTTCCCACCATATACTCTTCTGCACAGCCAGGTCAGGAGTATTTAATGACATTGCTCTCATGCATTTTACTGTACTGACCTATTATTCCACCAGGATGTTTTCCCATTAAATCCAGAGAATCACAGAATAGGTCAGGTTGGAAGGCATCACAGTCAGTTTTGTCCAACCTCCCTGCTAAAGCAGGGTCATTCCAGAGCACATTGCACAGGATTGTGTCCAGATGGTTCTTGAATATCTCCAGTGAGGGGGACTCCACACCATCTCTGGACAATCTGTTCCAGTGCGTGGCCACCTGCACAGGAAAGAAGCTCTTCCTCATATTCGGGTGAAACTTGCTGTGCATCAGTTTCTGCCCATTGCTTCGTGTCCTATTGTGTGACATCACCGAGCAGAGCCTGGCTCCATCCTCTGACACCTCCCTGCAGACACTGACAGACATTGACAGGGTCCCCTCTCAGACATCTCTCCTGGAGGCTGAACAGGCCCAGCTCCCTCAGTCCATCCTCATAAGAGATGCTCCAGTCCCTTTATCATCTTTGTTACCCTCCACTGGACCCGCTCCAGGAGCTCCTCATCTCTCTTTGTCCTGAGGAGCCCAGGGCTGGACACAGCACTCCAGATGTGCCTCACCAGGGCTCAGCAGAGGGGCAGGGTCACCAACCTTGACCTGCTGGCAATGCTCTCCTTAATGCACCACAAGACACCATTACCCCTCTTGCCCACAGGGCATGCTGCTGGCTCATGGAGAATTTGTCCACCAGGACCCCCAGGTCCTTTTCCACAGAGCTGCTTTCCTGCAGGTCAGTCCTCAGCCTGTACTGGTGCCTGGGGTTATTCCTCCCCAGGTGCAGGACCCTGCATTTCCCTTTGTTGAATTTGAGACAGTTCTTCTCTGCCCATCCCTCCAACCTGTCAAGGTCCCTCTGAAGGGATGCACAGCAGTCTGGGGTACTGGCCACTTTTCCCATCTTTGTGTCATCAGCAAACTTGCTGAGGGGGCATCTGCCCCTTTGCCCAAGTCATTGATGAGTAAGTTAAACAACACTGGGACCAGTATTGAACCTTGGGGACACCACCAGTGACAGGCCTCCAACTACACCCTGTGCCACTGATCACAACCCTCTGGGATCTGCTGTTCAGCCATTTCTCAATCCACTGAAATGTCTGCTCATCCAGTCCACACTCCCCGAGTTTGCCTATGAGGATGTTGTGAGTGTTGAAAGCCTTGCTGAAGTCCAGCTAGACAATATCCACTGCTCTCCCCTCATCAAATTTAACTCATTTAAAATGTGCTATTTAGTAGAGTGCAGAGATTGTCCAAGACTGGGGTCTCCTAGGCCCCATTCACATGAAGAACAGGAAAAAATGTCTTCTTTAAAATGATTAACATGAAAAAAACCAAAATTCAGATACAGCTGCCACTAAAAGCTAGGTAAGAAAATAAGACTGCTGCAAGTTAGGATAATGCCACAGCATCTTGGAATGGGCTGGGATAACGGGGGGAAACTGCTCCAAAAGATAAATATGACTGAAAAATGGATGTATTAAACTGGAGGGAAGGGAGACTGAGGAGAGCAAGCTGTCTGTTTCCTACACATTCAAAATGCAGCTGAAATTAATTTAAAAAAATACGTAAAGTTTTCAGAATGTCCAGGGTTCTTTATTCGTGATTATTCCTACTGCCTGATTTCTGTCTGTGCCTGGTTTCCAAAATGAGCCAGAATTTAAATATTAATAACAATGTGAGAAGGCGTAGGAAGGCCCTTCTACCTGTTTGAGTTCAGATTACTGCCCTCTTTTTTTTCCAGCATTTGCAAATAGAAATATGTGGGGGAAATTTGTTTATCTAACTTCTCTTGGGTGTCTTTGAAGAGAGCCATCAGGGTTGCTCAGAGGAAGCAGATTGGTACAGGCCTGGCAGAGAAAGCACTTGTGCTGCCTAAAACTCCTGGGAAGATGCAGCAGCAGAGGGATGTGAATTGTATCACAAAATTGTGTGTTATAAAAGAGGGACTGGATAGATCTGGATACAAACCTGCCACAAGCTTTGTCATTGCTACATCTTCATCTGTGATCTGCAATTTTGTGTTTTCCAAAGTACTGAGAGACAGATTCCTATGGTAGTTTTCTATTCATGAGTGTGGGAAAGGTGTGCTTTGTGGGGCTAATTAAAAAAAAAAAAAAGGCTTGAAAAGACTTGTTTATTGATACAACTTTCTGGTGTGTAGGAGGCAGTGTTCCTAGAGAATATAGTTAGGTATTTGAGCACCTCTGTATCACACCATACATGTGGTCTGATACCCAAGTTGCAGTCTTTTTTCCTTACAACATTTGTTTAGGCTGAAGCACTTCAAGATGCTGAAGTCTAAGAAAACTGTTTCTTCCTTTGTGTCAAGCTGTATTTCATGCTCCTTCTTAGTTGTTTTCCTGCATATATGCACTCTTACCATTAATAGTATTCGAGCGAGTGCATTCTACATCAGGTCTAAAATAAATTTTGTCTTCTCTCTGTTAAACTGTCTGATAAAATTCCTAGTGTGTTATAACTTGATGTAAGAAAACACAGAGATTACTGGCTGTCCCATGACTCTGACAGTGGTTAGACAACCTTTTAACGGCAAGCTGCTGTTAAAATTTCGATGTAGTACATTGCAACCAAACTGTAATTAGACTGTAACAGTTCCTAGATTAGTTTGGTCTCCTTTCAGTCCCTAGTGGATAAAGTCCTTGGCTATTGCTACAGCTGGTGTCAAAGGGTAGCCTGGGGCTCTCTGGCATCCACTGGGATTTCTTTTGTATAGACGTCCCGCCCTGCCCCCAACCACCAACCATCCAAGCAAGCCAACAGGATGTTTCTGGAACTAAGGAATAGCTAGGACACTGCCGTTTCTCCTGTTATCCAGTGCATGGGTGTGTCTGGAAATGACTATTAATTGGCTGTTCTTCTGCACAAGGCATTCTCAGCTGCAGAAATATCCCTTTATAGGCCTCTGCTTGCTTATGTAGTTCAGAGAGGCCTTGGGGCTTCTTTGACCTAGTTCCCTGTAAAGATTAGTGGGAGTACTGCTCTCAGGCTCAAAGAGTGCCTTTGTTTGTAGTTTCCACTAGCACAGTGGAGAGATCTGGCATTGGTGGGCTTGGCATGGAGAAAGTGATAGCTCCAACCATCTTGCACTCAGTGGTGACACCTTTCACATACAAGTGCTCAGTGCTGGAGCTGATGGCACAAGTTTCACTATGGCATCAACTAGAAGTGCAGGATGTCTACAGCCCTGAAGTTCTTCTTCATCCCCATGTCAATTCAGAATCTGGGTTGTTTTCTGCAAGACAAAAGCTCCTTATGTTTAGTTAATACACAGGTCAACAAAGAGCAATCGGTAGGTCAAGTAACGTGCCCATTTATGAATTAATAAAGAACTTCCAAACATTTGATGTAAATTAAAAGTATCTTTATCCAATGCTGATAATAATGAGAAAGCCTGACTTTTCCTAACTGGTTGTGCCAGCTTCAGGCATAGTACTTGGTTTATGTGTCCAGGGTGTGATGACAGCTTTAGCATTCTTTATGAAAACAGTAATTCCATGCAGAAATAAATGATGCAGAACTGTAAAATAGTAGAAGCTGAAGCTTCTCTTAATTTGTCTTGATGAAACTGTGGCATGGACACAGAGTATGTAGCATTTTCTTATAAAAAGCTCATTATGTTGTGGGTGAACTAATATTTCTAAAGGATCATGATAATGTTAACATCTAATACCTATATTTTGTTTTTTTAGTATTTTTAAATTTTTAACAACTTCTTGAATGTAACTTGTGCAGTAGCCTTCCAAAAATGGGCTTCCCTTGTAAATGATACCTGACTATTGTTGTCATTCTGTAAGATTGCCCTAAGAATACAGGTTGGTAATGGTACCAGAGTTAAAAAAAGTCAACATTTCTTTAAATACTTTTTGCAAATAATAATCTTTATGTCTCGGAAGACAGAGAAATCTAAGAAGCAAATGTTTGAGACAGGAAGTTACCTTGGTGGTCAATGGAAGAGTATGCTTTTCTGGGCTAGCAATTCCAGAAATTCCAGATAAACAGTAGTTGGACTTGCTCAGGCCAAGTATGAAGCTTTAATTCTACTCCACTGACATTCACAGAATTGCAATGTTGTAAGTTTTTCTTTCACTTTGGTACGAAACAGGAATACAGGCCAACTCTAGGTACCAGTCTCCTAAACAGCCAACATAGTTTTATTGCCAAGCAGAATTATGTTGTCATTAATATTTTGATATTCTGTTTATTATGAAGGGTGTGAAGGTCCTGACTGCCTTATACCCTTGGCTACCTTTTTCCCATTACTTTGACACTTTTCAATGTAACTTGTTACAGAACAGTCAAATGTGATCAAAAAAGTAGGAGTTTAGAGATTGGCATTGATTCTTAGTGTTTAACTATTCTCTTGGTGGGTGGAAAATCAATTATATTAAACATAAAGTATTTCAATGCTGTCAATTTGGTCTAAGACAGAGAATAAACCTTCTTATTCTGCTGTATTGAGGTTAAATCTTGCAAAACAAAATAATCCATGTTACTCTGTGTCACTCAGGTACCTGACCATCACAACAGGGTTGTTCTGTTTAAAATGTGGTGCCTCATGGCTGCAGTATGACTTTTTTTTTTCACATCACTATGTCCTTGGAGTAATGCTGCATGAAGCAACAAGGTGCACTGAATGTTTCTCATGAAACAGATTTGTCACATGAGTTCATGGCCATGCTGTAAGGCTGGCCCATGTTCATTCTCTTAGCAGCATAAATCTGGTATAGTTAGAAAGTCAAGAGTGTCACGTCAATTTATGCTGCTGATTGTGTAGTCTCCAAACACAAATTTAATTGGACTAAAACACTTGCAGTCAGAAACAACATACTGCTCTCGGCTCCTCAGGTTGATAATAGACAGCTTGGGACTGACCTGTGAAGGTGTGCCTTGGTCAACAGCCTTAATAACAGCATCCTGTGCACAAAAAAAGGAGAGCTATCTCTCTGGCACTGCAGTGGAGCTGGTGTCTGGCAGTTTGTGTATGTATAATAAAATGTCCTCATCTCTCCATATAGCAGCTGCACTGCATGAGAAGTAGTTCACTGAATTTACTTTTAACAGTGTTTTGGTTTCACTGTGAAATGCTCCCACACACAGTTTTACGGGAATGTCTGTCTTCCAGTTAGGCAGAGTAGTAACTAAAGAATTCCCTTCTCCCATTACCCCTGCCCAGTGGGGGAGGACAGCTTATATACAGCAGGATCTTTTTTATGTCGATCTGTAGGTGGAAGTGCCCTGCAGCCAGACGCTGGTTCTATGAGGAAACTTGAGCAATAAAAATATTTTATGCTTTTACCCACCCCATCATTCAAGAAAGATATTTCTGCAGGTGTGAAGTGGCTTCTCCAGCAAAGCTTCCTTCAGAGGCAGAGTAACAGGAGAGATGTTTGGCACTGTGAAAGAAGAGGTCAGATGGCTTACGCTGTCTTTTCAGATTTGATATGTTTTCTGTGCTACTTTGTGCCAATACATGATGTTGCCGTTGTTTCAAGGTAAGAAGATAATTGCACATTATAAACATTGCAGTTGTGGCAATGAGAATTTACTTGGGTTGTAGGACCTGCAAATTTGGGGCTCCCACTTAAAAAATGAAAACAAAAGCATGGAATATAAACAGCCAAACAATTTGTTACTTGAAGGAATGCTGTGGAGATGTTCGGTGTCTAATCTGAGATGTTAGTCAAGCATTAAACAGCAATTTCTTATCGTCAATCAGAATGAAATCCAATCCAATGCAGAAATGAGTCCCTGTACTTAGGAACAGGACTACACAGTGGTAATTTGGGTGGTTCATGGACTCGCTAGTGAGCCAGGGTCTAGGACTGGATCATGTCAGTTGGATCTATCTCTGTCAAAAGAGAGAAATGGTAAGACATAAACTCTGTCTACCTTTGAATTAAAGCATACAGAAATTTGTCTCTGAAGCAAGGTAATTGCCAAGATGGCTTAAGCCTGATTGTCACAAACCCACACCCTACACTTACTATCTAAATTGTCCTGTTGTTGCATTTGTAAAGAAGGTAAAAAAAGGCAAATAAAGAATCATTTTTTCATGCAGCTGTGTGCATAGTGTACAGTCATAACTACTCCTCAGTTTTCCGCACTGACTGCAGGATAGCAAAAAACCCCTCTGTGTAAATGAGTCAGTCTTGGAGAACTTGTGTAGTTATTGACCTCTCACACCTTGTTTGTTCCATTTTAATCAGCTCTAGCAGTAACAATGTTTCACCGTGGACATACAGGTGCCTTTCTTAAAGCACCAAAGCTAAAATGTTTATTTCTAGCATGGCTTAAAAGTGGCAGGTTGTTCAAAAGTTTTGGGGTGTCTTGTGTTTTTGGAGTAGCTGCAGACTAGGATGTTTCATGTCCTCAAATAGCAATCCTCTGAACTGCTGCTACTTGCAGAAGGCTACAATCAACTGAGAAAGGAGAAGAAGAGGAGAAATCAGATGTCTTCTATGACTTAACTTTTGACCAGGAATGTTGTCCTATATCAATTGCAGGCAATGAATATCCATGAGCCATGGCAGTCAGCTTGCCTTGCACTGCACGGACTATCCATCAGCCAGATGTTAATGCAGTAATGCCTGAACTGCCCAGCCTCTGTCATGGGCACTGCAAACCAAGACTGCCTGGCTTACCCAGGAAACTTCTTGGCAGAAGGAGCATGGTGTTTCTATTTACTTTTAAGAAAGCTGAGATGTCAGTTTGATATTTTTAACTCTCTTTTTTATTGTTTCTTTCTTCCCATCAGAACGTAGTAAAAAACTTCCTAAAATACTCAAAATGGTACTTTCTCTGCATTTCCTTCCCTTACTCTTTTCTCCACCCCAGCTGCCTCTTTCATTATAGGAGTATTTGAGGGGAGATGTTATCTTCAGTTCTGTTGGGTTTTCCACCGATCTCCTAAGGAGATGCCTTGAACAAAGAGAAGCCCCTTGACTGTTTCTGCCTAAATGTGCTGTTTGGGATGTTCTATGTCTGCTGCTGCTGGAGTGGTTGTAGGTTCACGCTCACTGCAGTGTTTTTGATAGGCCTGTGCTGGTCCCTATGGCTCATAACCTGGCCCCAAAGGCATTAGTAGGAAGGAAATGTCTGAACTCTTTCACAGACCGTGTGGCCTGAGTAGCCATTTACAGCTGTGCCATGCCTGGGAGATGCTGCCAACCATACTGATGAGATCTGGTGATTCACCAGTTGACTAAATGCTATGTAGGTGGAGAAAGAGTGATATGGGGGACAAAGCTCTAAGACAGTGGATTTCTTGGACAAAAACCAATTCATCAAAAACCAGACTGTCTTAGTGCTGGGACCTGGTATGATTGCTGTACACAGCTGCTGTAACAGACATTCTTCAGCTACCTGTGTGGTGTGGGGAAACAAAATGGGTTCACAGGGAATGGCTGCCTGCACAGGAGAAGCAGAACGTGTAGCTGTTTATACTATCACACGGATGAAGTAAACACTCAGTACCTGACTACTGATCTATGACAAATTTGAAATGCCTTACTTTTGGACTGGGTCTTTAAATGGAAAAAATATCCTACCCTGCTTGTGGGAAACTTCATGTTATTTTAATTCCTCCTTTCTTTAAAATAATTCATCCTGCTGATTATACAGGCTCACTAAACTTCAGATGGTGTGAGTCTTTTCTTTGGTGCTTATTCTCAAGCTTGTCAAATCAAGAACTATGCTTTTAAAAGTTCTAAACAGTAACATTCCTCAATAAACCATTTCTAAATGACACAGTGAACATGAAAAATTGGAACACTGATGAAATCTCTTCTGTATGTTAAGGCATTTGAATAAAATTAACTTTATTTTTTTAACTGGGAATTACTTCTGCCTGCTTCCTTTTAGTTAAGGCTGACTTAAATAAAAAGTCAAGTTTGTGTTTTGAACAGAATTTATATAATGACATTTCCTTATCCTCATATGAAACTGAGTTATAAAACACAGAAACAGTGCATAAAGGTAGTGGGGAAAAAACCAAAACTTCTTTCAAGAGCAATTTATTATGATGCATATGGTTTTTACTTCTCTGAGATAAAGTCAAACCAAAAAAACCTTAAAATGAACAGATCATTTTGCCTGCAATGCTTCCTTTTACCAGTTTTCTTCATATTATCTCCAGTCCCCTCATCTAGACAGAGAGAGAATATGGCCTCATTACTTTAAGCTACATTGCTATTTACTTTTCCATATTTATTTTAATATAAATATTTCTTGAAAAGATAAAAAGAGTCCTTCTCATGACTTAGTGCTTTTAGGCTCTGACTGAGACATGAGAATGCAGAAATCAAGACTTGGGATTTGATTACAATAGTCCTACTGAGCTCTGGGTCATAACTTGTACAGTGCTGTTATGACTTCTGTATTTATTCTCCACCTACAAAGTATTGTCTTGGGGAAATGGGCCACCTGCAGAATGAGTGCTGTTAAAGGGAGGTGGTAATGATGGTTTTGCTTCCATTTTTTTAGGTGCTCATAATTGGCTTGAATTTTTACTGATCTTTTTCCCTGTCTAATGAGACATATCACACTGTTATGCGTTCCACCAAAATATTTGGTCCTTGTGAAACTTTCAAATCTCTATTAAACTACTGTTTTACCAATTTACAACCTTGTATGTGCCTTAAATCTATTAGAAAGCTTCCAGTTTTTTCTTAGCCAAGCTTGGGGATTTCTGCCCATCTCCACCTTAATCCCAGCCTCTGCCAGCATTAAGTTTTGTCCTAGACCTGTGGCCACTTCAGCACTGTGATATGAATCACTGAATTTCAGATCATTATCTCTATTCCCACACTAAACCATGCAACCTAGTAATTTAAGAAATTCTGCCCACATGGGACATAATCCAATTCCCAAGTGATTCCCAGTCTTCATCCTAATCTATTGGCACTTCTAAAATTTATTTTCAGCTATATTTGAACTGAGCTCTCATTCTAAATATTTTCTTAGTGCCCTGACTTAACCTGTGAGATTGAGTAGTAAGCATTGCTCTTGCCAATGCATTTTGATTTGCCAATGGAATTTAATTTTAAATTTATGGACTCCTAGGCCTAACCGCAAAAATCTGCATCAGTTCTAATGTTCAGTCTGTTTTAAGATCCCTGTAGGATGAAGTGATTACTTCAGTTCAGGGGATCAAGATGCTTTATACTCTAAGTCTAATCGAGCCTGAATCTGGTTTTAACACCTCCAAATGCTAGACTTTACCATGAACTATGTTCTGTCTCTAGAATCTATCTAAGCTGCCCAGAGCCTCCTCCAAGCAACTCAGCTCTCCTCACAGCCTGGGCTCTCTTTAACAGCAAATCTTAGCCCTACTTCTTTCCTGTCTATATATTATGTCTTAAATCACTTGTCTACTGCACATGGCCTTTGCAGTGATTCAAAAGGCCTTGCTATAAACACAGTCCTCCATCTGATCCTATCCCTGCTGTTACCTCTAACTTTAACTTCGGATGGGACCAGCTCTTTCTCTCTAAATTTAAATTGAGGGTGACAAGGTTAATCCAACTGGTGTTAGAAATTCAGGTATGTTCTGGTTCACCTCACTGCATACTTTCTAGGTCCTGGCACATCTTCAATGCATCTCCAAATGTCTGCTGCCTTGAACCCTTTAATTACACAAAGAAAACATGCATAATAGGAAAGTGCTGGATTTGAAATGAACTCAAATTTTTGAATTCTAACTCTGGGTACAGCATGGGCATTTCTGCCAAACTACTTTGGGTGGGTAAATTTCCATAACTTATACAACTTTACTGATATTTTTCAGTTATCTCTTGGGTTGTTAATTTGTTCCATATTCTTTTGTTATCGTTGATCTCTTGAAACAGACAAATGATATCTATGAGTATCCATGAGTGGAGGTCGTAAAGATTGGTTCAAAAGACTTCATCTCTCAGAGATTTACTTTTCCTTTTTGTGTAAAAAGCTATAATTATGGATCATTTTAACCTTCAAAGAGTTATATGTCAGAAAAGTTATATGCAGTACTTTGGCCTGGTAATAAATTATTTTGTAAAGAAACAGACTAACCAGATTTTTTTTTTCCTACTGGCTGCACTTTTTCTGCTGAGAGGAATGACATCATGGGTCTCATAATGCTGAAGTTCTAAACTGGCTCTTCCTTGCTTTCTGAGGCAGCTGATAATTTTTTTTTATTGTTACCCTGTTGCCTTTGGGTTTTCTGAGCATGGGCTCTAAGGAAGATGACAACTAAAAGGCAGTTTATATCTTGGAAGTTCAGGAGACAACTTTATGGTCACGAGTGCATCTATCACTTCCTTTGACAAAAAGGATTCAGCTTATTTTCTTCACAACAAGTATTATGCTTTCCCAACTTAGAGCACAATCTTTGTTTAAAAATAAACTTAATAACAAGTCCTTGGATTATTGGTTATGAGTTGAAATTATTTGACAGTAGGTCCTCTAAGCATTTCAATGAACAACCTCTTATGATCTTGAGGGACTGAGAAGAGGGGTTCTCTGAAGGGAGGGTGGTTGTAATTTTTGCTAAAACTGTAAATAGATGTACCCATTGGCCAGACATGAAAGCCTTTAGGTCCCTGAAAAAAACTGGCTGTTTTGTTCTGCCTGGTGCCCAGGCAGACTGCAGCCTCCAGGTGCTGACAGAATCCCCAAATATATTTGAGTACATTAAAGGAAAATATTTAGGACTAGGTTTCCTTCTACATGAAAAAAAATATTTTGTGGATTCAATTGCTAAGTGTCCACTAAGTTCCTGAGGACTTCAGTGTTGAACATCACTTATTTAAGGTTGGTTGATTTTTTATGTGTGTGTTTGGGTTTTTGGTGGAGTTTTTTTGGGGTTTATTTTCCCTCCTCGAAACAAATGAAACCTATTTATTAGTTAGACATGCACACCAATTATTAAAAAAATTCTTGTTAATATCAAATGTATGTGCTGTAGGTTAGGACTAAAAAAGTCTCACTTAAAGAGCAAACTTAGAGACTTCCTGTTCCTACATACTGTTAAAAATTATTAGTATGGCCCTTTATCCTGTGAGAACAGAAGCTTAGGTGGTCCTTATACAACATGATAATTTTCTTGCCTTGTTCCCTTAAGGAACAGAAAGAATCTTGTTCAAGGAAGGATGGCTGGAGTTTGAAATAGCAGGAGGAATTTGAGGGGGGAAGGTTAATGTACAGGAGATGTGTGTAGAAATGCAATTAGAGAGGAAAGAACATCAGTAACTGAACAAGATCATGGAATGACAGATTTGTAGAGAGAAATAGAAGCTAAAGAGAAGTTGGATAGATAGAGGTGAAGGAAGATGGGAAACATAGGGAAGTAAGTAACGAAGACAAGTGAAGATTTCTAGGAAGTTTGAAATATTATAACAGATGGAAAACTCATGGAACCCCAGAAGAGGTTACTTTAACAGAGGAGTGGGATTTGGTAAAATACAGTGTTTCAACTGTTCTGTTGCAGCTAAAAGTATCTCAGAAGTCCAAATGAGGAAGGACATCTATGTTTGAAAAAAGAAGATGTTTGTTGGGTTTTTTTTATTATTATTCTGCTTCCGTGGTATTTCCCAGCAAAGAATTCAACTTCATTATTTTTCTCTAAAGTATGTCTTTATCGGGATTATAACATCTTGAGGCTCTTTCAAGTCTAAAAAAGGGAATGTTTTAATCTCCAGTGTTCTAAAATACTATCTGAGCAAAAGGTTGTTCCTAAATACACAAATCTGTGTATACCTTTTTCTCTTTTGCCTGGTCTCAGATGATTCACTCTATTTCTCCTGCATTTTTACCCCTTAAAAATCTGTAACGTAGTGTTTATATCTTACAGCTGCTTGCTCTAACTCAGCTAGCCAATCTAGAAAACACCTTCTCCTCCCTTTTTATCTCTCTCTCCACCTCCCTTGGCAGGGAACTGTTGCTAGTTGATTTTTTTTTATTATTATTTGAACCCTATACATCCTCCCAGTTTGCCACTTTTTCTGTCAGCAAAAAACAAGCAGCCTCTTTTATCTTGTTTGACTTTTATCTGTTCTCAGTTCTCTAAGCTATGACCTAGAAGAAAAAACAGTCATCACTTAAATTCACATTTAGGTGAAAGATCAGACATTACCTGTGCTAGCAGTCCATCTATGATACAGGCTCACATGAGGGCATGAGAGTACAGCCTTCAGTGATGTTGCTGAGAGGACTGTCATTAGTGAAAGCAAATAGAAGTTATAGGAACTTCTTTGCTGGAAAAGTGGTGGTTCCTTCATTTGTAATCAAGAATTTGAAAAATGAACGGGAAAATTTTTAGTGATTCAAAGCCACTACCTGGGGTACTTCTAGTATTTAACCATAAACTCTAATACAACCCTGACAACCTGTAGAGTATTTTGTGTGAGCACAACCATGTAAAAGGATGCAGTTATTATTTTTTTTTTCATGTAGTAATGTACCTGCATTTAAAAGGACTCAATCCTGAGAAGTGCTGCAAACAGTGGTAAGCTTCAGTTCTACCTCTCTGCAGTGTCAGTCAGGCAGCTCCTCTGCTGGAAACCCAAAATATTAGAACTTGAAAGTTTCTGCTTCTGCTTGGGATTAAAACATTAAAATTCCTCTCTTGCTCTCATCCAAATTTTCTCCAGCTACCTCAACAAATTGTTCCCCAAGGTTTAATTAGTACTAAGAGAACAACTGCCTTTGCCGTGTAATGAAGCCATCCAGAGCAGTTACAACTCTCCCATCCCAAAACAAAAACTCTTTGCTATCCCATGCAGTCATGCATATTACCCTCCTCCTCTACAGTGCACCTGTACACACCTATCAAACACATAAGTCTAACCTTGTCTTCTATATGTAATATTAATCACTAAATGTACTTAATTTATTTTAGTGTAGGATTTTTCTAAACCATCCTTCATTCTAGGACTTTTACAACATCTGACTTGAAGGATTTTACATGTCTCCCATATCCTTTAATTTTAGCAAATAATTTTTTGTCAGTAACCTGCTATTAAGAGTGGCTCAATCACTAGTCCTCAGTTGCAGTATGCAATGACCTAAGAGTGAAAATAGTGAATCATCATCAAAGCAGGAAATCAAGTTACTTGGAGAAATGGTATTTCATTAAATAAAACGAGCAAAATATTTGGGGTGTTTTCTTGTGAACAAAAATAAGAAATGCTGCATTGTTTTGTCAACTCAAAGATGCACAGAATCATCCAACAGAAGTTACATTGCCTTTCATCAATTTTAATGCAGCTTATAACTGTAAAACTCTGCAGCATACAGATGAAGGAGTCTGGGCATATCAGTATGCTAAATCATAAGCAGTCTATTCCCATTCCGCATCATTTGTTTAAACTTTAGGTTCCAGATCAACCTGCAGAAACTGAATGATGTGTGAAATTTGTTGCTCTTTGAAAACTTTGATGAAGTTTTTCCTTAGATGTTTGCAATCAGTTAATAAATTTTATAGTAGCTGTGGTTGGAAAATACTGCTGAAAACAACATTTGGTCAATTATTGGCTGCTTTGGACCAGTTTTACCTGTTAAGTAACTATCAGGAAAGAATGAACACACACACTAATACATTTTTTCATGTTGTTTTTAGACTTTAATGTTTTAGAAACTTCATGAGAAATTACAATACCGTAGAATGCTGCTTCTTTTAATAGCAAAATAACTTTCTAATTCCTGGTTATGGCATTAAAGGCTGGTGTTGTTGACTGCCTCAGATAGGAGTTTCAACCCAAATGACTGCTCTTAAACTTTACCTTCCCTAGATAGGAATTCTCTGATACAAATAAATGACTACAGTTACTGCACCTCTGCAGATTTGCTGCAAAATTTGTATCAAGGGATGAGTCACCTAATGCAAATGCGTATCTGGTAAAGAATCTACAAAGCTGTATTTCTCATTCTTAATGTTACTGTTATCAATATATGGACCACTTGCTTGGGTTTTTGGGAAGAACCCTTTAAGAAAACCTAAGTTCAGACTATCTTTAATTCTTTCCTTCATTCTACTTGTACTGATTGTCTTGGATTTTACTAGTAACTAAAGAAAGTTATTAAATCAGGCACTTAAAATACGTATTTACTCTTAATTGATTTTAAACTAAAGCCCACTGACTTCAACTAATAAAAACATAAATGGTACTTATTTATATTTAAAATGAGCTTTAAATTACAATCTGTATTAAGTCATAGTCTCACAATTAACAATAAATTTGGACAGTAATGGTTTCCTGGGAAAATTTATTTGAAATTTTCATATTAATGTTTCTTTTCTTTGCCTGATTTGTGAAATAAAAATCTGGTCTTGCCAAAAACAAGATCAGGTTCTTGTGAAAAAACAAATACACATGGATTTCAGAACAGCCTGACTAGGTTGCTATCTCATCACACATGTTCTGACAGTCAACTTCTAAATTCAATTGACTTCAGTGAGATAAAGTTTAAGCAATAATAGACATTTATGCTTTTGGAAGTTGAAGAAAAATGCCACGAGATTCGAAGCCTTAAGAAAGCATTAGTAGGCTGCACGTACATCTGTAAATGGACCATGTATTAGAAGTATTTTTGAAAGATGAAGTTTGACACAGAAAAGCTGCCTGTTGAAACAGAGCAGTCACTTAACAGATTTTTTCCTGGTTTTGGCTTGTGCTTTTTTTTTTTTAACACTGTAGGTGTTACTGTCAGCTAACTGTGTGCCAATGGCAACTGTTTATCTGAACTAATAAATATAAAGAACCTGAAAAATGCTAATTTTAATTTAGCCTACAGGCACATGATGACCAAAATATCAGGATACAAATGCTGATTGAATGCTTCTTGACACTTTAAAAAAGGAAACAAAAAATATTAATTAAAAACCATAACAACTGTTCCACTTCGCCCCACCCCGACTTAACAAAAAAAAAAATATGGTGACTGATATTGATTATTGCTAATTTCAGCTCTGGTTGCCCATATATACTTTTTTTTCCCTTTTCTTCAGTTTAGAAACCAATGTACAAAGTTCCTGCTTGCTACTGTCCTCAGTACTACTTGAAAATTCTTTTTTCTTTAGTTATTTATTAAAGTGTGCAGAAAGAATAAGTCACCAGAAGTAAAATCAATCCTTTAAGTGTGTTTTCTGTAAGGAAACAGAAGATTTTTCACACAAAGGCCAGATATGCGCATCTACTATGTCAGCTTGGATTCGTTAACTTGGTTAGTCTGCACTTAAGTAAGTGTTACAGCAACAGAACACATGTTGTTTTATTATTTCAGTGTTAATGTACCAGTGTCCCAAGGTCAAAAAATCCAGTCTTCATCCACAAGTCAATGGCAGGTTTTCTGGGTGCTTCCACATCTTACAGATTTTTCTAAATTGCTTCTCCCACATGGCAGTGCTGAAACCTCACCGGCCCCTTTAGGTTGTCACATTGGAGTACAGGCAGAGCAGCCTGAGCCTTTACAGTGTCATCTCAGCCGTAACTCATCCACTCATCCCCTCCAGCAACCGTGGGCTTTGTACTTCAGGCCTGACCCGAAGGCCTGATCCTATTTTCTCCATTAAAACTGTCCTCCAATTACTAAAGATAGGGAAATCTGTCAGTAGAAAAGCAACTTTGCTTGGATGGCTGAAGCAGTTTTGATGGGACAATATTACAGTTGGTCCAAGTCTGGTGTATTTTGGAAGGGAACCATAAAGCCAAACCACAGACCTTGTATGCTATTGTAATGCTTAACTGAAACAGATCGCGAGTCTTCTGTTCTGTGAAAGCATCTCGCTCCAGAGCTACTGTTTCAACAATAATGAGTTAAATGAGCTTGCAAATGAGGTCTGCTAACAAACTGTACCCGTCAAGTCTCCATCATTCTTTACCAGGTCATTGTGCAGAATTCAGTCTCTCAATAGTCCAGCTTTGTGATTCTTACTAAAATTAATTTTTTCTCCCCTTTGTCTTAATGGCTTCCTGAAAGATTGAATTAAATTGTGCACCATGCCTGAAAGAAAGTAAGGTAATATACTCCCAAATCCCAAAATAATGCTCTGACTTTCACATTTTTTGCTGTGTTCTTTGTGGCCGTGTTCATTCTTTGTTCATACTGGAGGTGTTTATAGTGTTTGGGAAGGAACAAAGTAGGATCAGTTCGTAAAGGCATCATGATTTAAGTCAGTGGGTAGCATTTGGGCAAGCATGAGTCTTTATTTTCAAGTTAGCTTTGAACCAAATGTTGACTGCTTCAGGTTTAAAAATGGTAAAATTATAGCTTTACTTTGGTAAAACTACAGTTTTACTTCAGTGCATCTGCTGATCACGGCTGGTATTGTCAAGAGTGACTTTTATCTGTTTCTCTGGTGTTTAGCATTCTTTGAAAATACAGTTAGTGTTTTTTGAGCTGGGGTTCCACATATTTGCTACTTTTTCAGTGCAAGTTGTGGTAGTGTGGGCAGAAGGGTGGTCAGCAAAATGGAGAGACAATCTACTCTCAAAAGGTTGCGCAGACTGGAAAGATAAGAATATCAACACGAGAGTTTGCTTCTACCTCAGCCATTCTAGCATGCTATCTGTGTGAACTGCTAGCCTCTAAAGAGTTAAAAGTGTTTGTTTCACAGGAAATTGGAAGAAATTTATGTGCGCAAGTGAAACTGAAAGGTCGAATGTGTGACTCATATCTATTGACAGATGGAATGAGCATAACATAAGAAGACAGTGACTAGAAAACAAGCAGGTTGTGTGAAAGTATTTTTAGAGACTAATTTCTACCCAGCTGTGTCTTCTATGAACAGAATAAGTTTGTGAAAGTTACCTAGAAGTTGCCTAATAGCTACCTAGTGGCAATTAATTACATTGATATGGTTAGAATGGATAGTTCATCCCTTGGGATGAAAACAGTTAACATTTTGTAACAATTCTACCTGAGACTTAAAAGAATGTAGGTAAACAAGAACTAAGAGAACGTATAAGTTCCTAATAGTGCTCATAAACTTTTACATACCCACTTACTTTACCTCAGTTCCCCTGTTGACTCCCACTTCTGTGCTCTCTTCCCCTCTCAACCTATCTTTTTTTTCAGCTTAAAATATATCCAACTTGCTTGTTATATAATAATGACTCATACTTTCATTGGCTTAAACTTTACCCAATCTTTCTTTCATGTCACTTTTGTTCTTTAAATTGAGATATAGCCTCTTCAGTTTTGGCTACTACATTTGGGGGGTTTTTAGTAAATTCCACTGATATGGCTAGAAAAAATGATCCTGCAACTAAGTGTATAAAAATTATTTAGTAATATGAGGGTAAAGACCTCAGTATTTTACAGGATGTATGCATCTTGTTGGACAATGTATAGAAATCCATAAATGCTATATGGTGTTCAATAGTCTTCAGCACATTTGGACCCAAATATAGATATAAGCCACACAATAAAGTACATAAGAGAGCTTATTTCCTTGTTGCCTGGAAGAGTAACTTGGGCACATAATGCAATAGAGCATATATATTATTTGGTTTCTGTATTTTGTAGACCACGGTGTTAAGTTCTGAGGCAATAAACTCCAAACTTAACAACTGCAATTTTTTTCTTTTTTTGCCTTCACATATTATTTTGACCGAGTGATCACAATCAAATACATTACATACACCGGGAAAATTACAATAATGAGTGGGAACCTTATGGCATAAGGAAATGTGCTACTGCTGCCTCTGGTCTCATCAGGTGAAAGGAAGGGCAGAACTTGTATTTCCATGAGCCACAAAGAACATTGGGGGATAGAATAGGGACTTTTTGTCCAGCTTGTGGAACTCACTTTCCCTCTCCCCAAGCTGCTGGGCTTGTTACAATTTTTTTTAATTACCTCTTTTTATTTAAAGGCATCTCCACTTCCTAGGCTATTAGATGTTTCCCTGGCATCCTGACTATGAGTTGGGCTCCAGTTTTCAGATCTCCTGCTCTGTATCCAAGTGGAATAGTGAAAATACCATGCAATGCAAACTGATTGATTATTTTTGTTAAAGAGGTGAAATGGAAAAGAGGAGAGATAACCATTTACCTCAAACTGGGATATTTCAGCAAAGTCAAAATATGGATTTATTTTTCAATCCTTTTTTTTGTTTGTTTTGATTTGGGTTTTTTTTTTTTTGTATGGGATCTCTATAGATATAAGCTACTGGTAGTATAATATATGTTGCTAACAAGGTTCTCACAGGAGCTAGCAGGACAAGTGGACCCTGTTGGAATGAAGCAAACATCTAATATTCTCTTTTACGAGAAATGAAATCCACAGTACGTCAACTCTACAAATTTACTGTCATGCTAAATCACTGAGAAACAGTGTAGTTAGAATGGATAAATCCTTCTGTTAGTATGGCATGTTGCTGCAATTAGCATTTACCCTGCACGATTATGTTATAAGAGAAGATCTGTAAAGGTGAAGAGCGTAACTTGTTCATTAGAGTGGGCAGCAGGGAGTGACAGTAAAAATGCACGTATTGCAAGAGCTTTTTTGAGGTAAGTGTATGCATATGGTGATCCCATTTTCTATACTCCTTTCTCATCCAGCTATTAGTCTACTCCTCTTCTGGAGCTCATCCAAATATTAGCAGCATATTTTCCTGCTTAGAATGGAAAACCCAAGGAGAGTAAAGAGTGTCTTTTGCAAATAATATAATATTCCTACAGGAATAACATATTAGTGGAAATCTTTTATATGAAAATAAACGAATGATAGAAAATAAATCATGCAATTCATGGGCCAAATTTTGTAATTCTGGCTGATAAAAATACAATAGCAAGTTTATGAATGAAATTGTCTCTTTTCAAGCACTACTCATTATCATCTCTATTTTAAATTACTGTTCTCCCAACACTGAGGAAAAAAGAAAAAAGGGTTTTCTATTTTCCATCTCTTTTACTTGTATTCTTAAAAAATAGTGTTTTCTCAGCTTTCCTTGAAAAATCTGTAGGAGAATACTGTTTCATATTTCAAATTTAAACTGAGACCTAAAATGCCATGTACAATTAGGACTTACTTTAAATAAAAGTAGAAACTGGCAGGTTACTATAAATGTAAAGATTACAGTAGTGGGTGCCTGATATCTTTTTTAAGATGAAGGGAATGTTCCAACTGCTGCTGCCAGTATCTGGTAGAATACATACCCTAACCTCCTATCTTGAGAGGGGATGAATGGTCCAATGTGAACGAGAGAGATTGGTCCAGTATTTGATGTTAATCAGTGCTCTTCCTCTGCTGTGGAGAGGTTTATGCTGATTTTTACAATTGATGGGAGGCAGATTATTAGTGCTAACATACTTCTTTTCCCACCACAGTTGTGTAATCATTATTGGTGAATACAGAAAAGAGCCCCTACCTAGAGTATCCTTTTCTGTGTTCCACCAAGATTTTCACAGTTCTCTTTGTTTTGAAATCTTATGTGCATGATGTTTTATGAAATTTAAAATCTTCCATTTGTTTTAATTTCATTGAGCTCTTAGTGACTTTGCAAAACCCTTGGAGCAGGTTCTGGCATTGTGATGAAATGGCAGTTTCCACAATCAATGGAAAAGTTGTAGGTGGTTAATAAGCAGTTTTTACACATCACTAAGAATATGTAAGATGTTTCTTAAGTGAACAAGAAGAAAATACAATTATGATTTTGCAGATATCTGAGTTTAGGAGGACTTATAGCTGGGAGGAGATCTTGGCTGTTTCTTCAGCAATGAAATCACTAAAGGTCTATTTCTTTTCTGCTTTAGATTTTCACTTTCTTCTCTTTTACAAAATTTGGAAAACTGTTCTTGATGCTACTATCTATACCTCTAATATGTCATTAAGATCTGTGTCAGAGCACATCCTGACCTAAACTAAACGCACCACTAATAACATGATTAAAACTGATCTGCATCTCTGTATAAAAAACAGCACAGGATCTGATCTGCAGCATTTATGTTTTGATTCTGCTTTTACTGAAGCCAGCACTTTTGCCTACTGAATGCCTTGGTATTGCATTTTATTTTGAAAATCAAATATTCTGTTAATATGATTGTGCAATTCATGCATGTACCTTTGAGTTGAATCACCCAACTTTGGTCCATGCCTGTGTTGTGATAGGACTGTTGAAATGGAAAAGGAAGAATCTGAGATGTACAAAGTTTACCTCCATCTGAAGAGAACTAAATCTAATGGCCAGAAAGAGGTAGACATATGTTCCTACATCCATAAGCATGCTTGTTGATGAAGTTGTCAATCTAGCAATAGTAATTTCTTATATCTTGTAGAGTTGTTCTTTCCCCTTTTCACCTTTTTCTCCCCTGTCTGATGCATTAAATTACATAAGAATTTTTACCCTTCTAGCTAAAAGTTGGTTAGTAGTCTTGCATACAAGCCAGGAAATGTAAGCATTGCAAATTTTTGAAATCAACAGTAGAAATACTGTAATTAAATTTTACTAGATGCTCTTCCTTTGTACAATGACTTGTCCTCAGTGTTCTGTTATAGGTATTGAAAACTTCACAGTTACAGTATTATTTCACAAGTGACAAGCATTCTCACACATTCCTTTGAGAATTTTTAGACTGTTACAGCTCTCATGAATAAAAAAAAATGGTGCAGATGAATTGATAGAATTTGTATGTAATTATTTGGCTATCCAAACCTGCTTGTGGGCATCATCTCATAGCTATATGTAAAGGTACCCAGCTACTTAGATAAAGGTTACTGGTGACTAGGTCATATGCCTGAAAGTGAAAATGTGTTGATTCCCTTTTCCCCTTGCTTATCAAAAGGATGGTGCAGTGTGTGATTGGACATCATTACACTAAAGATTTTTCTGTCTCTAATTAGTTTATTTATGATTTTCTGAGGGCTTACCAGCTGTTGGTGTAGGAGTAGCACTGCATACTAATAGTATTTCTCTTCTAACCTCTGTTGCTGCTTTCAGTGGGTTTAATCTGACTGTTTACTTAACTGTACACACAGAAGTATTTTTGGACAATTTATTGGGCAGTGGGGTAGGGGAGAGAAGGGCCTTCAGGTCCCTACAGATGCACCACAAAACTGTTACAAATTTAAATTTGCGTGGTGCTGAAGAGGACTGCAGACCTCTCACAACTTTGTTCAGGATCATCTGTTATTGCTCTACTGTGCTTTTTAGAACAGTAACTGCCAGCCCTCCATGTTTGTAGGTGCACAGAATCAAAAAATAAAGTACAAATACGTCAGCAAAACCTCCTCAGGTGTGTTGAACTCTAGTAAGTCAATTTAGACTTTGATCCTGTGTTTCTTTGGTAGGCTGGAATTTACACACCTGACAAAATATCACAGGATAAAACTCAGAACATTCAGAGAAGAATATTTTGAAAAAGTATCATGAGGTGAGAAACAGGGAGCAAGTGAAGAAGGAAGGCATCTTGCTACTGTCTGTAGGGTGAGCTTCACCTACAATGAGGAAGCTCTTGGAGATATATTCCTTCTGTTTCCATTCCTTGTCCACGGACTTTTATTTTACAGCAATAATTTTGCTCTCCTTCCTGCAGCTGGAATGATGATTTGAACAAGGCCAAGTGGAAGAACTGTAAGGAGTACTGCAGTAAGAGTTGAAAGAAGCAGCCTTCGTCAAAGAAGTTATTCAAAATGTTAGTTTTTCCACTGTATATACCTTGTAGTTATCTTTTAATTCTCCCGGTTCCTCCAGGCATTATCTGTGGTTTCTATGAAGTGTGTTTCACCTTCAAAACATGGTGATGTTGGTGGATGGCATTCACGAGGAAAGGTTTTTGGGCTTATAGTATCTCTCAGTATACCCTTTGAACATGTTCACCTTTTCAACTTCATAGCAGCTACCATAGGCATATGAGTACTATGCACTTCATATCTTTGGAAAAAGTCTTTGGACTGATGTTACTAGTCTCAAAGGGAGTTGAATTTACTGTAAAGCTGTGCTACTGCAATTGGTGATACCTTGATAGGTAAATGGCATGGTGGATTTACACTGGCTATCTGCCGAGTGCCCTGCCGAGTGCCCCACCGAGCCACAGTTACTCCCCTCTTCAGCAAAATAGGGAGGAGAAAATATGACAAAAGGCTTGTGGGTCAAGACAAAGACAAAGACTCAGCAATTACCATCATGGGCAAAATAGTCTTGATTGGAGAAAATTAATTTGATTTATTACCTATAAAATCAGAGCAGGATAATGAGAAGTAAGACCAGATCTTTAAAAACTGCCCCTTGCCTCTCCCTTCTTCCCAGGTTTAATTTCACTCCAGACTTCTCTACCTGCTCCCCACAAAGCAGTGCAGGGCTGTGGTCAGTTCATCATATGTTGTCCCTGCTGCTCCTTCCTCCTTAGACACTTTTCCTGCTCCATGGTGGGGTCCCTCCCACAGGAGACAGTTCTCTATGAACTTCTCCAATGTGTGTCCTTGTCACTGGCTGCAGTTCTTCAGGAACCTCTCCAGCAGGATGTCCCTTCCATGGGGTGCAGTCACTCAGGAACAGGCTGCTCCAGTGTGGGTGCCCCACAGGATCACAAGTCTTGCCAAAGGCTGTGCTCCAGTGTGGGCTCCTCTCCTCAGGCCCTATCCTGTCCACTGGAGCCTGCTCCAGCACGGGCTCTCCATAGGGTCCCATATTCATTTAACACCCACTTGCTCCAGCAGACAGTGCAACACATCTCATGTGCAATCCATAGCTGACCGGGCAGGCTGCATGCTCACTAGTTGCAGCATCCACAGCTCCTCTGAGAAAGCTTTCAGACTTCATCTGTTGAGATGCAGCACTTATTTCAATGACTCTGCTCTGAAAAACCATTGTCATTAGGCAAGTTAAAGCTTTCAAGAGGCAGTAGCAAGACACTGCAGTGGCTTTTGAGATGGTTTGGAGAAAGGTTGAGAACAAAGTTTGAGCAGTCTGTATGACTGGGTTCCCTGCTATGAAGAAACATGAAATCCAGGTAGACATATGCAATATTTACTGAAAACAGCTGAAATGCTAAGTCACAGCTTATCAATCTGTGAACTGGAGCCTTCCTTTGTTTTTAATAAAAGACACTGAGAGAAACTGACTAAAACCGCTGTGTGTGCTGTGTGCATGAAAGCAGGCATCATTGGGTTCTTATAAAATCAGGAGTCCCTTAGTGATGGGTATATGCATGCCATTTGACTATTAAACCTCTGTTTCTGCTACTGTTTTTTCCATACTATTTATTTTAAGTGAACACATTCATTTAACTGAAAATGCCAAGTGAGTAATACGTAACTAGATGGAGAAATACAAAAACTGATCATTCTGTTAGAGGAATGATTTATTCTTTGTGCATAAATTCTAATGTTTGAGTGCAACTAAGGAATAAACATGACTTATTGCTGATAATGATGAGTGTTTCAGAGACCCAGAGATTGTCGGAATATCAGCTGTCATCTAGGTATTAATGAGAAAAAAACATATAAGGGTGCACTTATTAATAGACTGTTCACAGAGTCTGAGACTAAGTGGTTTGGAAAAGTACTACATTGTTTATAGTAATAAAGGTGAAGAAACACTAGAGGAAACATCCCTGGGGCTTAATCAATGAGCAGTATATGAACACAAGTCAAAGATTGTTTAAAATTGTTCCAAATGAGGAATAACTGACGTCAAGAGCTTGCTTGACTTCTTACCTGCTTCACACTCTGGTTGCCTGCAGTGACAAAAGTACGAACAGAACAAGCAGTCTTTCACAAACTGGGTTAGGCTTGGGGTTTTTTTCTATTTGCATTTCATTTAATTTATTTACAGGAAAGCCTTAGATATCAAGGGCAGTACTGTCATACACTGGTAAATCCATATTTTGTTAGCATCAACAGATAATGAAGCCAGGAACAAACAATTGTGTACTGCTAACACAGAATCGCACTTATACACTGCAAGCCACAATTGACATTTTGGTCACTAACAGTGGTTTTTTGTGTTAGCAGTGTGACGCAGGTACAGGGCCAAACTCATTGTGACCCCACGGCCAAAAATGTTCCACAGAATTCCTGCTGCCGTTCAGTCTTTCAGAGGAGTTGTTGAGGTAGGATAGAAAAGGAGTTCTCAGAATATTGAAGCAAAGATGCATCATACATTCACATAGGTGCTGTGAAGTTGCTGTAACTGAAGTTGCTTCAATGGACACATTAATTTCAACTCTTGGTCAGGAAACAGTTCAACTAATGACATTTTCCTGGATAGTTTTAATCAGGTGACTAAGCTTCTCTGATATTCAAAAGTATCTCTTCACTGGTCTCTTCAGAGATCCTAAAAGCAAGTCTGAAGTCCATCTTCTAGAAAGTTTATGCACACTGGGGAAAGAATTTGTCTTGAGGGGAAAAATGAAAGTGACGTGTCTGTGACTGTTTGAAAGTATTGTTTATGTAAGACTTATGTAGTTTTCTATTTAATCTATTAAAGGGGAAAGGAATGCATTTAGAAAAACTAATCTAAGAAAAGGAAGAGTGGATTTTATCACCTGTGAAAAGAGTGGAAGTGTTACTGGTCTTGTTCCAACAGCTGGCCTATTTTCATAACTGATTTTTCCCATTAGCAGTGTGGAAGCCCAGGGCAGAGCAGTGAGCCCACAGCACTGCAGAGACAAAAAAATTACCTGTAAGGGCCAAATATTTCCTTATACTATATGGACAGATATTTTCCTTACTGCCTCTGGTTCAGTGATTGAAAGAGTCTTCCTCCTGCACCAGAAACTTGTTGCAGGTAACCTTGGAAGTTACCTACCTATTCTGTCCTTCAGTTTTCAACAATTTCAGTTTCCATCTCGCATATTCCTATTTGCTTCAGATAAAGCATTCTCTCAATGGACAACAGCCTTTTTCACTGTACAGACATAATACATACCCTGAAAGCTGCCTAGTCTTTGTCAGGAACATGCACGACAAACTCATCTGAAAAATAGCTGCTGAAGTGTTTGGTTTTTTTCTTCTTTTAATGCAGTCACCTGTTACTTCAGTTGGATTCAAAATTTTTTCAGAAATGTTAAACATAAGTACATAGGCCTGCCTGGATTATTTTCTCCTAAAGATATTGAACATATGGAAGAATAATTTGCTTCAAAACCAGGTTCTGGATAGTTCAAGTAACCTTTCCCTGTGTCTGTGTCACTGATTTGAAATGGAGTACAATTGGGAATAATGAGCTAGCATTTGGGCCTGCGGGGGCATTGAATGAGTAAACACCTGAAAAAAATTGCACACAGGATTTGTAGTTTACTTAATTTTGCTTTCATTAGGTCAGCCTTTATCATTGTGTGTAGCAAGAAGCACAGTTAAGAGCAGACTAAATAAAGCTCAAATACTGCCAGCTGGAAACTTCCAGCAAATTATCAAATGAAAGTGCTGTCTTCCAGTGTTTCAATTGTATGTGTTCTGGTCAGTCTGCCACACACACCCTTCTTCTTTTCTTGGAATGGAGCTGAGCCCGTTAGTCCCCCAAATGTTTGAATTTCTCCCAAATTGGTTTTCCATTTGTCCCTCTGGTCTCCACTCTTTCCATCATATTAACTCTATTAGATATAGAGAACTGTCTAACTTCCCTAGCTCATGATCCGGGATTATAACAAGTCGGTTAAGATTTTTAGTATATTTTTAATGGTTTGGGAGTTTTGGACAGTTGAGTTTGGGTAATTTTTTTGGTCTTTTTGCTTATCACTGATAGGATACACCACTTAAATAAGTAAAATTGCAGTGGAGTGGCTGGCATTCCCAGTTAGACATACCTGAGCACTGCTAAAATTCAACTGTATCCTATTTTAAAATAACCCAAGCATGTTCAATTGAATGTCTTGTTTATTTTACTGTGTGATTAATCAAGATTTCATAACGATCAGTAACCCCTTGGAAGTAATGGCATTAACAGTGTTTATTCCCTCTAAACAGTGAGGCTCCTTTGCCTTTTAGTCACTACAGTTTGTTTTAATATTTAATAGAAAACACTCTACAGACAGGAAGGATGAAATGAGTTCTGTGAATGTTGTTTTGAATATTCTTTCTCCATGGAACAAACCAGAATACTTTTTATTTAACTGTATGAGGGGGGATATGTGAATGACTCCCTTTTTTTTCTACCAGAAGGCCATGTGGTTGTAAAGTGGCCCTGAAACTTTATTTATGGAGAAATGTTGGTTCTGGGGCCTGTCTGTGAGAGGAGATGGTGGAGAATGCTAGTGACAATGAGTCTTCATATTTATCAGCAGGTATTAGACAGGATTGCAATCAGCCTCTGTCACCTCTTGCCTTCTTTAGACAAGCAGAGGTGAGTGGTTTAAGAAGATATTTGATTTGTTTGTGTGTCCACTGCAATAAGAAAAATGTTTTCAATTTTTTATTCTTTGCACTTACCTCATAAGATCACAAGAACCCTATTTTTGTGATAATATAAACATTTAAAAAAACTCTGTCTTTAATACAAAACACAGTAGGTAAAGGAGAGCATGGAACAACTGAAGAAGTCTGTATTGTATCTATTGTGCTGAGGGATGATGACATCACAACTTGGCTTATAATTTTAGATAAACCAGAAAGCATTTCTAATGCTAGAAATCTAAAAGTATCACTGAGGAGCTGCAATATTTCCTGTGTCTGTGAATCTATGTGTAGGCTGTTCTAATAATGGGTCAAAATTTTGCATTTATTTGGAACATATTTGGAAGTAACTGAAATTATGAAAGTTATTAAAAAATTATAATGAGCTCAGTTGCCCATGTGTTGCTTACTTGCCAGTAAGTGAAAACTGGAAACATCACTTTTATTGACCAATATATTTTTCTTGTTGTTTTAATGATAATACTACAAAGTTCTCTGTTTGGGGAAGAAGTCCTGAATTCTCTGCCTGAGTCACAAGAGCACCCTGGAATCGTACAAATAGAACCATTCTGCAGGTTTTGGAAAAACTTTTATTTTCCTACATATAGGTTTAATTGGTTTTTGAAAATGTCTTCTATTTGCTAGCGTAAGCTTCTTCCTCCAAAAATGCATTTGAATGGAAGCTTATACATAAGAACTACTTTAAAATAATCCTTACATCATATGACATTTATCCCTAATGAACTTCTACTTGAAAAGGTAATTTCTACAGCAATAGGTTAAATACTAGAGAATCCCTGAATCACAGAATGGCTGTGGTTGGAAGGGACTTCTGGAGATCATTCAGGTCTGACCCCACCCTTAAAGTATTTGAATGTACAGTTACATTTGTGATACTAAGAACAATGCTTGATATTTAAATATTCATTTTTATTGTGTATTGTCAGTTTTTCATTTCACACATGGAAAATAAGGTTAAGGGGAAAAGTACCTGAAAGAGTGCAGAGAGTATATTTCCAAAATTAGACTTTTATGGTATTTTTTTCAGTTTGATATGAGTTGCAAGATTCTCAGAAATCTTCTCATGTGCTAATTTCTCTTATTAATGTTTCTAAATTAAGCCATATGGGTTTGCTTATGATTTTAAAGTGTCAGAACTCAGAACTTAACTCTTACTCCTTTATGCTCAGGACTCTTTCTTCCTTTAAATCTTCATTTAAATGATTTTTGTCATACACGTTGAGGCAGGGCAATAGCATATAAACAAGCATCTTCAGAGTGCTTGGAGAAAAGAGGGCTTGCAGTAGTAATGGGGTCCTGGAAGAGTTTCTATGATGATAGTGTCTCTTTCCTGTTTCATCCTTTGCACAATACCCACCCACAGCGTTATTGCAGGTACTCCAGCATACATGTCACATGAATTATTAAAAGTGAAATCTGGCCCCACTGATATAAGACAAAACTCCCTCTGACTTTGGTGGAACAACATGTGTCACCCCAGGACTTGTAAACATGCAGAATGCAGTACCAGTACTGAAAAGAGAGGGAACCTTGGTGTAAAGATTCATTTGCATAGTAAAATATGCCTCAAACAAGTTGCTGTGGCCAAAGGCATCTGGTTTCAAATTTTTAGCTTTCCTCTAACACATCAAAATCAAACACTGAATCTTATGATCTATTGATAAAAGTCTGTAAAAATTCCAAACTAAAAAGAAGAAGCTTTGTAGGCATAGTTTATGATTTAACCAATACACTGAGACAGTGAAAACTATTAGCAGTCTGTCTCACACTGTATGTTGCTTGGGTTAGGGGAGTTAACAGCAAAGATGGTGTAATCTTACAAGCTGACTAGGGAAAATTACAGAATTCTTTCTGAGTAAACAGCATTAGAAATGCTTTTTTTCCCCCCATATACTCTTTTGTTCTTACTAAAAAGATTAAGTTAATCAAAACCTTGTAGATTAAATAATTAAACCTGTAGATAACCACAATTTTTTATTGTTAATTAGACATAGGTGCAATTTTCATAGGATGCAGAGTCCCTAAATTTAGCTGTGGAATATTACATTGATCACACACGAAAAACATCATTGATTCTCTGGGGAAGGGTTGGACGTCAGTGTGTGCGTTTTGGCTCAGACCACCTTTCACCTATTAAAGGGGGTTCCAGTAGATCTTTATCCTTGCTGCACATAGCAACAAAATGTGGTTTGCCATCCTTAACCCTTTGAACATTCTCAGCATCTTAGCAGGATGATTCACACTTACTCAGTTACTCTGCTTTCATGCTCTGTATTGTATCTGAAATCTTTATGCCAAAAGTGCCGTTTTTATCTTCTATCTTCTGCTGCTCTGTCAATTTTTTAATGTATGTTATACGTGTTTATTATTATATTTAGTATACACTGAAGCCATTACAACATGGCTGTAAAAAATCTGTAATATTACACCTTCCTACTATGACAATTAGTCCTTTCTTTAAGTGACTTGCAACCTTTATAAATAAAACTCTGAAATTAGACCCTCACATAATGCAAAATGCTGCATTTTACTTCACCTGTTTAAGTTTACCAAAGGCAGTGAATCTTATTAAAATACTGTGCAGAATATTTTTATTGCTGTGTAGATCTCTGTCATTATGCAGTATGATAATTCTCAGATCCTTTTTCCAGCAATCACTAATTAAGTGTAACAGGCATGCATCCAGACACTCCTGAATTTTAATCCTCATGTTTCTTAATGAGTTGATCAAATATTACGCAGAATGTGATAAAAATATGGGACTCATTTAAAATACAAATATATAATTTGTATAATTGTCCAGCTAATAAATTATGTCTAAATATTATGATTGATTGTGCAAACACTTAGGGATGTGTCCATGCAAGTGGTGGAAATAATCCATATGTGCACATGCGATTAAATATTCTTTACACATAATTGGCCATAAGGATTTTCAGAAGCATGCATGGCACTGCAATTGCAGAATACTTTTGAATCTAGACACAGGTCTTTCTTAAAAAGAACAAAATCTATTTATATTAAAAAATAATGATATATAATTAAATTCTTAGAAGGAAAATCTAGATAAAACAATACCCAGTCCCCCTAGCTTGTCACCTGACTGTAGCACTAGTATCTCCTACATTCTGAAATTATGGAAGAGCTTCTTTCCTCCCCTTTTTGCTGATGGGAAATTCCTGGCAGCTGAAGTGCCTGATATTTGACCTGCTTTAAAATGTTTTGCATGATTTTGCAGAGTCAAGGAGCTTCCAGTAGTTCAGATAAGCTTTCAGCAAAGATCTAAACATCCTGCTGCTTAGCTAAAGTGATGTTTTGATGTTCAATACCATTTAATTTTGCTTTGTTCTTCTTCATCTTAAAAAGCATCTACACAAACTCAATATTATTTATTGAAAGAAAAATTAAAATGAAAAATTGTCAGCTGTGAGAAGCATTTATTTTTCTACATTATCAGTGATATAAGCAGACTACTCTGTTTTTGAATAATGAGGGCCAGCCAGAGCTGTCTCTGCTTTATTCTGTACAATATGATTTAGTCAGGTTTAGTTGGTATTTTTATTTTCCAAATCCCTGGGCTCATAAAGGCTGGGAAGACCACAGAGACAGATTGCTCAGGCACCAAAGAAAGAGAATGTCTTGTGCTATTTAGCAGCAAGCTCTCTGCCTGACTTTGTGCACACAGAATGAGCATATGCAGGAAATGCTTGTCATGGTGCCTCACATGCCGTTGGCAGGCAGTCAAGCTGCCTCTGCCTTAGCGCGTTCAGAAACCGGAATGGGTCTGCAGAGTGAAATGGATGCTGCTGAGGACCTGATATCCCCATTACATTGTCATGGAATGTTTTTTTGTCAGAGAAGCTCTAGTCTAGTCCCACGGGCTGCTGCCTGCCCCTCTGCAGCTGAGTGTGGCAGGAGAGCTCCCGCAGTGTATCCTCCAGACAAAATCCCCTTGGTGGTCAGTGAGATCCCCCCTCAGTATGAACCAAAGCACAGTGAAAGGGATTGGGCAGAGACTCTCCTCAGAAGGGTTGTTCTAATCTGTGCTGAGACACTAATAGACCTTCACTCTTCACTCTTATTTTCTCTGTATGGACACAATACATGAATCTGGACAGACCAGAAAGAGCTTTCATGAAAAGAATGTTTAAAACTAGATTGACTTCGGCTGTTACATACAGCTTTGAAAGTGAAAGAGCACAGAAGAATATCCATCCTGGGATATCACCCTTTCCTTCTTACAAATTCCCCTCCAAATAACAGTCATTGAGAAATTTAGTTACTTACTGTAACTTACATTGCAGTGATGGTTATGTACGTATTCTGAAACTTTGATTTTATTATTTATTTTTCAAATATTTTTGACCATCTCCTGAATAAATTCAACTTTTTATATGATGCGAAATAGATGTGTTCTTTTGAGTGAAAATTTAGTTTAACAGTTTAATTTAAAGTAATAACATAAATTTAAATGGCACCATCATTTCCTTTTGCAACTGGACCACTCCAAAACCAAAAATGTACAGCAAAGAATGTTCACTGAGAAGGGGCAGAGGTTGAGAAATTAAGAGATGGATCAGGCAAAACTAAAAATACCTCATTTTGACCACTGTCTGTTCTGTAGCGATGAAATGGGTATCTTGGGAGACTGACAAATCTTCCTCTCCTGCTCTTCTATTCCACCGGAGTCTCCTGATGCATTCCAATCCTTGAATATTTTCCACAAACTTTCCAGTATTCTTCACTGTACTTTTATGCTCCAAACAAGGTAAAGGATGTAAGAGCTTTTTGAAATTACAAATGCTGTAGCTATGTGTTGTAACCACTGTGTAGGGTCTCACTCCTGCTTTTTGCATCTCTCCCTGTGAATATTATATGTTGCTCTACATACCGGCAAAGTTTCATAGCAAGAGTCTTAAGGGATACCCCATTCAACCTGTCATTGCTCCATGAGAGTGTTATCCTGGGAATTTGGACCTGTGAATTCAAACTCCCTTATTTTACAGAAGGTGCTAAATTGATCAGTAAGAAAAACATGATTCATGTTTTAGATGCAAAGCTCTTCCCTCAGTTATCAATAGTACTTTCATGTGAACTAGAAAGCAGCTGTTACAAATAATATTCAGCGTAAAGCAAAAAGGCAGACTAAACACTCACTCCATAGAGTTGTTTTTATCTGGAGGACGGGTATATATCCATTATATGTGGCTGCAAAGGCTAAACTGTCCTTTTTAAAGCACTCCATCTGCAGTGTGTCAAAAATAGTGGTGTCCTGCACATGCTTAAATTTTTGGCAGCAAAGTGACACCTTAATTTCTTTTACAGTAAATATATAGATATATTACACAGTGATATGTAGAGCAGATGTTTCTAAAAATGCAAAGAAATTCCAGTCTGGTCATGTTGATGTAGTAGCTTTAGTGCTTCAAAAAAGAGCTGGTTAGGCAATGCAGTCATGGTGCAAACACGAACATTTGAAGAGCCTGTATACAAACGCCTCGTATCAATGGGTATAGCCATGACACCTAAGAATAAAAAGAAAACTTATTTCAAATTTACCTATAGAAAAAATAAAGCATTCCTTTTAAAAGTTTTCAAAGTGAGGGACAATTCTTGTATTCAGAGTTCCAGCATAACAGGCTTGAGTCATCGATAGATGACACATCAAGCACAGGGAATTTGAAAAAGCACTGCTTAACCTCACTAAAAAAAATCATGGTTTTGAGAACAGGAAAGAAGGAAAATTGCTTTCTGATCCTTGACTCCACTATGTTCAAAAAGGGTAATGAATGTTCTGATAAAACACACTTCATTGGACAAATAAATCTGGTTCAAACTGACAATGTTATGTAAAGGGTTGTTCAAGTCTGTTTAAAAATTATCTTGAAGCAGAAAAAACCCCAAACAAACTATAAGTCCAGTATGAGACAAGAAATTACGTTTACTAGTGCATTCATTTTTTTGGTTTTCTCTCTTGTAAAACCTTTTTAGTGACCTCCTTCACTTAACAGACTAACCCAACAGTATAAAAGTATAGGAAATGAGGAAGGGTATCAAAATCAAGCCTCTAAATTGTAAAGTACCCAAACAAACAGACTTTAAAAAAAAAACAAACACCACCACACGCACACATCCCCCCAAGGCCCAAACTACATGCAGCCATTCACAGGTGGACAATTTCTTTTGTCTCTCATAACAAATAAAGCAACATGGTACCTTGCACCTCATTTACAGCACTAAATTAACTAGAAGATCATAACTGTGGTCATTATTACTGGCTTAATTCAGTTACTTAAAAAGAAGCATCTCTTGCCATTTGAGATGCAATGGAGGATCTGAGACAGCTGCATGGGGTTTAGAGATTATGATCTATGGAAAAACTTCTAGATTAGCAGCTAGAGGCCAACATGATTATCATAGGCCTTGTCAAAAAGCACTAGATATCTGTTAAATGCATTGAACTTTATGTTTTGAATGTTTTAATGCACCTCAAACATCTTTTGAAATCAAGGGGACAGTAAAATTCAGGATTACTTCTTTGAGCCCTTAAACCCCTAAAATTGTGTCATTGTGCATAGTGCAAATTATCAGCTTTTCCCAAGGCTACCCACGTTTGTTAAAGGTAGTATAAGTTATTGCAACTGGATAATATATCTGTTATTAATGATTTATGTGACACAGCCACCTTTTCCGTCTTTTAAGATTGATGTATGAATAGAACCAATGGAAGAAAAAAGAAAACCCATATTTTGCAAAGCATGTCATTCACATATAGTTTTTCATTCCCCTCATGCTAAAGGACTAATTATATGAAGTGATGAAAGATATAAATATTTATGAAAAATTAAGGTTTTGAAAAGCATATCTAATTGGGTAGATAATGTGCAGATTTGCATATCAAAACATAATACAAAAAAGCATGTGTATTGAAATTATGCATGAGAATACCTAGGAAGCCATTCACAGAAATGAAAGTAAGGCAAGCCATTCTGGGAAGCAAGCCTATCACAGCTAAAAATAACCTATAATCTTCTTGAAAATAAAAATTTTTGGTTGTTCCAAGTAGAAAAAAAAGGTTTTAATAACCAGGTACTGCCAGTTTTAAGAATCACATGAGTGTCAACTCTTAAATTTTTAGCAAATGATCTAAATGCAGCATACAACACCATCCATTTGGGAGATCTCCTCAACTTAGTGCAGTCTGACAGCATGAAAAAAGGCTTGAAAGTGTTTGCATTTTCTTCACACTTGCTGAGCAAACTGACAAAACATTAAGCATCACAAGTGTTAACACTATTTGTTTACGATGAAATAGTAGGTTTTGCTGCAGGAGCAGAAAACAGCAGTAGTGAAATATCACATGGTGCAGCTAAAGAAACTCTTGGGAGACTTACAAAAAAGCTAACAAGACAGGAATCATCAGAGGAAAGATTTGTCAGCCAGCTGCTTACTTCTGAATTTGTGATGTACGTTTAATATCTCAATTTCCTGTTTGTAAAACTGGGGACTTGCACAAGTCTGCTAAAATGTGTTCTAATGCTGTTCTCCAAAACGTCATTGCATATAAGAAAAAGAGTTTACCATAAAAATTGGGAGCATTGCTTCCAACTGTCTGGGTGATATTCCATCCATGGATCCACGTGGATGGAAACAAAATAGAAAAACGGGAATATCTACTTTCTGTAGAAATAAGGAAGAACACAATTCTTAAAACCCTTTGCAATTTGTATAAGAAAAGGTGGTTTGAAACATTTTTTTGTTATTGCTAAGCATACTGTCCCAAATATGTTAGTCACCATCCACGAAACTGAGCTTTCTGACTATCTCTTTAAAACATTTATTTCTCAGCAATTCTCAACCATTTATTGTCTCCTCTGTTGTGAAGAACAGAAGGATGCAAGCCGGTATGAAGATAGCTGAGATTTATTTAATGTCTATGGTCAAGCAGGGAATTTATCTGAAGTGTTTTCATGGAATCCTTCCCCTCAAAACCTAAAGCCTCTCAAAATCGTGACATTATATATATATGCAATGTAAAGATAAACTTGTTTGGATCTCATGAGATTTTCATAGAATTATGTTAAAATTATGCAGATGTACAGTTGAAAAATATGTCTTGTTTAATTGTGTGCCTGGAGATGGATTTTTGGATATTGACATTTGAAAATGTTGGCCTTTGCATAGAAATTATTCCGTGATAAATCTGTTCAACTAACGAAATTTTATGTCCAAATATCTGTCATTGTTAACAGAACCAACATTGATGCTATGTCTTAAATTCAAGTTATTTCTAATATTTTGTGAGTTTCTTAGTGTTTTGATTTTCTTTGCCAGTAATCAAGGTGGGTAGAAGAGGTTCTTTTTCAATACTCAATCAAAAGAATAAGAGTCCTAAGAGTTCCAAGCAATTCTGCAAATGTAATAAATTTCTTGACTAAGGAAGGCTAAATATAGCAGACTAGAACTTAAAACTTTTTCTCCTATATATGTAATATATAGCAATGAAAATGACTATATATAGTGATGAAGGATTTGAGCTATATTGGAATTAAAAAACAATGAAGATACAAAATATGTTCTGAAGTTGTTTTAATTTTTCAAATGGAAATTCTAAACTTTTGAGGTATTTTTATTTGTTTTTATTCTTAATTTTTCTTCACCCCCCATTTGCTTTTTTTCTTTCAGTGAGAGGGTTGTAAGGCCAGAAAATCAGGCATGAGAGGTAGGAATGGAAACAGTGAACAGAGGAAAATGGGTTAGTTAATTTTTCTATTGGTTTTATTAAATGAACTACTAATGAAACTACTTGCAAAAATCTCCATTTTGCAAAAATATGCCATTGAAAAGCTTATTTTTGTACTTTCGTGGAAGTATTTCTCTTCAGTGGAAAACGGTATCCTACTTTTATATTTATACCTTTGAGCATGAAGGAAGACATGTATGGCCTGGGAGGGCAAGAAATAGTAGGCATAAATTTAAAAATTAGATATTCAAACTTTGGTTCAGGGAAAGCCCTTTTCACCTTAGGGCATTGGAATATTAGAACAGGTTGTCCAAAAGAATTGTATATTCTCCATCTTTACAGATTTTTCAAGGCATGACTGGTTCAAGTCTGGAGCAACTGCGTCTTATAATATGGCTGACCCTGCTCTGAGCAGATGTTTGGACTAGATGAACTGCCAACATCCCTTCCAAACAGGGTTTTTCCATGTTTTAAAGATCCTGCATTCTTTGAACATCCACAATCCTTTTAAGACTTTTTTCTCTCAAATTATCAAGAAATACACAACTTAGAGTGTATATACCCAAGAATTGAAAACTGAATGGTTATGACTGCTGGTTACAAAACCAGAATTTAATATAGGTCCTAGAGCACAGGCTATGATGTGCTTCAGTAAAAGACTGAATCTCTGAACCTATACTCTGGCAGCCTGGTGGTTCATGTGCATGGAACTGTTGCCTAAATCTTACATGGACAGTAAATTCTATACAGGAAAACTTTAGCTAAAGGATGGTCATCTCTGGTTCCTTTTGTTGTCAATGAGAAGAAAGAGTCCTGCTTTCTGGCAGAAGCTGGAGAGTACTGAAGTTAGCTGTGCTAAGCTAAAACTAGTCTTTGTGGTTATGCCTCAAGTCTCCACCTCTGAATTTCTTGTTACTAACACCTATAAGGTCATTGTCTCTTTAATCTCATTCTTTGTTTTTTTTATAGACCAAGCTCTCCATGGAATGCCACTATATGAAGGTTAAAAGGTTAAAACACTATTCCACAGATATAAATAGTTTACACTGAAGTGACAAGTCTGAATTGACCCTTCATGAATATTTAATGGTGATAAAATTTGTCAGATTAATACAACTCAGATTAATACAACTCAGGGTTGAAAACAATTATTTTTAACTCTCTGTGGAAAAAGCATGGATTGATTTTTGTCCACCTATTAAACGGACTTCTAATAAAATGCAGAGATGATTTCAAGAAATCCCAAAAGAAACTTCCAGAAGCAAAATATATTAAGATGATATGTCACTGAAAACAATTTTGTTTTCACAGATAAAGGAACAATTTTGGCTGTCACAACTATGAAATGTCTCTGTGACTCTGTATTCACGAAAGTTAAGATCAGCAAAGAAAGTTAAGTCCATACACTTCTGACAAATCCTTGTACTTGCCGGGTTCTATAAATAAAACTCCTGCAGAAGATACATTCAAGACAGTAGTTGATTTTGTGCCAACATTTTTAATCTATTTCTTCTGTGAACTTCTGAAGAGTTGTTGCAGTTATTTTCTTTTAAATGAGAAGGGGATACCATATTTAATTTCCTCCTGTCTACAGATCAATAATTTGATATTCTTCTTGACATTGGGTAGGGTGGATTTTTTTATGCCTCCCACACTTAATTTTAAGTCACTTTCATTGTAATAAAAGAAAATTTAAAAGCATAAACCAGTGCATTTTGAACATAAATGTATGAAAAATATTATTAAATGGCTAACCACCTCTTCTGGCCAAGTATAGAAGCACTCAAATTAAAGGTGAAATTGAACTCATTAAACTTTTTTCATATTGCAAAGTTCAGTTCTGTACCCCAAAACCAAAGTAAGCCACCTACACTTGTACGTGTTTGTATTGCATTACACAACATTAAAAATAGAGAAAAATTTATTATCTAGGTATTTGTTATGGAAATGTAGATTTTATTCTTATCTTTTGGGTCTCTATATCCTTTGGGAAATATCCTTTCCATTTGGTGATAGATATGAGAATTTCATTAATAGAAATAAGATTTAGCCAAGTTATTAAAATTCTCTGAGTCTTAAGTTAGGACTAGAAATAATGCAGCAAGGCCTCTTTCCATTTTCAGTCCATAGCAATTTCCCAAGCTTTGATGTACAGCAAAACATTTACCTGGTGAGTTGGGGAAGAGCTGTGGGTTAAACATTTTATTCAGATATATTGAACTCTTTATTTGTGTTTGGAATATTTTATCAGTTTTAAAAGGAACTATTTGTTTCTGGTTGTTTGGGGTTTTTCCCTCCTTCCAGTTACTCCTATCTTTTAAGTCCCATTATATTTATCATTTAGTATCATTTAGTATTATAGATATCTTACTCAGGATTACTGTAAACTGGACTTTACAGACAGGACACAGTTTTCCCCTAAACATGTCCTAGTATTACCGAAAACAAAAACCACTAAAGAAATCAAGTTTGCATCATCAGAGTTGTAGAACACACATCTTAATTTTTCTGATATTCAGTGCTCTTCACTGGCTGCTCTTCGCATTGAGAAGATGTATGAAAAAGGCTGTTGTTCTTTTCAGGGTCTGAATCATGAGCCTTTGCAAACAAATGGTCACAGGTTTTGGGTAAGCAGGGGTGTACGTCTGCAAAAGCAATCTTCTACATGAAGTGCATTGGCCTTACCTCAGCTTCAGTTTTGTGCCCTAATAGATTTCCTTATTGTCAGATTTGTATTTGTTGATTGCCGCACCGGTGCCGCTTCCTTTGCCCAAGCCAGGCGGGCGGCAATGTGATCCGATGCCCTCAGAGCTGACAGTGGGCTCTGGGGCTTTCAGTTCTTGGATCCACAGGGGCCGGATGGAAGTTCCGCAGGGAGCTGCATGGCAAACGGCTTTTCGCAGGTTACGCCGGTAGCTGTTTCTGAGCGACGGCAGAGGCAAGGAGGAGAGAGCCCGGCTGCTTGTGGCTATATACCTAGGCTTTATTTCTCGTCCCTCGAGGGACGGAGGAAACGCGGCATAGGCGGGAGCCAACAGAACAGCCCCCTTCAAGGGTGGAACAAAGTTTTTTAAGGGCAGAAGAACGGGGGGGGAGGAACAGCGGAGATAACCAACCAGGGAATGACAAGGGTTAACACTGACCACTCAGGGGACAGGAGAGGAGGGACAGATTTGGGACATCAAATCCAAAACGGAGCTCTTAAGATCTTTCTAGAAACTGATTGCATAATATATGAACTTATTATAAAACATGAACCAGTGGGACCAATCCTGAACCAAGGAGGGAAGAAAGGTCTGGAAACAGGGTGGAGATGAGATGTGAGTGGCGTCTCGTGGGCATGGATATCAAACCTCTGCGTCTCCCTCAGGATTCTCCTCAAGGGTGGAGTCCTGGGCAGAGAAGTTCACCCACTGGGTGTCACTCACTTTAAATGCAAGGGGCTGGACCACCGCCACAGTTGATCAGACAGTAAAGCTGAATGGTACTGAAGAGGAAATGTTGGGAAAGAACATTGATTTCTGCATAGAGCATCAGAAGGATTTGTTTCTTAGCCTTCTATTTCTATCACGTATGAAAAGATTCTGTTTTAGCTGTTTCTGGAAACATTTTATTTTGGTGGGTTTGAATGTGCTTCACCTAGTTTGCTTACTTCCCTTTCATCTTAATGTTTTCAAAATAAATTGGATGAAACTGGAGATAGTAAATTGCTTGAAATCATCCTGTGCAGATAGAAGTATGGTGTGCCTTATGTAAGAAATTTTTGATATTGTGATCTCATATTTGACATTTCCAGAGACAGAAGTAATCTTCATCCTGTCCTTGCACATGGAGGATTCTACAAGAAATTGAAGTCGTATTCCATAACTCAGGGAACTGATATCTAAGGATCTTCCCTATTCTCTTCTTTCCTGATGAGAAGCGAAAATATAGCTAAAATGAATCAGACATAAAAGGAAACTTCACTGTCTATTTATTCTTCCCTCTTTCACCTCCTAAGTGAGTGGAAATGATAAAGATCTATGACCTCTTGTCAGTCTGAAACCGGAGAAGTTAATTCTTCCCTGAATCACATCTGTCATAGCTTGACATTTGTTTATTTAAACCCAAGCTTTGATGCCATATCTGTGTAGTGAAGTATCTTTGTGGTGGACACCATCTTCTCACCTAAACAAAGGTAACCTGCATGAGCCAAGGCCAGAACTGGAACACAGTATATTGAAAGATCTGGACCATCAAGTTCAAATCCTTCTTATTGTAAATTCTTGTATCATCTGCCTCCATTAAGTTAATGAAATCATCTTAAAATAAATGGTTTTGTTCCCACTGAGGATCTTTTCCAGATCCTTACTCCTTTGATGCATAGGAGGCTTTTTTTTAAACTTATTTATGAACAGCTCATGCATATTTGTCCTGTTGACACATTGACCTTTCACATAGCCTTTTTCCTGACTGCTTTCTTCCTCTGGTATGTTTCTAGGGAAAAAAATTATTTCTTTCCTTGGCTTCTCCCTCTTCCCAAAGCTTTTCATTCTGTTTGGAAAACTAAGCCACTTTGGTCTCATTTTTCCTTTAATTATTCTATCAATTCTTCCATTTCCTTCCTCTGTTAAAGTTGTTCTTATTAATGATGAATAAATGCCAGGAGTATTCCAGATAAGACTTCATCTTTTGAGAATCTCATGTTTAAAATTCAACCAGCACCGGTCTGATACTGATTTCCTTCTTATTTTCGGAGAGAGTATAGATAGTATCAGTAGATATTTAGCAAATAAAAGGTCTGCTTTTGCAAACACTGACAGTTAAGGTTGCATACATAATTATATCCTCTGCTGTCAGTCAAAATTATTTTTACTCTCTAAAACAAAATATAGAGTTCTTGCTTTGGGAGGAATGTCTTGGTATTTGGCCATCTTCAGCAACTTTTGTACAAATAGATATTATATCTGTATATGAACAGATATTAATGATTTCTAGTCCAAAATTTTGGGCTTGATTCTCCCTAGAAACCAAGTGTAAAACCACATATATTTCCATTGTAGAATTCCATCTTGGCTGCTTGATGTATCATCTGTTTCACTTTCAGACTTCTTATGAGATGTCCCATCCTAAAAGTCAATTTTAAAAAAAATTATTATGTGAATTTTACCTGCTAGACATCACAGGCTGAAGTCACATGAAAACACAGGGCAGGTGCACTTTCCTGTCTCTTTGTTCTGATTCTACATTATTCTTTCCCCAATTGCCATTAAAACATGCAGTTCATTATACATTTTTAGAACTATTTTGGAATAATTTTGGTCTCCTATTCAGTCTTTGTTCAGTAGAAGTATATTAATTAGACCTATGAAAGATCTATCAGGACCCAAAGAACAGGTGTAATAGAGCTACTTTATTCCATCATAACAGGAAATAAATTTATCTAGTCAGTCATTGTTCAGGTATGTCAGTGTGACTGAAGTGTGTCAGCTGGCTGACAGCAGAGATTGGACAACTGTGGGTCAGAAAGCAAAAGAGAAGGAAGAGACTCTGTGGGTTATGTCTTTCTGAGTCTGAAGCCAAAGGGTTTTTCATTACAGCTTTCTAAAGGCAGGCACCCTGTGGCCTGCACTCAGTGGGAAAGTGTTGGGTGCTGCCTACCTGAGATCTGCATCCTGTGGCAGCTTTATTAGCCCAAATCACAGAATCACAGAATTAGCTAGGCTGGAAAAGACTTTTGAGATCTTTGAGTCCAATCTATGACCAAACACCACCTTGTCAACCAAACCATGGCACTGAAAGACCTCCAGGCATGGTGACTCTACCACCTCCCTGGGCAGCCCATTCCAGGGCTCAATCACCCCTTCTGTGACAAAATTCTTCCTGATGTCCAACCTGAACCTCCCCTGGCACACCTTAAGACTGTGTCTCCTTGACCTGTTGTTGGTTGCCTGAGAGACAATCTGATACTTGGTTTCTTAAAACAAAGAGAAGCAAAAGCTCTGTGACAGAAAAGTATAAGGTTAATTTCTTGGGGAACAGAATAAAATAGCCTAGACCTCTCTTATTTCATTTATTTGAGACTAATCTTTCTCTCATATCCAGTAACCCACACCTAGAATGTTAATATTACTTGGAAATGGTTATTCTGGATGTGATTGTTTTGAAAGTGTTAATTTTGCAGAAATTAGCCTTGTTAAAATGTAGATGTTTGCAAGATACGTATTGGGTAAATGAATAGTTTTACTTCCATCAAATTGAATGTTCAGCAAGAAGTTTAGGCAAGGTTTCTTGGTCAGGGTGTCCAGGGTCAGCAGTATGCTCATGATCTTGACTGTTACCCATAAAATGGGTTTTGGTTGCTGCACATAGAAGCAAGGCACAGAAGAGCTTATTGGGCTGGAGCCAACCGCCTGAAGAAAGTAATTTTATTACTGCTGAAGCTGTACCCATCAACAAGTGAGGGTTTTTTTCCTTGAGCATTGACTAAGATGAGACAAGATTCTTGATTTTTATAATCTGCTGGGTTCTAGAAATTAAAACAGTCACCAGGGTCTTCCTTACTTTGGGTGTTTGTGTGATGTTTGTCAACATAGAACAAGAAAGCTTCACTTCCTTCTTTCTTTCATACTTTATTTTTTCTTTCCTCATTAGAGGAATGTATTCATATGTAAATGAGTATCTTTCAATTTCACCAACATTCTTGTATCACAAGCCAGATGCGCTGCGGAGTATTGCATTTCCTTTTTTTCTTCTGTTGCCTATACCTTCATTAATCCTCCTCTACAATCCTATCTCCCTGAAAGGTTTCTTAAAAACATCTTATTAGCAATGCTTTTAAATTGTATTTGATCTCTTGCTAGAGGAATATCAGAAAATTACAAGGTTAATTTTCCACAATAAAAATTTTTTGTCCGTAGTCACAGCCTTCAATCTGCTGCTCCTCTGTCAGGAATGATAACTTTAATCCAGCAGGACACCCTGGAAATCCTTCTTTATTGGAGTTGTTCTTCCTTCTTGAGAAGCCTGTTCTGCTAAGCTCCTTCTCCAAGACAGTTAAGATGGAAATACTGGTTCCAGACTACCTCAGTCTTCAGTAGAAGCCTTCTTTTGAATATTAGAAAGATCAAAACATTGTCAGAGTATCCAATTTTATCGAACTTCAAAGATCATATTAGTTTTATGATGGAGTATTTTGACCACAGAATGATAAGATTTATATTAAATAAATCGATCCATTTTCAATTGAATTCAATTATTTTTATTGTTTAGAAAAACTAAGATGATTTTAACTTCTGTTTAACCTCTGTTCAGCAAGTAAATTAATTCTAAAGTTAATATATTTAAAATTTATTTTAAAAAGTCCATTCATTCATTCATTCATTCATTCCTTCATAAGGCAAAGTAAAAAAATACTACTACCCCTAGCAGAATATTCAGAAACAAAGTCTAAAATATTGGTGGTATGTGTTACTTTTGAGATTATTTTTCTTTCTTTTTCCTAGTATGTCACATTTGTCCTTATAGTATTCTTTTCTGGGGACCTCAATTTTAATTTATCATAATTATCCATTTCTTCTTTGCTGCAGTGATATTGTATACAGGCATGTTATTTTTAGGAGATTTTGTCCTTAAATCCAATCTGATGCCTGTTCTCTTTATGACCCCTTTTTGAGAACTTTTTTCAGCAGCATCAGTCATTCTGCAGTCTGTTGTACATGTGCTCATATTTAGCAAAGAAATATGAGCAATACCTCCTCTGAATGAATAAAAGAGCCTTTCCTTAAAATATATATTGATAGATTAAAAAACTCTGTCTAGATTCTATAACTAATTTATTTAACTAATTTAATTTAACTAATTTCTCTGACTTAGATCTAAATGTGTTCAATTTATTTGCACCTTAAATATATTTTACGTTGTAAAAAAATACATTTTCTTCAAGTCTCTTTTTTTAAATTTGTGAAGGGGTACTTTTTGGGGTATGAGGTAGTTCTTATTCCATGTAATCAGAAAATCATAATTGATCCTTTTCAACAGCATTCTATGAAATCTTACTGTTCTGAGAACAATGCCATCCTCCTTCAAAACAGTGATGCATACAAAGCAGCTTTATTTCCTTCAGTGGAATTAATTAAGTTCTTAATTATACATGTGTTCAAGGACTTTGCAAGAATATGTACAAATCATACTGGCACTGTAGAATCTTGAATAAAGGTTTTTCTATTGTTTCAGTCTTGTTTTCCTGTCCCCTGAACTTTACTCTGAGAACTGGAAAGGATTTCTTATGAGAAAGTTAAGGAAGTAGATGTACATGCCCAGTCATGACCACAGTTACTAAACCAGATTATAGTGATTACCCAGGATTGTACAATAGAGTAGAAACGTGAATAGAAATTCACGTCACACGTCTGACATTTATGGAGTGGTGGAATCATAAGGAAGTGCATCCAGGCCACCAAAGCCCCATTTCCCACATGTGCCCTGTGGTGCCCTGTGCTGCACAGGGACCTGGCAGTGGCACAGGTAGTTAAGCTTTACTCACACTTCCAGTGCCAGACCCTTTTCATTTGCTTTTTGTACTTATTCCTAAAGCTCATATTTTTAACTTGAGATGAGTTGCCTGAAGCTGACTTTGTTGGGCTATTTTAGATAAAACATTTCAGCCATACCTGGGAGCAAATACTGTCATAAACCTGACAATTTTTTCTTAAAATAAAACAGAGTCCTCCTGGACATTTTATTGACATCAGCTCCATACCCAGGAACAAAGATTAAAAATTAATTAAAAGGCTCTGAAATCTTTATTCAGCATTCTTTGACATGGGATTTTGAAAGCAATTTTCATGAGTAAGTCTGCACGGCACTGAAGTGGTACAGTAATAAAATTCAGAAGCTAATGAGGACTTTTCTCTGAAACTGCAGTAATGGATCCTTACTTTGTTTAGAGGTAATAGTTCATTTTAATATAAATTAATTTTAATACAGTTGGTGCCATGAAACAGTAGCAAGCTGCAAGTGACTTTACTTCCAAAGCAAAAATCTGTAAATTGGAGAATGATAACATTTAATACTTACAGAATTTTGTGAAATAATTGTGTTGGTGAACCAGTAAATGGGAATTAGCATTGCATCGTGCTAAGGAGAGAGAGAGAGAGGAAAAATATATTGATATGGATCTTTTAGTATGTTTAATGATTTTGCATAAGTACCACACTAATTTCTATGAGTAGTTTTCCAACATAGAATGCAGCTCACCAAATATAGTAAGTATCATAGATAGAAGTTTCTCTTCAGCTGAGACATGTATCTCCTTGGCAACTCTAACTCTCTAGTTGTCTTTCTTGTGAATTTTTGGTAAGTGAAGTATGTCACTGTAGTCCATCCATGCGAAAAGCACAACTGTTGCCTCAGAATAAGAAGAAAGGACTGTTCAGCAGTTTTTAACATTGTTGAAAAAACACAACCTGATTTAGACAACATAGTGGGTAATTAAGATATAGCAAGAAACTCCAATGTAATAGTTATTTACAATAATCACAGAATAAGAACTCATGTTGTAGTTCTTGGCATAAATAAGGTACAGAGAGAATTTAACTAAGAAATAATCAAAGACTGTGTTTTGTTATCTATAACTTAATTTCTATGTTGGTAGCTCCTTATTTTTGCAATGGGAAATAGACAAAGTGTTCAATATCTGTCATTTTGTTTCTGTCTGATCTGCCTTATCTCTGGGAGAAAAAACTTGCAAGAGTTGCAAAGTTCCAATTGGAAATGTGCACTGTGTGAAAGTAGGTATTGCACAAACTAAGGGGAGGACAGAAGATGAGAGCAAAGACCTTTTTTCTTGATCTTGACCTTGAGTAGTCTTTATTATAAGGATGAGGGAGCATATTCTTTTCTTCTTTTTCAGGAGGTTGGTTGTGGTGTTTTTTTAAGGCTAGAAAATAAGAACATTTGCTGCTGACCTGAATAAATGTGTAGAAAATGCCTTGTGCTGAGAAGTATTATGGATAAGCATGGTTTGTGAAATGTCAGTGTGGGTGGACCTGAGATGATTGAAAGGAGGGATGTCATGAATTCTTTATAAAGATAAACTTGCCCCAAACTCCATAACATTTGTGAGAGTTGTTCATCGGTGGTATGAATAATCTTTTGGATTGGTGTCTGTGGTATGTCCTATTACTGTAGCTCTGCAAACTCAGAGAGAAATGGATGCTCCATGTCTCTTGGAGAGATGTTTCTTTGTTAAACATTGGCATTGCTGGTGAGCTTTGAGGTTCTCTCATTCTTTGCAGGTTTTTCTTGGTGTAGTGGAAAGAAAATATTCCTTGAAATTCTTCTTGAAAAGTTTTTTCACAGAAATTTAGCCACAATGAAACATTAGAAGTAGGGAAATGAAGGAATCTGCAGTTCTAAGAATATTGCCATGAAAAAAAGGATTTTGTGCAAGAAAAACCTCCTCCTAAGTAGATACTAGAAATGTGTGTTTTGCCCTTTCTAGCACATTGAAAGCACTGCCCCAAGTAAGTGACAGAGGTGAGTTGCCTTCCATCTTTCTTGTGCTACACCTTCTGCTTACTGAAAGTTTTCATATTTGTCAACCTAACAGATGTGTATCTGTGGATTTCTGCACAGCCCTGACAACCAACGAAACAAGCACATTTATAAGCATTCTAGGAGAGAAACATGGGAAATATTGTTGCAGGAGTGAGGATCCTGCTGGTTCTAGATCATGAAAACAAGAATGATGGAATGAGATTCTGCCAAGGTTACAGGTGGAAGTGTTCTGCAAGTACTATTGTAGGACTGCAGCAGTGTTAGGTGAGTATTTCCTCACACAGGCAAGAGGAAGACGATCCTCGTGCAGCCTCACCAAGCTGCTTTTTCAGTGTGAACCCTGAAATGAGTCATTAACTCCTTTAACCTCAGATAGCTAACTGAAACAAACCAACACAGAAACAGGGGAAAACCTGAGAATTTAGAAGAGTGAATGCTTTATAATGAACATATATTAAAATAGGGTCCAGGAAAAAATGAGTGTTGCACATATAATATTCCAGACTGGATTTAAAATGGTAGCTGGGAGCAGAATCTGTGATAGTGAGTTAAGTTTCACTTTTCATGATGTATTGCATATTTCTGTCAGCATCACTATGGAAATACGACTTTCAGAAGCAACCAAAAATACTTGCTCTTTTAGTGAGTAACAATTTAAAGCATAGCTATATATAGGACAAAAGGCTCAAAAAAAGTAAAACTCATATTACATGTCCTAGGAGATAGTATATGCCAGAAAGGAGATCAGAGTTAATTTTCAATTCACTAACTTTGGGATCAGTTAAGGACCTGAGTTAAAGCCATGATTTTAACAGTTACCAGAATGTTTTCTTTTCAAAGATAGGGTGTGCTAGTGTAAGGTATAATAGCGTGTATAAAGGATGTATGCTGAAACATGATAGAGATCAGTGACTTCAGGAACCAGTAGAAAAGATAAATGTTATAGTGGGTTTTGTGTAGGCCTCGGGGTCCAGCTTTTTAGCACCAGTTGGCTGAGTCCTTCAGGTTTCTATAGAAACCTTTTGTATGAGACTTTAAATAGAGGCTCTGCATCTACCAAAAATGTAAGAATTCTCTGGTGTCTTTGGTTACAGGGTTCTTCTTTCACCCAAAAGTTAAGTCTGATAATATTGAGAAGATCAGAGATACTCTGTAAGGAACAATGCTATAGTGATAACAAATATCTGTATGATTTATATTATTTTGTGATCTTAGTTTATGTTTTATATACATAAACTGTCCAAAGCATATAATCCTCCCTAAAGTTTGTATGCCTCATTTAATAATACATGAGCATTAATTATTTTGTAGTTTCTTTAGGACACATAACTATTCCTTACAATTCTCAATGTTCATTAATTAAGGAAAGGTCAACATTATTGCTAATGAATTAATGTTCATTAATTCTATGAAAGGTCAACATTATTGCTACAATTATGCTTAGAGACCATGAGACAAATTCTGGCTTCACCTGTGAAGATAAGATTCACAGTGAAGACAGACACTTGTGTTTGTTATACGGAATTGTGCAATCATTGAATGTGCTCAGTTGGAAGGGCTCCATCAGGATCATCAAGTTCGGGCCCTGCACAGGACACCCCAAGAATTACACCATGTGCCTGAGAGCATTGTCCAAACTTTTCATGAACTCAGGCAGTCTACGCCTTCTATATCTTTAAGAAATAATTCTCTGTGTCTTCTAATATGTATTTTATATAGCAATTTGGCCAGAAGGATGTAACTGTGCTAAACACAACCTTGCCAAAGAAGCTCATTCTAATAAAATATAAGTAAATAAAAATACTGAGCCACAGTTCTTTGATGCCAGACGGTTTTCCTTTTGTAAGTCTTTCCATCCAAGTAAAGCCACCTCCAGCTTAACAAAATATTTCATCTCAAAAATAAATAAATGTCTTCCTACAGTACTTTTCATTAGTGAGATTTTTATCTTGGGATATTTTTTGCTTGGATGGTCCATTTTTCATGCAAAATGAGCTGAGGACAGTTTTTTCTCTTGGCATGCAAATTTTGCCAAAAAGTAAGTTCAATTAAAGTTTTTCTTTCCCCAAACAGGCACATTGAAGTTTCACTTTAAAAAAAAAAAAATTTAAAATTGAAACTTCTATTTTCTGGTTTCTAGTTCACATTTCCACTGTTTTCCAGGAAAAACAAAAAGTAATCCAAACATCTTTTGAGAAACAGAGTGGCCACAGAGACAGTGAAAACTGATTATCTTTGGTTCATTAACTCACTACACGAGTTTTTGATGACAAAATTGCTGCCTTCTAGAAATTGATTTTGAAAGGACTAGTTCTTTATCAATCAATAAACTCTTCCTTTTCCTGTTATTTCCTGTGAAATATTGTAAATTCATTGTGAAATTATATTTTTTGGGGGGTTGTTTGTTTGTTTGTTTTTCTGGGGTAAATTCTTTGTCTATTTGAATGAAAAGTAAAATGCACAATTACAATAACAGGACTTGGATTTCATAGGAATGTCATGCTATTAGATGTCCTGTAAACTAAACAGGCTCTTTGGTATTGTTCTTCCAGAAAATCCAATTTGTTCACACAGGCAATTTACATGTTGCTGCATGGGAAGTCCTTGGTGGTGGAGATGAATGCAAAGACGTTGTACTTGGAGCTGGTAATTTCACGTACTACTGGTAGATAAGACCCCACATAAGGAAAAGTTTTTTCGACACTACAATTCTAGTATCAATGAAACTGGCCAGAACAGTCATCTGTCTAGATATGGACGTGCCAGTTATTTCCTACAATTCAGTAAGTTATTTGAAGAACAGAATGGAATACAATAGAATTGAATAGTTCCAATTGGAGGGGACCTTCAATAATCATGTAGTTCAATTACAAATTGTGGTGAAAAGGTAAATTTCTAGGGGGTTTTTGGATGAAAAAGTTGACTGTAGGCTTCCCTGTGAGTGTAGCAGCAATAGGGGGAAAAAAGAAACATTAAAATCTGCCTAGTGGAAAAACAGACTCAAAACAGAAACAGCCACTCTTAGATAGCTTGGTATCTAAGTCAGCTGAGCCCTTTGGAGAAAATTTAGAACTACTTGTAAACTAGCACTACTTGTAAACTCTGATCGGTTAATAATAAGTGTGCTACATAACCCATGATGGTTTACAGGTGCAAAATCACAACGACTGTACAGGTGAGGGGCCTCCTACTGGAACCATTCCATAGCCCACGGATTCCATGGAAAAAGTCTGTTTGAAGTAAAAGCAATAAATTCCAATAAATTCCAACTCCTGTCCTGGTGCAGGACACCCCAAGAGTCACACCATGTGCCCGAGAGAATTGTCCGAACACTTCCTGAACTCTACCAGGCCTGGTGCTGGGACCACTTCCCTGGGGAGCCTGTTCCAGTACCCAACCACTCCCTGGGTGAAGAATCTTTCCCTGATAGCCAACCTAAACCTCCCCTGACACAACTGCATGCTCTTCCCTTGGGTCCTGTCACTGATCACCAGAGAGAAGAAATCAGTGACTGCCTGTCCACTTCCCCTCATAAGGAAGTTGTAACTGCAAGGGGGTCTCCCCTCAGTCTCTCCTCCAGGCTGAACAGACCAAGTGCCCTCAGCCGCTCCTCACACGGCTTCCCCTCAAGGCCCTTCACCTTCCTCATGGCCTCCTTTGGACACTCTCTAATGGCTTCATGTCTTTTTTATACTGAGGTGTCCAAAACTGCACACAGGACTCAAGGTTAGGCCCCACCAGCTCAGAGCAGAGGGGGACAATCCTCTCCCTTGCCCAGCTGGTGATGCTGTGCTTAATGAACCCTGGGGGTTTTTTTCAAACATCCTCTGAATTAAAATATTTTGTATTTGTATATTTAAACAGCTAATAAAATACTTCCAAACCACTAGCAGTTTCAAATACTAATTACTTAATGAAGTATCATGCATGACTTTGCATGCTTCTCAGCTCAAAGATCCATGAGGATGAATCTTTCAAACTTTGTCTGCTTAACTCATCCTCATTTAAAGACAAGACTGTATCTTGTTGAAATGCAGAGAAACTGTAGATGAAAGGTCCATCACAGTGTCAAAGAAAGGGGCAAGTTAATTTGGATGAAGGTTCAACAACACGTTCTGAGACAGGACAGAGGAGTAATATCGCTCTGTTGAATTACACTTGTTAATTTGTCTGTCATCTTTTGTTCAAAATTATTTTCAGCTCTATGATTTAGATGTTCCTGTTGCTGTGTGACTGTACTTCTTTTTTCAGATGCATCGCAGTAAGTTTTTTGCCTTAATGTGGCATTTGCAAAATTTCTCATGCATTCTTTGATAGATCTTTCTCTTTCTCTCTTTGTAAGTTGAGCAGTGTCAGGTAGAAGAATATGTGTGTGCACTAGAAAGCCTAAAATGCCTCCGTTCCAGAAAGATGCATTAACTGGCTCCTCCATGTGGTGTTCTTTCTTGGGAGTTGATTGCCTAGGTGGGGGATGGATGTCCCAGGTTTTAAAACAGGACTTTGTCACATCTCACAAAAAACCCCAAGTAAACAGTTCTGATTACAGCTCTGATAACTTCTCAGCTAGTGTTAATTGTCACTTCCCAGAAAACTGATTTCCCTTTAGTTAAGTCCTATGTGGCATATTTTAGATGAATCCACTGAACTAAGTTCAGTGTTCAGAATAAAACCTTACCAGCAGTAGATGGTTTCTATTTAGGGTCCTTTGGACTTGGTTAAAATGGGATTTTTTTAACTTTATATTTTCTTTATCAACATCAGTGGAATGTTTGTGTCTATACATTTTCAGAATTTGTTTAAAAGATGCATACAGTGAGTAAAAATTTCTTTTTCTATTTCACCTTCAGGATATAACTTTGCAGTGACTGAAAAAAATGTTAAGCTTTGAAGGAGAATTTGCAGTATCTAAAACAGGTGCTTTTTTCTATGAGACAGAACTACATGCAATTCAGATAAAAAGATCTAGAGCCCATCCCAGTGCTAAGAATTTGTCTGTCATTCACCTCTCCTAATTAGTAAGTATTATATTCCCAGTGAATTCTAACTGAGTTATGAAGCCATTCTCTGCAGAATTGGAGTACGATATATGAGAGCCAGGTAATTACAAGCTTTCCAGACATGTCAAACACAAGCCTGTCAGCAAGGGCTCCACAAATAAGAAATTTTAGGTCTTGAAGGAAATTTTTCATTACAGCTCTCTCCACATAGAGTCATATTCCAGGGTGTTTTCTGCATCTTTTATGACACAGATTAACTTTCTGCAGTCACTAGACAGAGTAGATTGGATATGACTCAAATCATTACATATTCCTTCTAAAAATGGTGTTAATAGTTCATATAAGAATAATACAAACTGAAATTTGTAACTGAGTTGGCTTTGCAGTACTAATGAGTGGAACTTTTTTAGCTGTAATGTCCTATTTGCTACCTACTGACTTGGCATCTATTGAGATGATTCAGAATAATATTTTATTTATTGCTGATTGCCTCGTGGTTTGTAATACTGAGTAATTCATAGAAAGAATAATCTTATCACCGTGACCTTAATAACTTTGTCCACCAGGGAAAGAAGTACATGCAGGAAAGCAGTTATGGAACTAATTTTTCAGCAGATTGTTTAGTTACCTGTATCCTATTTGAATTTACTTTTTGAAAAAGAGAAATGAAGTTTGTTTAAAATTATTGTTTAAATTCTGTTATAACCTTCTTTATTAGCAGTACTTTTGGGTTAGATAATTATTTTTCAAACTGGATGCAGAGATGGACCCAGCACCAAAGCTATGTACCATATGCATGTATTGAATGATTCATAATTCCAAACCTGCCAAAGAGCTGAAAACAGTATTATATTCCTAGCAGGCTTTATTTTGCAAACATGCAGGTGTTACACATGCAAGACCAGTGGCAAATGTGATGATGCAAGCAATATAATAATATGACAGTTTAGATCAAAAAGACATGAAAATAAATAAAAGTTCAGTTAATGAGATCTCCAAGTATGTATTACTTAAAAATTGCATAACCAGCTGGCCTATAACAAGCCATGCTTTTAATCAAATTAATGAGTCTACAGTTCAGCACTGTTCATGACTCAGAATAGTCTTTCCCTACAGCACAACTTCCTAACAACCCTTCAGGTATCATTCATTAAACTCAGACTTGTAACACTACATAAAGCATAAGGATATACAGGACAAGAGGTTTTGAAAATGTAACCATACACAACTTTGGAAAGCCCAGCTTCATGTCAAGTCCTTTAAGAACAATTATTTAGAATACTTGTTATTAAAAAATCATCTCTTTTTCCTCACCCATTCTGTGAGCATTGCATGTATCTTCAAGTTTATTTCTATGAAATACTGATCTTGTCACACAGTGACATATTCTTAATACTTGTTTGAAACATGAAATTTTGAAAATATTATTGCACAACTTTTTTCTTTTTCTTTTTTTAACTAAATTTGACACAAATAAGCAAAACCGTCAGAAATCTGAGACAGCATCTGCCCCAATAAAGAAGCCTGAACTGAAAGAAGCAACAATGATAGAACCAGCAATATGAAGTAAGCTTCCCTGAAGTGTAATAATATTTGAAGAAAGAACTAAATTATTTATGTTAAAATCAGATTTTTTTTTTATTGCCACCTTGTGGTCTCTCCTGTTTTTGATAAGAGTTTAATTACTGAAGTTATCATGAGTCCTATCACATGGTTAGACTTCCAAGTACAAGGCACAATTATAGTAGTGCAGGGTCCTCAAAGAAGGTGGAAGAGCTGAGTACATCTTTAAGCTTAAAAGAGGTTTCAGAGCTATCATCCGAGTGCTGAAATGAAACTGTTTATTGTTAGTGCTTCTCCAGTAAACAGGTTTTGTGGTGTTTGATTTCGAATAACCAATATTTAATATAAAATTATCTTGGATCAAAAAGAGCAAATAAGCCTTGGATCCAGATCCATTTTTCTATCACTGAGTGAGGCATAGTCAGTGTCACATATGTGGTTTTTGCAACCCTTGTTTTATTTGCCAATCTCAATAGCTGCTTCTCTTCAAAGTTAGCAAGACAACATACAGCAATGTCTTTGAAAACATCACTATGCTACAGGTACCTCAGCAAGCTGCAGTTTGCATCTGACAGTCACGGAGCTTCCTCCACAAGGCATTCTGTGGGAACAGTAACCAACATTTACAACCTTGCAACATTATTCCCGAAAGTGCTGCCTGACTCGTGTTCATTTGAAAGATTTTTCAGCTCTGGGGAAAATTACAGGATGTAGACAATTGTTGTAAAAGACTCTGTTAACAATATCAGTGTACAGCCAAAGACAATTATCTTTCTTATAGAATATTACAGAAATATACCATTTTCTACACAGGAAGACTGAAAAATGTGTGTGTGATATTTACACAGACCTGTAACATGACATGGTCTCCAGAAATACAGAGGTATGAGAAAAATATTAATGAAACTTTATTATGTAATTCTCACAGCACAATTTATAAGATAAGTAGATTTTTAAGGCAGTACAAATTATGTGTTCCTCTTCATCATCCTCTGCAAGCATGAAATGTGCTCTGATTTTTAATAGCATTGCAGTGGTATTAAAATGATACTTTTAATGTTTTGTTGTGTTTGAGTTCTTGATATTTTTAATGTTTTGTTGTGTTTGGGTTCTATTTTTTAAACTAGTGAAAATTTATGTTATTTAAATTTGTAAGTAACACTAGTTTAATTTTTAAGACAACAAATATTCCTTAAATGTGAATGGAATGATCTTCACATGGACAAAACTGGCAGTTTGTAATTCTTAGTGGTTTTGTGTTGCTTTACTAGTCATCTTTTTGCTCTGACAAAATACTGTCATTTTATATGTGTTCTAAACTTCAGATTAGAAGTGTAGGAGTCTAGTTCCTTAATTTCATTTCCAGCTCCTATACCACGTAAAGGTAATTTTATATATTTGTTTGTTTGTTTTTAAAACAAAATTAAACAAACAAAAAAATAATATTTTTTCCATTTCAGCAGTGCTTCTCTCTTCAAGGTTTTATTTGTCATCTTAACCCCAAATTAACAGAACTCATGAGCTACGCAATATTAGACTCTGAATTCTGAGTGCATGTGTTGTTAGGTAATTTTTATTTTCCTAGCAAGTAAAGAGATACCTTCCTTAATATGGGAATGCTGTTGAGCATTTGTGTCATTCTCACATCAGCATATATAACCGGGAGAGCTCATTTTATGCTTTATAGATTTGGAGAAGTAACCACGCCAGACCACGATGCCTGTAGAAATGACATTGTCACGTTGAAACTGGCAGTGCTGCATTGTGACTTATACTTCACTGAAGATTTGACTAAATGTCTTCAGCAGAAGATTTTGATAAACTATTACAGGAGGCCAGCACCTCAAAACTTGCTAGTTTTGCAGAACATTTTCAGTGCTGTAAGTACAGATGAGGAGTATTTGTGTTTGGATGACCAATGTTGACTCCAGTGGAAGTCAATGGAGCAATTCACCAGAAATACTAATAACAATTCTTCCATCTCCTCATTAAGTATATTCCTTTCATAATCAATGAACTGAAACTTGTGGTTAAAATCACAGAAAAGGAATGTACTATACTTTCACAAGTCAAGTTTCTATATTGCTGTAATTGAAAAACGGTACTTTCCTCCATGGAAAAAGTACAGGAGTTCCCCTTTCTTACAGGTAAATAGATTCTTCTCTGTTTGAGTTCTGCATATCTTTATTCTTGGCTAGCAATATTTTTTCTGTGTGTTAGAAACAATGTTGGAGAGAACCCCTCTCTTTTATCCCACACACATTTTTTTTGTGTCTCTGTCGATGTCACTTTCAGGAAGGTTGCAATTACTTTCTTATCCCAAATTCTAATTGCAAAATGCAATAAATGTAGGTGGAATAATGATAGCTGAACAGGGAACAGTATACAGAGGAACAATACTTTGAAATGCTTTCCTGTTGTGATGAAATAAGTCAGTCATTCTGTATTTAATGAAGAAATTTCTGAGAATTGGATCTCCCCTTTTCTATGGCAAGGAAGGAAAATTCTCTGAAATTTTCAGTCTATTTTAATTTTTTCTGTTTCTGAATGAAGAAGAGTTTGTGATTGTAAGCTTCTGTGTCTCACGCCATTATACTGCTATGTTGTGGTGTTGTGGGCTCATTTCTTTTCTTTTTTTCTTTTTTTTTTTAATAGCATAACATACATTATGTTCTTCTATTTCTTATTATGAATAATCTTTTCTGAATGGAACTTCATCATAATTCAAGTGCCACTAAAATAAAGGTTAGATTCTCTGTATATAACTTCAGTGGAAAAGCTTTTATAAATTACTTTATTGTTTCACAGACCTTGGAGAGTGCTGTTGTGGATGGCAATGAGTGTGACTCATCTGGCTATAGAGCTGGAAGTGTAATATTAAAGAAAATAAATAACAAGACTGAAAAAGAGCATTAAATGAGGAAGTGAGGCATGGATGCATGAGGCAGAGGTTAGTCTGCATGTAAGTAGGTACAACCTAATTACTTGGGAAACAGAACTTAGTGAGGAAAGTGCAAGATCATGAATGATCTAGAAGCACACTAGGATATGCTTGGCTTCTCAAATGTAGTAACTTTCCTTCCAGCAAAAGGTGGCTGCCTTACTGCCTTTCTGCAGTATATGGAGGAATAGTTTGAAAATTCCAGTCTTGAAAGGAAATGCATTAGAATTGTTGAAAAAGAGAATTATACCTCCTTTGTTTTTGGGTTGATTTTACTGCTTTTTTATATATCTGCTATTATAAGGAGGGTTTTGCATTGCTCATAAACAGCTCATCATATTCAGTGTCAAAAATCATGGGGTTTTATTACTAAAAAAAAGAAAAAAATACCCCAGATTGTGCCCTTAGTTTAAGATTTTACTGTGCAAACCTTTAACAAACTACAGCTGGAAACTGTAATGTAAATTTTGTTGCATGAAAAACTGATCTGAGAGCCACCAATGCAAACAGGGCAGTGCCCCCTGTCACTCACTTTAGCAGGAAGGGCATCAGCACCCACATTTTAACCCCAAATCTGTGCATTACTTTTGAGGAATCCTTGCTCTTACCATGCTATTTTTGTTTCTCCCTAGAACTTTTATTCTTTTATAGAAGAGGAAAATAACTCTTCCTGATTTACAAAGGAACGTTCAGTGCCCAAACTTGCTTTTTTTCTTTTTACCAGTTGACAACTGACTGTGGACAGAAATACCTTTCCTTTCCTTTATCACTCAAATGTATTTATGTTATTAGGTTGAAGACCACCAGCACCACCACCCTACGTTATGCAGAAATTGCTTGGACAGTCTGAATGTATTAAACTCCACCTCCAGTAAGTTTATTTTAGTAAAAAACAATCAGGGCACTCAGGCATTCTGTTGATGTGTAGTTGTACTAATATTGATGAAAGCACTGACATGGCCAAACCCGTTAGAGACATTATGTAAAGAAGATTTAAATAAGTGGTGTTCAAGTCTTTCCAAATTCAGTGCTCATATATCCTGGTAAGCTAAGGACATAGAATGAAACTGCTTAATAATTTTCATGAGGAACCTTGGGAAAAAGTTGTGTCTACAAAAGACACAGAGATTAATAAGGGTGTGTTCATTAACATTTTGCTGTTTGAGTAAACAGTTTTTACTCGTACAACCAAACGAAATCTTTTGCAGTTCATTTTTTGAGATTGTGAAACAGTCGTTAGCAAAGCCTGCTGTGAAAACCAAGTATAAAAACTGTATGTTCATTGATTGAACATATTAATGCATTAAATATTTATTAATACAATGAGTCTAATTATTTCTTATCAAAATGGATTAGAGAGAAGCTTTTTATTCCACAAATTTTGGATTTTGAAATAAGCAAGGATAATATGTCTAAGTCTTACGAGAATCCTTATGTTGTCTAAATATTATATCTCATACTTTAGGACAAAGGAAGGCAGAGTTCTGTAGTCCATTCCCTAGATGAAGAACAGGAGGTTACAGGTCTTTTCTTTCCCAAGTTCAGGCTCGCACCATTTGTGCCCCACAGTTCCAAACAGATGCTCCAGCTCATGTAACTCTGCTAGCTCAGAGACTTGCCAAAGCCACCAGCAATACTGGTCTGGTTTAGCTTCAGACTTCTTGAAGGCACGAATACCCCAGGTGCCACTGAAACACAAAGGTCTGGTAACTACAAGGAGAGGGTTATATACTTTCTTAACCATTACTGAACTTCTTTTCCACTTTTTTTTTTTTTTTACAAGATGAGCTGTGTGGCAAATAATGCATTTTCCAAAGCTCCTTCATAAGAGCTACTGGAATATAACTAAATGTGGGGTCTTGACAGATAAAAAGACTAATGTCTTATAGTGTTTTTTATTTGTCTTATAAATGATGGATAACTTCCTATATGTGTAAATATAAATAAAGCAAAATAATGGTTTGATTCTATCCTTTTTAAAGGAAGTGGACCATTTCTAAAGAACTAAATAAATCAGATTCACCAATGTTGGTCAAGAACTGTAAGTTAGAAAGTAAATTTAGAGACACGAAGGGAAAATACATCTTGCATTACAGTATTGATAGTGGTTTATGAAACAATTTTATTTGTAAAGAAATGACACATTTATAGTAAAGATTTGGATATTCCCAGAGGTAAAAAAGAGGACTGCCTATTAAGCTTAGATCATCTGGGGCTTGGATAGAGCAAGAATATAGTGGCTGCCATTTCAGATATGTCCAGTGTTCAAACTCAAGTAGCATCTTATATATATACAGAATATACAGAAGTTTTTACAGGCACAGCTGCAGAGGATGATTCAAGTTTCGTGCTTCTTACTGCAATTTATGATGACTGGTGGCACTTCTACCAGCTCAGGAAAAGTTATTGTAGATAGGCGTAATCAGGTGAAAGGACAATTTAAGCCTAGCACTCATATTAAGGAGGGTTCTTCCCTAGTCTGGCATATTCTCTTCTTTCCTTCTCCCATAAGAATTTCCCATCATCTTGCACTTCCATGTGGGAATTTACTGTATGGTGGGAAGGAAGAACAGGTGTAGTGCAGTGTATGTATTATAAATCCATTTAATACATTATGTAAATATACAAGTTTTTTCTATTCTTCTTTTTGACTCCTACTGAGGTGCTGACATCAAAATACAGAGGCCTATAGGTAATCTACTGTTCATCTTCAGCAAAAGTCTGACAGTCAAATCCAGATTTAAGAGCCCTGATTTGGCCAGTTATAGAAGTTACAGAAAGAACTCAAAGGAGTATTATAAAGAAGTAAAAATTCTGAAAAATAGACAACAAATAGTAAGTATGCATCCAACATGTCTTTACACTTAGGAAAATGAAGAATTGACAGCCATTCTAAAAAAGCAGAATGCCCAGTTTTGAAAGGCACTATGAAATTTCACTAAGCTACTTCTTAAAAACTGCTTTGCTCATAAAGCACCAGTCCCAGCTAAGTTGCCATCATGCACAATGAGTAAAATTCTCTGCATTTTCATGTTCATTACCTGCTATTTTTCATTTCACTCTTTCCTCCCTGAGCTATACAACAGAAAGCAAAGACCTTCTGACCACCTTCGGCTTGATCTCTCTTCTCAGAAAAGAAAGTGATTCATCAGCAGTATATGTTACAGGTAGGTACATTTTTTCCCTTTCCTAAAAACATTATCAACAGTAAACTCAAATGCATTGTCTTTATTATAAAAAAGACATAACCTATTCTTATGGATTTGACCTGAATGTTTTCACTTATAAAAGAATATCTGTCTAGCATAATGGTAGGTCCTGACTTTTGTTTGTAACAGTGTTTGTTCTTGAAGTCTTCTCCCTCAGCAAATATTCACCAAAAACAGAAGATGTTCTTTCTTTTGTTTAGTAAGAAAAAAGGTCTGTCCTATTAGTGATGAACAAAACTGACAGAAATTTGTATGCATAAATCAAAGCTGAGCCAAATATTCTGACACTTGAGAGTTGCAGTTAGTCTCTTCCAACAAAAGATGGCACTGCTCAATTTTCTTCAACACTAATGTCCATTCATTGAAATTAAATGCTCCTTAAAAAGTTCCGTTGTCTTTGTCTAGAATCTGCACACTGAGATCAGTATTTGTTATTACTGATGAAGTGATAAATTTGCCTTAGATATTTTTAAAAATATGTATGTTTCCACAAGAAGTCCCAAGTGGAAAAAATTAAGTGCCAATAACACACAAAATACTCTTGCAACTTATTGAAATTCAATTTAGAGTCAATAATTATTTTATGGAAGTAGTTTTTCTACAAATAGGAAACGAAAGGAAAATAATTTCCAAGTTTCTCTCATATCTATCTTTTTGTATGTAACATACATTAACCATTTAGATATTAATTCATATGCCTATTGATAAAAGTATGCCTTTTTCTTGAAAGTGTCTGCTTTCATTATGCCTGTACCCAAAAGTAGAGATTTTACTTAAATTTGAGCTTCTCCAATGTCTTATATAAAATTAGATAGCTCTGTATTTTAGGGCTTTGCTAAATTTCAATATAAGTAATACTCCAGTGATTATCATAAATTAAAAATTAGGGAGACAATAAGAAACAAACAGAATTTATTTATCGAAAAAGACAATATAGTCCCCACAGAGAAATTGTAAAATAAATTTGCAACATCTGTCATACCTGCTACCATGACTAAAATGTAGAAAGCAAACAAAAGCCAAACCAAAAACAGTAATAATCATTATAATAATAATGCACAAATGTCAGAAAGTAATTAAATTAATAATTCAGGAAAAAAACTTTAAAAACCTCAGCGTTATGTAAAAAAACCACAAAATCATGCCTGTTTTTGTCCTTGTCTTATTTTAATACAGTCTGAAGTGTCAAATATATAAAGATAACAGAGATTTCCTAAGGTACCCAGAGTGCTCTATGTTAAGTGACACCAAAGAGGTTCTGAAGGGCTTGGATAAAGACTAAAATTTACTTCCTGCCTTTTTTTTGTTTGCTTGTTTTGTTTTGTTTTTAATCAGTGGTGGGGAAATGTCAGTATTTCAGAAGTTGCATTTCACATATTTTTTCAGTCTTCTTTCTGGGTTTATTTTTTAAAAATACTGTGAAGCTGTTGTTGGGGTTTTAGGGGTTCCCCTTCTGTTTCCCTTTGTTTCTTGAGGAATTTTCCCCATATATGTTGCCAGGACAACAAATTGCTGGGTGTTTAAGAGAGACAAAAGACCTGGCCACAGTGGGGANGAGGCTGGCACTGGGTTACTGGTTCTGTTTGCTGTCACTGCCATAGCTATTGTTGCTTGTGTGCCTTGTTATACATATATATATATAGTAGTAAAGAACTGTTATTCCTATTCCTCATCTCTTTGCCTGACAGCCCCTAATTTCAAAATTATAATAATTCGGAGGGAAGCGGGTTGCATTTTTATTTTTCTCGTTTCAAGGGAGGCTCCTGCCTTCCTTAGCAGACACCTGTCTTTCAAACCAAGACAGCTGTGCTTTGAGAAACACCCTTCACACTCTTTTTCAATCCTTGCCATGCTTCCCTCAAAAACAAGGTGGGTTTGGGGTTGTTTTTGTTTTTGTTTTTGTTTTTAAGAAATACAATTGCTAAGTGAGAGATTCTATATTTCCTAAGAAGATACTTCAACAAGACTAAACGGAGTTTTTTTACAAAGGAAGAGTCAGATTTTGTTCCAACTATGAGAAATTATCCAAAACACAGCAAACCCCCCAAAAATAAATGCCCCCCAGTTCTGATGGGCATCACTTTGAATGGGACCAGCAGCAATAGCTATGAAACCTAAATAAAATTGAAAAAAAGAAACATGACAAAACTGAAATCTGTAATTCAAACTAGATTGTGGAAATTTATGATAATGGCTTTATAGCAATTCAAACAATGAAACAATTCAATTTCAGAAGGGCAATAATGATTTTTTTATTGGCAGAAGAGTCCCTAGCTCTTATATGTAGCTCACTAGGTCAGTCTTAGCAGCAAATAGGACAATGATGCATTGATAAAAACTCATCATTATCCTCATTGGGTAGAAAGAAAATGGTGTTTTTACAGGTCTAGGCACATTTTCACAGCAAGAAATCACCTTACCTCATTAAAAATACATTAGCGCTTTGTTTATCTGCTCAGGAAGAAGGGGTTTAATGAGATTCATCTTAAATTACTGTTTTGAGAGAAACAGCTTATTAGATAGTACACACATATTTCAGTATATATGCAGTAAATTTTAAAAAAGCTTCAACCAAAGGAAAAAACACATAATACACTAAAACTTAAGACACAGAAATCACTACCTTGTGGCTTTTATTCCCCATTGTGCATGTAGAAATTATTCTAATATGCCAGTCTTGGAGCTGGCAATTTCTCCAAAGGTATACACTTAAATAAATTTGACTTTTTTGCCCCATATCTTTTGTCTTGTCTTATGCTCCACAGTGAACTACACAACAACTTTCTCCCAGTCCTGTCTCTGAGCTCTTTGCTCTTCCTGTGCTCTGCCTGCGTCACTGAAGGGTTTTCTCTCTTCAAACACTCATGTCATGGTTGTGTTCATTCGAGCTGGAAACGAAGAGCTTAAGTTCTCAGGGGACATTGCAGGAAACAGCCTTCCCGAGGAACTGGACTTTTTGTTCCCTACTCACACATGGAGACCTCTACTGACTCCCATCACAACCCCAGCTGCCAAGTTTTCACCAGAGGTGACAAAGCAGGGGCTCTACTCAGGAAATTCATATAATTTTATTTTATTTCAGGTGCTGAAAACATTTATTTTACTGCTAAAATTCTTTTGGAAGAAAAGGCTAAGTAATATAAAGTAACAAGAGAGCGTGAGGAAGAGATTGAATGTGATGATCAGGATTAATGCAAAACTTTAGGAAAAGGTCAATCCTGTGTTGAGAGTGAATAGTAGAAAACTGAAATGCAAACTTTCCCACAATGACTTAAAAATGCATTTGGTTCTTTATAGGAGGGGTGTGATTTTTCTGGTGTGCTGCTCTTTCATGGTTCTACATCAGCAAGTGAAGTGGTACAGCAATTTTATGAGATTCGTGGTTTGCAGATGTCTTCTCAAAAGTTTACAAATGGCATCACAACAATATGCAGTTAAAGAAGTCAAAATTTCACCCAATCATCTTTTTTTTTAATATGCTAATTTAGATGTACTGAAAGTAAAAAAACCTACTGTTTAATTTTCTTACATAGAGTGAACATTTTTAACATAATGTGGAGATCATTAAGGTATTTCAGATAAAGATATACTGATTTTATACATTCCACAAAAATAATATGTATTAGAGTTTGTGAAAATCTTTGAGACCACCTTAATTTCAAAATATCCAATCATCAGTGAATTTACCTTGCCATATGCCTAAAAATATAATTATGTGTTCCTTAAGATGTCAGCAAAATCCACATGCTAAAAGGTGAAACACAATAAAGTGTAATAGAAAGCAGATTTGAGAGTATAGTATCGCTGTCTTGCAGCCAAATTCCTTAAACAAACCTATAATCTCTTATCTTCAGATTCAGTCATATATTATGGTGCTGTTTGCAGAACCTACTGTAGATAATTAAAAATTTTGAATAAGTGATAGAAACTCTCTTTTGGGCAGTTTGAAGAGTGCTACAACTTGTCACAAGATTCACAACTCTATTAACCAAAAATTGCAGATTTAAACATGAGCTATACCTTCCTTTATGCCGAAATAGCATCAAGCACATGGTCAGAATAGGGAAAAAAATAATTATTCTTAAGAAACACTGAGCAGTGCTCTTTTTGCTCTGAGAAAGATCTATCACAAATATTTGTTAAATTATCAGAGGAAAAGTAATTTTAGTTCTTATCCCATCTACTGCTGCTCCTTAAATTCAGGAGCAGTGCCTCTTTATACTTGGCTTGCAAGAACCACCACCTCTTCCTCGCACCATGTGTTTTGGCTTGAATACAATAGTTTCTTGTTTTATCAGGAAAGATCTTGGTACACAGTCTGCCCTGCCCCTGATGCTTCCTGACCCTGTCACTGGAATAAATTTCTGTTTGTTTTCCTCTGCCATATCTCCCAGCCCTGTTAAATTCAAACTTTACACACATCATCTAGGTATTTAGGGCAAAGTTGGTAAAGGGCTTACCTGCCTAGGACATAAATGAGAATTTAGATGCCCATGTCTAAACCCATTGCTTATGTGCTGATACCAACTGCAGGAAGTCCTTAAACTCCAAGGATCAGAGATCACAAGATGCCCATTGTATTCCAGCAAATCTGGAAGGAAATAAACTTCGACTGCACTGTGTATTGTTGTTTGTGTATGCATTTTGCATACACAGTGAGTCATTGGAGAAAATATGAAAGCAAGGATAAAAATCCAAGACTTCTACTGTCAGGAGCATGTCCCAACCACTAGCTATTGTAATATTCTTAAATAAATGAGTAAACTCCCCTCCCAGTCTCTGACATATGAAAATTGTAGGCACTTGACTACACCTGAATATGTAGGGTTGGACCATGTTTGTGATAAAGTCAAGAGTCTAATAAGAGACCATAAGTAGAAAAAAGTTTTCCAAGTTCAAGGAAAAACAAGTAATTTGATTTGTCCAATATTAGACATTCTAACTGCGTTCTACAAGACTATTTGACTTGGTGAATAGGAATAATATATTAGGAATTCTCTATTCCTACTAGAAACAGTATAAAGAAATACTAGAAAATTTCTGATGCAAAATGCGTTCCTCATCCTTTCAACTTATATAATGAGAACAAAATTTACCTGGGTTGCTAAAAATCAAAGCCAACACAGTTTAGTTTCAAATATATTAGTATAATATAAGAGCTTTTCATCAGTAGAAGCTTCCTGAGCACTTAATTTATAGTTCATTTATAGAGAATAGAATGTTCTTTCAAGTTTAGGTTAATTTAATGGAGCTAGGAGTTTCTTTAATAAAACAATTTTAATTGCTTCAGTATTTATTTAAAACATTGTGCTGTCTAACGTTCTTGGACACAAACCAGAAATATTAATAGTAAGAAAAAATAAATATAGTCCTCTTCCATCCTCTTAAACTTTTTAAAAATAAATTATATCAAAAGTAATATAGACGTATAGTATTTAGATCGCAATATGCAAAAAAATTCAATTTCTAGTGTTCATTTGCAACGGGCAATTAGGAGTCAGTCTCTACTTCCATTAAACGCAATCTCCATGTGGTAAACTTATAACTTTTTCTTGTAAAATAAGGCAACCTTAAGAGTCTGGAAGTCTCAAATTATATGATTCTGATTTCTATGTGGTTGAAGAGAGCTACAACTTTAATTTTTACATTTTCTAAAGATTTACATCACTACATTTAAAAAGTTATAGTATTTCATCACCTCGTAATTTTCAAATATTTTAAAATCTGTCTGCACTTATTTAGTTCTGTGTTATGACTTCTCTTATATTCTTAAATTTAGAGTGTTGACTTCTGTCATCTGAATAGAAGACCTTGAAATAAAAGATGATAGATAGATAGATAGATAGGTAGGTAGATAGACAGATAGATAGATGAGATATATACATAGAGGAGATATATATGAAAGGCCTTGAAAGTATGTAAAACATCAAGCTCATATTTTGGGGTTTCAAAAAATTATTCCTGTAGTTTTGAAGATATTTGAAGCCAGACTGTGACTTTCAGACTGTATGAATGTAAAAAATTCATTGGAAAGCAAAGAAATGCTCTATTTGTTACTTCTGCTTTGGCAGTACCATTTCCCCTATCTTTATGGCTATAAAACTGGCTCCTTCCTAACATAAAAAAAAAAAAAAAGGTTTTATTATTCCAGCATAGCTTTAAAATGAATGTCATGTTAGGAAGATTGTCTCACACCCAACCTGCCATTTTGGAGCTTTTTAGGAGAAAGGAATTGGATGGTCCTTCTTTCAGGTGTGTAAGGGTGTAATCACGTTAAAGATACTATCTTGCATGCATGAATTTTTTTTTCTTGGATTTTTTGATTCTCTGACTGTATGACTTGAAATAATAGTTTTTTTCTCTTTTTTACATTTCACTTATCATATGGAAAACATATTGTGTAGGGTTTTTTTATGTTGCCTTTTCATTTAACTGGCACCTGTTTCTAATTTCAGTAGTGGGGATTGTAAACGGCTAAAAAAACTTAAGCAGATGTGAATTTCATTTTCATGGTGAGAAGGCAAACCTGGTCCAGACATGCAATAAAATTCCAAGTGCGGCAATGGCTATTCTTTTCTTTCTGTCCATCTGATCTTTGAAAGGGATGTTTTGCAGTGGATTTTGTACATTCTCTTTCAAACTCATTCAAAGTACACGTTTTTGAAGACTTATTTGTTCAAATCCATGTTAAGATGTTTCTTTGTATAGGGGTAGGTAATGAATAAAACTCAAGAAAATACTTTAGTTGATGATATATAAGGGATATTTGGGTGATTTTTTTTTTGTGACCACAGAATGAAACAAAATAACTAAAGAGGCATAAAAATTCCATGCATTTAAAGACAAAGAATTAAATTCCTTGTTTAGTAGGACACATTTCATCTAGTACACTTAAAAGTCCTGTTCGTAAAGAAAATCAGGCCTAGTAGTTTTAGTGAGGTTTCAATTTTATAATTGTTTCCTTAGGGTTGTCCTGTGGATGCTCTGGGAATTAAAACAACAGTGTACTAGTTTGCAACCAAACCAATGAGAGATTCCAAGTCAGAACCACAATTTAATAGGAAAATTAAAATAAATGCAATAGTACAGAAACACGGGCTTAAACTGACAGAGTCAGGGTATGACCAGACACCTTGTCGGTCAGGGTGGTGGTAGCAGTCTGATTAAATGGTGGCTGCAGTCTTGTTGGAGTGATGGATGTTGTTCTGTCAAAGTGGTGATCCTGTAGTAAAGTCTGGTCCTTTTCTGGAGGTCCAGTGGTGATTATGAAGTTCTTCTCCTCTGGGAATCCAGTGGTTAGTGCCCCCATGGTGTTCCAAACCTCAGATTATATTCAGGTAGAAATGCTTTGTTCCCCCGTTTGGGAGGACCATCCCACAATGAGATGATGTAATTTTTTTTGAATCATGCAGCGAGACCTTGATGGCCCATTAGCAGAAGATATCCCCCAGAGGGAGTTATCAGGGATGTGTCATGGAAGAGATAAAGAACATTGCCCCACCTGGTTTTAACAGCTTACGAAGATGGCGATAGAATGCATACTTTTGGTTACACCTTACATTGTAACCTAAGACTAACAGTCCAATAACTAACTCTGATCTAGACCCAGTTTCAAATTGTATCTTTTCCATAGACCTCCCATGATTGACAAACCTTTCTATCTAGTTTAGAACTCTACATCTAACAATAAGAAAAAAAATTTTTTGTCATATCTGGTTTGAGGTTATCTTTTTGCAGTGCCATACTGACCAGAAGCCACACGAGGAATATTTTTTACTGGAATGGTGACAGATTCCTGTCCTGGTGATTAGTCTTTAATGGTAAGACACATTTTCATAAATATTGGAGTAAATAACACGAAAGAACGGGTTTTTATGGTTTGTTTGCCTCGCTTATCATCCACAACTTCAAGAAAAAAAATCCAAGAGGTACCATCTGGAAAATATGGAGTTACTCAGCTTCATAATTCCACATTCTACCATTTTGCTTGTTCTCCTGTCCACCTTGCCATTATTCATCTGCATGTACATCAAAATGTTGAAGGGTCCTCACTAAACAATTTTCTTTCTGCCTTTAAACATTATGCTTGCTCACATCTCCAATGCTGCAAAGATCACCCAATAGGATTAAGAATTCTTGATGGGTGAAACTTCTTTTCATAAACAAAATACAAATACCAGTATAGGAATTTTGCCTATCTAGGATGTTATGTGAGTCGTCCTCAAACTCGTGATTTAAAGCAAAAGAAGTGCTTTTTTATAGTTCATAAAGGTTTTTTTCAAAGTATATTCTTATTTCACAAACTAACTGTCTAATTCTGATGTCAGTTTTCTCTTCTGGGGCACAAGGGTGTGCATCTAATCCTAAAGACCAGTACTTGCTTCAAATGAAAACTGGGACCACACCAGCTTCAACTGAGTACAGTTATCTATGTGCAGGGCTTGAAGCTTTGGCTTATGATGAATATGGCTGATAACAAATATGGTGGGATATAGGATGCAGTGGTGAGCAGACCATTTTCTGTCAGCAGACAATTCCAGGAGACAAAATCATGTGGAACTAGGTGAAAACAAAAACTACCTCACTCTGGGCTTTCTTCCCTGTTTTGTTTCATGGAGGTGATTAATGGCATTTAATGATAGTTGTGTGAACCACAGTGAAATACCTCTGGCATGCTGCTGGGATAAGGGTGGCATGTATGTTGAATAAGATGCTCTGGTGGTTTAAAACCCAGCTGTAAAATTACACATTACTCAAACTGCTCCTTTGTTTCCCTCCCCTTCTGATAATGGAGGAACAATAAGGAGAGATTATAAATTGGAACAATTTACTACAGTCACAAAAACCACAGCACTACCCATAGCAGAAAGCATACAAAAGAGAGAGAGCATTCACCATGGGGAACCAAAAAAAACCCACCCAAAAATAGTGCCACCCACATGGTCTCCAGACTAAAGGCAATAGGGTGAGGAGAGCCCTCGCAGCCTGATGCTTCTTCCCCCAAATCTGAAAAACAGCAAAGAAACAGGAAGAAACAGTCCCTTTGGGGTTGGATCTCTCCGTTGGAGCATGCCTGGCTGGGTTCTGCAGTGTTTGCCCAGCAGAACTCAGGCACCACTGCACGGCCCAGGCTCTCCCAACAGGGCTCCTCGTGAGGAGTGGCGGTGCCAGATCTCTCCAGTGCCGGCACTGGGCACTCCCCAGTGCGCCGTGGCAGTGTCAGATCTCTCCAGTGCCGGCACTGGGCACTCCCCAGTGCGCCGTGGCAGTGCCAGACCTCTCCAGTGCCGGCACTGGGCACTCCCCAGTGCGCAGTGGCAGTGCCAGACCTCTCCTGTGCCAGCACTGGACACTCACCAGTGTGGTCACAGCATGGTCCTGAATGCTCTCCCAAGAAAGACAGGCAGGATGGCCCCTCTCCCATTTCTGGTGCTGGCCTTTTCCTGCCCCCAGTGATGACATGGATGGTATGGAATTAAACCATGCTAGAAACTCCACATCCCTATTTCTCTGTTCCCAGAACAAATGCCCCATGACAAACTGAAATAACTCTATATACTTGATTTCAATAATCAGTAGAGATTTAGTACAATGCCTCACAAGCAAATGCGCAGTGCTATTGAAAAGACAAGTCTAGAGCTCACAGTACCAATTGCATCTTATGATTAAAGTTTATAAATAAAATTGCACAAAATAAGTTCCTTTGTCACAAATAAGTAAAATTTCTATTATTACAAACAACATTGTTACTAGTAAGAAAAGAGGTGGAACAGAGACGCAGTTGAATTGCTCCCTATTGTAATTGTAGGTGTTTAAATACTGTCCATGACAAATTTTACTTGAGGGTATTCTCTACAGCTTCACATAGTTCCTTCATATAGGTTCTTCATTTGAGCTGAAGGTAATTGGCAAGAAAGAAATATATCTGCATCTGCATATTTACAAGTCCCTTTCTCTCTCTCTTATTCAGACTATGCATTCACAGTCTGTTCCAGAAGCATTCCTGATGGTTTGTTCCTTTGTTCTCTTTCATAACTCTTTGCTCCAAGGGCTTGTTATGTTAATGACATTTACTGATAAGCCTCCACACTAGAAACAAATTGCTCCAGTCCCTCCCTAAGCCTGCCGAGAGAACAGAGCCAAAGCAAGAGAACAAGAGGAAGTTTTCTTCTGAACCATTTTCCTCAGAAGTTTGGAGTTCATGACATGGTCCTGTGCCTCAAATCTTTGTAGTTTATCTAAGAGTGTAAAGGTGTTTCTTAAACCCTTCTATATAAAACTGAAATGTACTAGAGCCCTCTGATTGTCTTGAGCATAATTCAATGCAGACTATACCTAAAATATAAAATGTTCACATAAGATTAATGTATCTTTTTTTTAATGATCCCTTATTAGAGATCTATATAAATCAAAAAGTCAGTGGTAACATCTTGCTGGCCAGTAACTTTTAGTAATAGCAGAAGTAACTGTGTCTGCAAAATAGAACAGTTTTAGATCTATTCATCATTAGGCAGTAAATTTGAGTGTAGCAAATAAATATATTGTGAAGAAATGTGGGGTTAGGTCCCTTTCTCTTGTAATAGAGCAAAGGAATATCCTCTAAGGCAATAAAATATCACTGCATCTTTTTTTAAAGGACTTGTATCACTGTAAAATACACTGTAAAGTAACTTATTGATAAATCCACAAACTTGTCAGTATTTACTCACATCCTTTCAAGGTCTTTTACAGACAATGTAGTGTCAACAGTGGATTTTAACAACAATGAAGAAATGCTGTCAGAAATCAAATATGTCTTTGAAAAACTCCTCTTCTGAAGTAATATCAATGACACATCATCTTGCTTTGCTTGTCCAACTCAAGAACAACTCTCTATTTGATCTCAAATGAACTTTTTTGGCAGAGGAAATTGAATTTAATCTATTAGGTAAGTAGTTAAGAATCTCTGGAAGATGCTGTTTTATTTGCTTATATTAAGAGTCACTATGGTTTTGATTTGCTGTTATCATTTTTTTCTTCTGTTATACCCAATCTTTCAGTTCTAGGAAAGTACTAGACTAGTCTGTGACTAGTTTATGATTGATCAACAAACCTCTACAATGGGAGAAGACTCAGGGGATATGGAGGAAGGCAATATGGTGATGGAGCTCAGGGAAAAATGGATGGAGTGACTGACCATAGCTGCTAGGAAACTGAACTTAGCTCAACACTAAGGGAACCAGAGGGTGGCCTTATTTCAATTGTGTGGAACTGGTTGTGTGAATGTTTCTGTCTGAGCTAATCAAGAGTGTGAGTTAGCACACTCACATGGGAAAGTATATACATGTCTCAAACCACTTGTATTGTGGTTCATCTGTCTGGTGCAATTCCTGTGTTCTATGAAGAATAATTTGCTCATGTATTACGATTTTGGTATGTTGTGGTATCACTCTGCTAAATCAAAATCCTGTGTAAAGTCAAGCATCTAGAAACAAGAAAATCCTTAATTAAACATTCAAGCCTTCATGTGTGAAATGACTTGAAGAACCCAGTTAGAGAATCTTGGAGACTGACAAGAGTTACAATAGCTATTTACCTCTTTGATAGTAAGACTTAGACTTTCTATTACCTGAAAATTGGGGGGGGGGGCGGTGGTTGTTTCAGTATGATTAATTCCACAGAGAACTCTCATGTTCTCCTTTTTGGTTAAAGGCTACCATACTGATTTCTGTTTAGCTGGAATTAGCCTTCAAATTGTGTGTAGAAGACAGGCAGGCCATGCTAAGTGCTACATGAATCACAGTTCTTCATTTGATTGCAACATTTTTAGGCATACTATTAAAAAATGTCAGATTTGGAAACCTTTCATTTGACATTTATCTGAAAAACCATAATTTAACTGTATTTAAATGTCAAATGAGAATAAAGCTGTATTCTTATCTGTATAAATATCAAATGAATGGTTGTTTCCTCTGGTATTTGGGGTTCTGAAAGGGTAGAGGTCAAGTGAGGTGTGTTCCATGACAAAAGTTGATATTGCTGCATTCTAAAGCAATACCTCACACCTGTACCCTGAGATTTGTTGCCCTGAGTGCTCAAGATAGTGAAATGGGAACAGAATCCTTCTGAGGCAGCTGTACCCAGAGCCAACATAGCACTTTATTCTTATTGCCTTCCCCAAATTCTGCTTGTACATGACATGATTTGGAGAAGGGAGATGAACTCAGGTATCTCACTTTCTAGGTGAGCACTCAAATCACTAAATTATTTTATGTTTTATAGTATATATCATTTTCACACTTGCTGAAATAGTACTGCAAAACAGAGTCAAAAATGAAGTATATTTGAATAGGGCCAGGAGACATATAAATTAATATATCTAAATTGTGCATACCTCTCAAACTAACAGGTCTGATTTTTCTCAGGTACTAGCAGAACAGAATTACTACCCAAATAAATTTTTGTTTAGCCACCCCATATTGAAGAACATTGACGGCATTACAAGTAATCTAAAATTATTCCATTAATAACTAAATGGATCTCAAAAAAAATGCAGATTTGTTCTTCAATACCTAAATAGGTCCAAAAGTCAGTTTGCCCATGTATAATAGAATCATCAAATCATAGAATCATTTCAGTTGGGAAAGACCTCTGAGACCATCAAGTCCAACTTTTGACTGACCACTACCTTGTAAACTAGACCATGGCATTAAATGCCACATCCAGCCTTTTCTTAAACACCTCCAGGGATGGTTGTTCCACTACCTTCCTGGGCAGCCCATCCCAATGTTTAATAACCCTTTCTGTGAAGAAATTCCTTGTAGTGTCCAGCCTGAACCTCCCCTGGTGCAACTTGAGAATATGTCCTCTTGTCCTGTCACTGGTTGTCTGGGAGAAGAGGTCAAACCCCATCATGCTGCAGCCTCCTCTCAGATAGTAGAAGAGAATGTTAAAGTCTGCCCTGAGTCTCCTCTTCTCCAAGTTAAACAACCACAGCTCCCTCAGCTGCTCCTCATAGGTCTTACCCTGTAGACCCTTTCCCAGCTCTGTTGCCCTTCTCTGGACTTGCTCCAGCTCTCTTGAAGACTCGAGGTGAGGCCTCACCAGTGCCAAGTACAGGGGGACAATCATTTTTGTAGTCCTGCTGACCACACAGTCTATCCACAACATAAATACATTTATAGCCATAACTAAATTGCTAAGAGGAAAATAAATCAAAAGGACCATTGTCCATAAATGCATATAGTATTCCCAAGTAAGATCCTAAATATATTGGTGGAATTCCTAATGCTATTATAAATCTGGAATTGTTGAGATTTACAACTCCAGCTGCTGATTCTTTTACGCATTCTAAGTGCAGACTCTAAAATTTAAACATTATAAAAATTGCTATTTGCAACACCTGTTTCAAGTACATTAGCATGCTATAATTATAGAGTTATGGCATTCAAAGAAAGAAGAGTTCAGGGAAAAGGCTGCTATATTATCTCATTCCCACTGGAGGAAAAACAAAAGAAAATCAAACCAACAAAAATTCCCTTCTCGCCTACCTGGCAGGTAAATCACAGCATGCCTTTCCTGCACATCCCCACCAAAAAAAAAATTAAAATCCCGGACTTCCACAAGTCTTCCAGGAAAAAACCTTAACATTCCAAGGCATCCTCTGTTGTGTGCCCTGTGTAGCAGTCCTTCTACCTATCCATAGCACTACCCTAGAAGAATGTTTCAAACATGAATACTCTGCCATAGGCAGTTCCTGAGCACTTTCTTAGGAGATTTAGAGCTGTAAACAATCACCTTAAGCCTTTCCTTTCTGTACCATCTTCTTTGCCTTTCAGTCACCAGGAAACAGGATTCTTTTTATATTGCTGGGACTACATTGTCTGGAAAGCCACAATACACACTTTGGAATCTACAACACATGTCCAGGTCCCTTGTCTTGAGCATCCAGAGCTAAAAGCAGGGCTCTCCCTGCAGCCTGCATGCAGCAAGTTGCATCTTCACTCTAGGTTGTGCCAGGAAGTTGGTCCTGAGGATCCCTACTCAGGGATCCTTACCTGTCCCCAAGATAACATAAGCATTAAACCAAGTAAGGTATTCCACTAGGTGACAGGGAATCTAAAATTCAATTATGTAATGCTGCCTAGAGATACCCAAAGCTGCTTGCAATTTCTTGACTTAATTTTCTTTACCAAGAAAAAATAATTTTTCTTAATTTCACTGAAATTCTATGCCTGCACAAGCAATAGAGTTTAGATTGGGTTCATATAGTCAGTAAATACCTTATGCTATACTTTTCAAGTAAGTGGTGAGTAAGAATGACATAGAAGGGCCTATATACGAGCTGGAGTCTCTTCTTCCCCAGAAGATATATAGTCAATTCAACTTCTTCCTCTATTCCACTCCGCAAACACAGGAAGATGTGTGAAATGAACAAAGTATGTGTATATAAGCATGATGGGTAAAGAGTGTTGATGTTGAACCTGAAATGAAACTAAGGAAAGCATATGAAGTGTGAAACATATGGCAATGCATATGTATGAAGTTTGGATCAGGATATGCATCACAAAATAGTAATAGGTTTTTATTCTGGGAGAAGAGAGTGATAAATCAAAGGGGAATGAGAACCTCACACTAAAAACAAGAGAAGTTGGAATCTCCTTCCTCTTAGCTGTTTGGCATTTCCTCTTGAAAGAAGCGGAGGAAGTATTTAAATATTTTATAACCTTCATTATTGGAACATACATCTCTTTATTACATTTTTGGAAGCATGTGTTCTATTTGAAATCAGTATGGATATATAAATATTTTTAGGAGATGATTATTCTCTGTATGTAGGTGGAGAAGAACATCAAATTAGTGAGATCTTGCTTTCATGAGTAACAGAGCAGCTGGTATTACCCCTCCTTTCCCTCCGCCTCCCTGGCCAAGGGAAAACACCTCATATCCTCAACTTTATTCCCAAAATAAAATAAGAAATGGCTTTGGCTTTCCTCTTTCAATCTTTTTCTCCAGGTAATATTGAAATTGCATCTGCTATGTTTGCAATTCCTTTACCAGGTCATTGTTGAAGTGGAAAGTGAAAAAAGAATGGCATAGGGCTGTCACAGAACTGTAGAAAACAGAAGTTTTAGTCTACTTTCCTGTCTAAATAGCTGATTTGTTGCCAAAGACATTTAGTCATAGAGACTCAAAAGTGTTACCTAATCTTCTGTATGCTTTACACATAAGCACCCAGGTTCAGATGCCTAACAGGAGGAGCAGGTCCTCTTTATCTCGCTTGTGAAGCTCAGACCATACAACCATGAACATTAGGTACAACTACCAGTCTATGGCAACTCAGTGCCCTCTGGTCCTCCTCTTCTGTATTCAGACAGTGCAGGGGGAAATGAAAATGTCCACTGCTGTTGCTGAAAAAAGAATATTCTCCTCAGTACTGGTATGATATAAACTTCTTTGAAAGGGCTCAAGTCCAAGAAAGCTACTCAAGAACATTATTTGGAAAATTCTTCCAAGACTTCTTTATCCCTTTTCTGTATTGAGATGTGTCAACAGAACAGCACAGGAGATACTATGGCTCTAGTTTAGTCAGGTGAAGCCTTGGTATTTTTAAATCTCTTTTTTTCCATATATTTATTTTTAGGCATTCAATGAAGTTCAAAGTTCATATGACTCAGTAGATCTGTTCAACTTGCCTGTGTACTTCCTGACTTCATATTTTGTTTGCTTATGTTAAAAGAACCAGATTTGATGGAACAGCACTGAACTGTTGCACCTGAAAACCTGTCTCAACATCTTCCCTAAAAAAACACTGCAGAAACATATCAACTTTTTAGAAAATCAGACTCCTTCTCTCATTCTTGCTTGTGGATAACAGAAAAGAACAATTGCTTAAATATACCAGGAAAAAAAAGAAATATTCAATATACAGAAAAGGTTTGAGACAGGATGAAGTTAAAAGTAGAATATAATCAAGCAATAAAAACAATAGCATTATATTATGTTCAGCAAATTAATTTTACTAGAAGTCTGCGACTTCTGGAGTGAAGTATCCATATTAAAACTGATCACGTTTGAAACTGCAGGGTATTTTCTAAATGCTTATGTTAACACATAAGTCAAAACATTTGGATTTTTTTTTCCAAAGGCTAACTGAACATAATTCAGGCAAATAGAGATAGCCATGAAGTCCTCAAGATATTTGAGTACTCCATTTGAAAGCAGATAAATAGATTTATCTGTAATTTAACAGACTGGGAACAATCTTGCTATTTTCTTACTTATTTGACATAAAAGGCTTAACATTAAATATAATTATAAACGAAATTTAAAACTGGATCCAACCATTAGACAAATGTGTAATGTAAAATTTCTTCTTTTCTCATCTAATTTGTTTTCAGAAAGATCAGCTTCCTTCAGAATGATGAATCTCAGTTTTGAATGTATGCTGTATGCTTCGGAGTTCTGATGCAGTTTTTGCATTGTCTCCTTGTAAAGACTGGGGTAATATACAAATTTTTAATCAAGAACAATATTTGGAATTTTCAATGCTATCTGATTCACTGCTCTTTGAAATACATGCTTGGATAGTAGCCATGGAAATCTGCAGATCGTGAACTGCTTCAATATGTGCTCTGAAAAGTCTCTAACACTTGTGTGTCTGCTTATTCTCAATTAACAAACAATAAAATGGTAGGATTCAGATTAAATAATAATTTCAGACTTGCTTTAATCTTCTCAGTAACTTACTGGTTAAATATGTAGTACTCACTTCTTATGCCTTTCCAGCATTTTCGTAGTAGCTGGTCTAGCCATTCCTACTGTCTCCACTTTCTAGGATGTTGCCTCCCAGGTAAAAAAAACCCAAACAGACAAAATCCAAAACTTCAGCTACAATACATAATGAACAAAAGTATGTTAATTATACTTTTCTTTTTTTTTTTCTCATTTGTTTGCGCTATACCAAGCCTTTTATTTTCATTTGTAATTTTAAGACATCTGGAGGTAAGGTACATGACTTCCATATTTGTACAGCTCAGAACAAAACAGGAATTAGACACTGATTAAGCCCTGATGTCATATAAGTACTTTATCACTGTCATCCATACTAAACAAATACATTCGCTTGAAACTAAGCATGTTGAATGAGCAACAACATTTAATGGAACACTTCACTGAAAACTGGTCCGCTAAACAAAATGACACTGATATAAATCTGGAATGATCCTATTATTTTGAGAGGAGTTAATCCTGACTGATATAAATATTAACTGAAAACAACAATGTCCAGAATCCACAGGGAAAACAATAGCATAAATGTATTTTAAATATGCATATTTATTTTGCCCAGGTTGCGGAACAGACTCAAGGAAATTCTCTAGAATGTGAAGCCCTCTGATAATCCTGTACCACAGTTTACTTCTATTTTAGAATAGCTATCTACTGGCTTTCTGCAGATGCACATGTTAATTAAGTTGATTTAGATGAATATATTATTTATAAACCCACAGTACTAAAAGGTCATGAACTGCAAATTTCTTGCAATTTTGATTCCAAACTATTTATTAGATAAGGTACAATAAAGAGCTGGCTGCCTGTGGGAGAATTGTCACTTTCTGGTCATTTTAATCCAATTATGAAGTATGTACATGTAGAACATTCCAAAATAGTATCGCTGTCGCTGTGACTGCATTTCATTTTTGTCTCCATATCGTTGGATTTAGTATTACACAAAATGAATTGCATCAAACTTTTGTTTCTTTTTCTATGCTCTTATAAGGCAGCCTAGGAATTTCCTGATAAAGTTGAGTTGGAGCAATAAGTACAGATTTTCCTGAGTGTCCCACGGACACATAAGTCATTCGGTTCTTATGTGGGTGGTCTTTGACTTATTCAGCTAGCTCTGTTATAGACTCGCAAACACATCCAACACAATTAAATAGATGCACAGTATGGTCTTTACAAAATATCATTCAGCCATGTATCCTGCAACAAGCAATTACAAGTCATCTTCAGGGCATTGATTTATTTCTCATTGCCCTACCAATTTAATGACCTTATGATTTATACTGATTATGGAAGTCTCTCCTTGGCAAGCAAAGTAATTATCCATCAATCTCAAATTCTTTAAGGGAAGAAAAATGTTTATTTTCTGTCTGCATAATAAGTTTTATGTCATTTTTAATGTCATGACTCCCACATGCACGGAAGATATATGTAGTAACTTCTAATGTCTCATAGAATGTCAATTGTAAATGTAATTTGACAACAGGCTTAGCTTCCATTGTCTGATTGTTTGGCATTATATAATGAAGGTGGTTAAGCCGTCTGCTTGGAAATGCATGCATTATCCTAGGATAAAACAATGAACAAATTCTGTGGTTCAGTTATGAGGCCCCGCAGAAAATGCTCCGTAAGAAAAATAACAACATTTTAAGTACGTTTAAATAACAACTGTACAAATAGAGCTTGAGGAGCAACAGAACAGATCATGCCTCAGCACAAAAGGGAGTGCTTCCGCTACTGTTTTTCTGTAATTGTTTGATTTAGAGTAAGGATTACAGTTTACCGTGTGTAAGTTTATTTTGTAAGGAAGTGGGGTTTATTTGAATTTTAATAGGAAAAACTTAGATAGGATTGCATTAGTTGCCACACTAAAATGTCCTATGTGGTCTTCTGGAGAGCTCATATATTTAGTTATTTATGGTTTGTTTGATTTTTTTCTACTGTAGAACTTGCATACTGAAAAGTTCTTAAAACCTGAAGACCAAGGAGAGGCTAACATCCAAGGAAACTGAGTCTTACAAGATATACCACTGAGTTCCCCAAATTTTACTCTTTCTCAGCCTTGTTCTTCAAAGTCTATTCACAGACAGTAGTCCAAATCACTGCTGATGTCACGTTACTGTTTATTTTCATTTTTTTTATTGTCTTCTCCCAGTCTTTAGAGATTGGCTGACATGTGTCCTCTATTAATAACTTTGGTATTTTAAGAGCCACAGCAGAGCAGCTATGTGAAATGATGAATCCATTCCACACATTTTAAGTTGGATGGGAAGATTCACTATTCACAAGAGTTAGGATAGGTGGAAGTGATAGTTCAAGTTGGGCACAGAAATGTAGACAGTGAGGTTCCAATATGTCCAACACACAGCCTTAGTGATCCAAGCGAGAGTCTAAAATTACTCCTGTCCATGCATTCAAGTTACTTGAAAGAAAACTTTTCCACCATATGCGAAGAGATTTTAGATTTTACAGCCAATCCTCTGTTCTTTACCCATTTGATTCTCGTGTTGAAGTGAAGAAAGAAAATCTAGACAAACCACCAAACTCTCGTTCTCCCTAAAATCTGCAATTACACATTTTTCTTAAGTCGATATCACCAGAAATGACATACAACTCTTAAGTCCTGAAAAGGAAAGCCTTCATGTTCTCTTAATGCAACACTACGTGTCATTTGACTGGCCTGGCACAAAGATGACACAAGTGGCTCCTACCACACCTTTCATTACAGAAAAAAACACTTATTTTTCTTCCCAAGAGCTTAGGATAGGATTTTACTTTTCCCTAAAAAAAAAAAAAATTGTTTTTAACTAGGAATGAGACCAAAACAAAATTTCGGAATTAAACTTCTTCCTCCCATGCAAAATCACTTAGGTAGAGCAGAAGGCCAACACTGAATGTTTTTTTCTCACATTCTCAACAGTACCAATTTCAAATACCTAAACAAATCCAACAGCAAGTCAAGTGGATGGGCAAGTATCTGCACCATGTAGTCTCTTTTGTGGTAGACTGCCCACATTCAGGTAGGCTGGCTTTGGATTTCACCATCCTCTGGTCCCCAGGTGGTACTCTGTTGCCCTAATGCATTATTATTATTATTATTATTATTATTATTATTATAGCACAGTTCTACAATTTCAGAGTGTCTGTAATAGCACAATGGCTCCATGGCAGCCTTCCAGAGAGTTTGATTATATACCACAAAACTGAGGTGACAGAAAGGACTGAGGAACTGGCATGAGGGGGCATTTGAGGGTACTAAACACTCTGGGATTTTTGTTTTTAAAGAATGTGTAGGTAGAGGCAGCTAAATTTGATGCACTGTTTCAATTCATCCTGCTTTTTTGGGAGCACTCCAATTCCAGCTTTTGAATGATCCACAGAAAACCAAGGGATCCAAGGCTTGAGGGTGTTTCTGGGCCATCATCAGCAGTTTAGATAATCCACATGTAACAGGATCTGAAACACAAATAGGATATATCTCAATTCAAAATTTTTATTTCCCATTTCTATCCTTAGCATAGGCTGTGACAAAAGGTCTAGCTCGAAGAAATTATTGCACAAATAAGAACAACAACTTTGAATCAGGCCCAAAGAAAGCACAGAAACACGTACTACAGGACAGAAAACAAATGCGGACTGAAATACAAAAAATAGGAGTGTTGCAAATAATTTCCAATTTTATTTAATTAAATTTCATCCACCAAACTAGATATAATTTTTGAGCAGATTAGTTTGTTGTTCACATAAAGTTTCTCAATATTAAGCATTTAGCACTGAGGAATGTGCTAAACGCTTATGGAAAAATAAATATAGAACAGAGGATGCTGACAGATTGCAAGCCACTGTGTAATTGGAGTTTTTCCTGTGAAGTCAGGTGACTTCATTTCAACATTTATCTCATTGGGCCAGTTTAAAACTCAAAGTTCCCATGGCTGTTTAACAAACTTGCATTTTAACACAGCTAGATGCAAGAGCATGTATGCAGGAACTACAATGATACACCTTCTTCACACAATATATGCAGATAGATGCCTTTTCAAGGCATGGATCTGTATATATAACACTTCTGGGGTTATCATTACTCGCAAAGTGATGATTTGCTAAGATATTTAATTTAATTTTGACATTCATAATATGAAGACAAATGATTAGGATCAATGATGTAGCATCTTGTGGGATTAGCAGATTACTGCGTTTAAATTTGAGCTCCACTTTTCAAATGAAATACAAATTAAAATGAAACCACAAGAATGATGCTGCAATTTGAAAATATAGATTTTCATCACAGATTTCATCACTTGGAAGAAAGACTGGAGAGCTTCATCCAAGTTCATAAGTGTCCCTATGCTCGAGACTTCTAATCTGACAGACAAGAAACTGAGAAAAGAACTCACAAATTTTATTATGGGAATTTACTTTTGTCACACCTCTGTTCTGTTTCAGGTTATTTCCCTGCAGTGTATCTTGTAGAACACAATATCTGCTGTTTCCTCTGCAGTTTCAGTTCATAACTCAGAACCTTAGTTTAATATCTACTTTTATGAGTCAGTCAAGCTAAAATGTCAGTTTGGACTGCACTGGATAAGATGGTATGCACATTCCATTTACTGACTATATAGTTGGGAGCAAAGCCTTCAGAATAAAAAAATAAAACATCAGGGTAAATAAGTGGCACTGGGAATGGCTTGAAGGTCTGAGGCAAGATTTGCCAGTTACTCTGGTATGATCCTTGATATGTGTCATGGAAGCAGCAAGTAAGTAAAGGTATTGTAGTGTGATACTGTAGAAGGAGCATTTGATAAGCAAAATCTATTGTAGGTTTGTGAAAACAACTGCTAGGTAGACTGAAAGTAGATGGAATTACCCATTTTTGCACGCAAGACAGCACAGCCTTCTTGGAAAACAAATATTATGTCGTGCAAAGATTTCATTCTGAAAATTTTTTTTCTAGATGCCAAATATTTTTCACTCCTTTTAAATTAAATTGAGGCACATTTTTAAACAAAACATGAAGTTATTATTTTTGAATATATGTAAAAAATATTTCAAATGTATTTTTGTATTTTTCCAATTAGAGTAGTTTTGGAATACAATATATTTGCAAATATTTTTTGACAATATGAAATCAGTTATTTTCCAAATATTTTAATATATCTTTGACAATTACTACATGCTAATTTGACACTTAAAATAATGAAATGTCTTCCAAGTGTGTAAATCCAATATCAGAGTTGGGGGGTCAGGTCATATCGCTAATTGCGAATCTCCACATTCTATGGATTTATAAAATTTCACAGATACAGCTAATCACATATGTACCATGCATATGATGTATAAGTTTAAAATTTTCATTATTTGTTAAAATGCATTTTACATCTGAATTCCATCTTTAATACATACCACACCTTGAAATACATGAAAATAATGCCATTTACAGTATCCTGAAATAGTTCTTTCCATCTACATTTCTGCATTTGCAATCATCCTTCAAAAATTATTTCCTACACCATGGATAAATTCCACTGACCATAAATGAATCCATGATTTTGGGTATCTTTTTCTGAAAGACAAACACATAACCATATTTGGAAGACTTTCCCACCTGCTTACCTTTCCCACTTACTTTCCTACCTGTCTCATATTAGGTATTTCTAGGGACCTGTCACTTTATATGTAGAAGTAAACACCATTTTTCAGGGCACTGAATTTCACCATAAAACAAGTCTTTGCCCTGTAGGATTTTTTTTCTTTTTTCTGCAATTGTCTCTGACCTCCAATACAGCATATGGACTTATGCAGATTCCCTCACCCTTTATCACAGCAGTACTTCATACCCCAAGTATACAAGACCTAAAAATGGATTGGTTTTGTAGATGCACCAAAGAGAGAAAGGAAACACAACAGAATTTAAAAATATGCTTGAGATCTGAACAGTGATTCACCAGTTATTTTTATATGGGAAACAGAATTTATCTAAAAGTTAAGTATGTCTCATAGATCACAGGTATGTGTTCTTTGCAAACATTCATGAAGACAGGAGAAAAGGAGGAAAAAACCCCAAAATCTTAATCTACCTTCCCCCCATACTTTATCTCCGCATTTTGTAGCATATAATATAGAAAACTATGATAACAACTGAAAGAAAACTGTTTTTCTTGTGGATCTTGGTTTTGGGTTTGGATGCAGTTTCTCTGTGATTTTTGGGTTTTGGTAGTGGTAGTGGTGGTTTTGGGGTTTGAGTGTTCTTTTACTACTAATGACCTTCCTACTGTTGACTGCTTTAAACTATTTTATCATGAAAAAATATATGAATGCTTGCTTATGCCGAAAATGTCAGGGCCTTTAGGAAGAAAACATGGAAAACAGATGTTTGTTGTTTAAGTTTACAATGTAAGTAAACAAATGGGACTAATATTGCTTATGTGTCATTGCTTAAGAAGCAGCTGTTCCTCCCACCTCCAGCTTCACTGATTGGATAGTGCCTATTTTCCACCCCCATAACATTGCCTCCCTGTCAGCATAAGTTCCCTTTTCCTAGTAAATTGGAAAGCAAAGTTAACATACATTTAAAGGGACCACCTGCAAACCTCTAATGAACAGAGATTGCTAAATGCATTGTTGTTCTTTACACTTGCAAGCAATATCAGGAAATTACCTCTATTCCATTTGTTTTGCCTGATCAGAAATGTAGCCCATCTTGCAATTAGAATGAAAACGTATTTGTACATAACAGGTTCGTACTGTTTTACAGGAACTCAAAATACTTCCTTGGAAAAAGTGGAATTTAGCACTAGGAAAATAGAAGCTAAGCTACACATTCACAATTCTGGAAAATCCATGAGGATCAAATACAGAGTAATGCCAAGACTTGAGAAGAACTGGAGGAGACAGAGCAGTAGTATAGGTGCCAGTAACATCAGCAAAAGAGCAGTGGCCTATCCATGTTTATGCCTCTTGGACAAGGCCAGCTTGAGGAACATAAATACCACCAAATGTACCCAGTTTATCATCTGCCAAGTACATATTCATAATTATTATAATCACCAACATATGATAAATGTAAATCCCACACTACAAGATATTTATATTGCCTTTGTAATTTTTTCTCCCTATGAATTTTGAGACTTGTTTACACAGCGAAATTAATGTGGGGCAAGCTATAGCAGAATGGTTAAGCAGGCTGCTTTATTAATATAACACTCTTAGACAATACCACGATATGAAAAGTTTTACCAATATCTTACTTTATCCAGCGAGTCAGTGAATTGCTGCTAGCTCATAACAAGTTCTGTTCTTAGCCTTCTGTGAATCAATTTGCTTCTGTAGAGCAATCCCAAACCTATCCTACTGTTAAATATAAAAACAGGTAGTCTCAGTATCCACTAAAGAGCTGGCAACTTTTGGTTGCCGTGAAGTTCGTGATGTGTGTTAACCCCCAATACAGAGGCTGTTTAACGTCTATACAAGCCTTTAGAATGCTTGTTAGTTAAGATACAAGATATTTTTCTTACCTTAAAATTCTAGTCATATGACAGGAGTCCTTCAGCTTGAGTTTAAAAATGGGTTGAATAGAAGTTGTAATCTTTGTGTCCTTCATTGTTTTGTATACCATTACTGTGCCCATTCTTAGTCATCATCTATCAAAGACACCCAACATTTTCTGTTTCTCTGCATGTTGAATATTTGATGTTTGCCCTTGCTTTTACTGTTAATGTATGAACTGCACTGCTTTTACCTCAGTGCCATTATTGAATCTAATTTGAATACACCTCTGCAAATAAGTATCTAAACACTGTGTCATAAATTTCCTTGTCATTAATTTTTCTACAGTTAAGCTCATATGCATTTAGCAAGTTAATCAACTCAGCTATATACCTCAGTAATCCAAACAGGGGATTTAGAAAACTTAGTTTAAAAATCAAATGAATACATGTAAGGTTTTTCTACAAAGAAAAGGGAAGAAAACAAACTGGTTTAATTGTTTGTAGTTATAGTAGTACAAAAACTTTTTAGCAGAAGTGTTTGGTATTTTATTTTAGTATCTATATGGTCACTTTTCAGCAGTGAAGTAAAATAATTTACTGTTATTACAACAGTAATTGACACTGCTAAATGTATTCCAAAACAAAAGTGTTTTCTTCATGGTGACAGAATTTTGTGAACAACTAAGGAGAGTTTAATGTACATTTGTATAATACTTTTTAATCTAAATAATCTAAATTACAAAATTTCTAAATTACTGACAGCATTGGTTCATGTTTAAAAACAAATGTTTTGATATATATAAATGCTTAGATGGTGATACAATTCTATGTGGCAGGAGGAATATTAAACAAAATGACACAAATCCTGCATTTGTGTCATCCATCATGACATTACCAGGCAAAGTCCTTGAAGCACCTGAATCCAAATTCTAAAATATGTTTAGGCACTGTTGTGGCTTTGACCTTTAAAATTTGGTTCTTGATTCTCAAAGACATTTAAATTATACAAAATTCAGATTTTGTATCGGAAATTTCACTTTAGATTTTTGCTTCAGAAAATGGACTTTATTTTTTATATATTTTTTACAAAAATACATAGCTAATAAGAAGTGGTATGGCCTGTAAAATTCGTTTGGATCTTTTCTGTGGATTTTTAGAGCAGGTAATAAGTGTCCTAGCTTCCTACCAAATTAGCTCATTAGTCTGTAAAGATGTGGCAATTTAGTACCCCTTTTTGCCTTGATTATAAAACTGGCCTATAAAAAATGAAATTCATTTCTAAGTGCAATTAAATCTTATTATCAACATTGAGCATCCCTTTAAGTGTATGAACAAAGTCACACTGTAAAGGCTGATTTTTCCACCTCTTTGATGAATTTGGAGTATAAAAGTAAAAATGTTTTAACAGAGATTTTGCAAAGTGAAGAGATGACACAATTATTAAAGCAGAGTTTTGATACTTGCTCTGGAAATTAGGAAGAGGTTTATAATCATCTGAATTTTCATAAAAAGTCCTGGGGCCTGAAAATGCCTGCTTTTGCTGAAGCTTGAGCAGGGTATGTAACAGACTGTATGGCAGAGCTGCTGGCTGCACTAGGGGACTGGGCACAGGGATCTCATAGAAATGCCTTCATTTGCTACTATGGAGACCAACTTGAAGCTAGGACTGCTTCTTCACTTAAAAAGTGAACGAGGAGCAATTCAGAGGTATTTGATTAATTAAAATATAAAGTCTACTTATGTTGCTTACAGGTTTGACTTCCATGGTATGAAGTATACATAGACAATACATAATATCATAAAAAAATTTAGAAGCTAGACTACAAGGTACAGCAAAAATTTCCCTTATCAATCAAGAGAAATGAGAGTTCTCCTTTTTAAAATAAGGAACATAATCACAGAATCACAGAATCATTATGTTGAAAAAGACCTTTAAGATCACCGTCCAACCACAAACCCAGCATTAAATCATGTCCCTAAGTGCCGTATCTACACATCTTTTAAATATCCCCATGGATGATGACTCAACTACTCCCCTGGGCAGCCTGTTCCAATGCTTGACCAGTGTTTCAGTGAAGAAAGCTTCCCTCATATCCAATCTAAACCTCCCCTGGCACAACTTGAGGCCTTTTCCTCAGGAGATGATGCTAAGTCCCACCTGGCTACACCCTCCTTTCAGGGAGTTGTAGAGACCCATAAGGTCCCTTCTGAGTCTCCTTTTCTCCAGGCTAAACACCCTGAGTTCCCTCAGCTGCTCTTCATCAGATTTGTGCCCCAGAACCTTCCCCAGCTCCCTTGCTCATTTGACTTGATGTCTTTTAGGCTTTTATATTTTTCTCTATCATCACAAAATCTGAATAGCCGGATATGAGGCAACTTCCCAGTGAATGAATAAAGTGTAAACCAGGTGCAGTGTGCTCCAGCAGTCCTCCACAGGGAAATGGGTCAAAAGAACAGTCTTGAATTTTTACAAAATATCTTCAGTAGCCTTGAAGGTACAAAAGTCAGACAAGGCAGTAAAGGGGCACGTTGGTCTGTACTTTCTCACCTTCATCAGTGCTGAAAAAATTGCAGAGCAACAGTTACTTTAAGGCTGTGTTCGAGTTACGTGCCAAAAATATGAGATAATTCTTTACACAGGGGAAACTATCAGAAAATGTTACTCATCGTGCTCAACACGGGGTAAGGGAGTTGCAAGGGAGGTCAGTACCTGTTACTCAGAATACAAATTTTCTGAAGAAACTGCAGATAGTTCATATGTAAATGCTTTGAATTTGCAAGCACAGGCTGTTCTTTCAATTCATTATCTCATACTTTATGCTCTGCCAAATTGCCAATTATAATACTCAAAAAAATCTAATCTTAAGCAAATTGTAGAGAACAGTGACATTCATAAGAATAGATTAATGCCAAGTATTTTAGTATCGGTTGAAGTATACATGCAGTTTGGGTTGAAGGAGGTAATGAGTCAGAAGATTTGGGTTATCCATTTTAGTACTAATATTTTTGGTTTAGTTTAATTTTTAGTTTGTATTGATTCTAGTGCCATTAACCAGAGAAATTTTGGTGGAGGTTTTGCACTATGTGAAAGGCACTCATGGTCCATTCAGGGGACTCCAATTTTTCTCATCAGCCTGAGGCACTTAACACACATTTTATGAAGATGCTGAGGACCCTTGATTTCCCACAATTTCAATGAAAGCACCAGGTTTCTGCATTTCTTTTGTACCTTTTCCAGACCAACAAGATGCTGAGTATGTACCCTCATATCTCATTAGAGTAGAAATGAAGATACATCGCACTATTTGAAACTGGACTCTAAAAAATAAACACTAAGTCACAGAACTCCAGGCCGATCTCATTCTTTCATTAAACTGCAAAACACTCACTGATCTCAGTATTCACTTGTCTACTGAATCCTGGATTTAGGTTTTATTAAAAATAAAGAAAATGCTACAGCAGTTTTGCAACATTAGAAAATACATGTATTTTTGGTTCATGAGAAATAGTCCTTTGTTATACAGACTGCTATGGTGACAGGAATTTGCTCTATGAGTACTTTGTAAGCATTAATATCAATCCATTTATTTATGTCCATGCATGTACAGAGGCTTACCATCTCATCAAAACACAATCAAACCACTTCAGCTGCAAAATTCCACTCAAGGTATCAAAGCTAGATGTATTTATACTTCCAGCCTAAGGACTTTTGCCAGTGAGGTCTGATGCAATGCCCAGTGAAGACAGGGAGGTGACCAGAAGAAAATACCTGGAATGTATAATTACTCAAAATACAATATAGGGGGACGAAAAGGATATTTTTCTTTCCAAGTCTCAGAAAAACACTAGATGAGAGATACTCCTAGTTGTGTGAAAAGGTTTGGAGAATTTTCTCTTTAACCCACACCACTGAATCACCCTTATGTCAGGCTCCATCTGCAGAATTCTTACTCATGTAAATAATATAGGGTTTCATGTTTTCTTCAGTGAGTTTTAAATCTTTGCATTATACTTGAAACAGAAGAGACAAAGGTAATCTCAGAAGCCAAATTTTGCCATTTCTAGCAGTGTGGAAAGGAGCAGACATAGAAGGAGAATACTTTTTAAGTGAAAGACTATGTAAGGTTGTGAGGCAACATGAATTTCAGACTTTATCAGTAAAATTAAATGTATAGTATTAAACATGTGTGAAGTCATTCTTCCCATAAGATTGTTGGATATCCAAGAGATTTGTCAATTTTACAATAATTTAACTGCCATAAATGACACCATACTTAAAAGCTTACATTGAAAATTACCTGTTTTGAAGTAAATAAGTATTGAAATAAAGGATCATTTTCTCATAAAAATTTCTCATACCTAAAGCAAAACATCTTGTCTGCTCATTTGTGCAAACAGATACAAACTACAGAAGGTAGTAACCGATGTTATATAATCAAGCAGGGAAGAAACCGTTACTGAAATTGAGCAAAAATTATTTGTATTGCATTCATTTCATGTTCATGCTATCAAAAAGTCTGAACAGTCACTGTATATACACAGACAGTGGCATATGGAACAAAGAAGTAAGGGAAAGACAGTAACAAACTGTTAGGAAGTGGTGGTTGTTGTGGATGGGGACTGTTTTGAGATCCTTTGGTCAGTTCAAGGGAGCGACAGGGATGAGTGCGACTGTGCATGAGCCTCCAGACTTGCAGTGTAGCATAAGTGCAATTTGACAAAGCACCTGCCCCCTAATCTTACCTAGCAGTAGAATGTTTTGCAGAACAAAGGATTAAAACAGAATAACTTTCATATAAATGTTCCCATTTTAAGTTTGGCAAATTTCAGTGACAACAAGGGAACATAGTTATTAATAAGACCTGAGCCATCCTTTTTATGACCTGAAAGTCGGTGATGATTTCTCCAAACATTAGCCAGTTATGCCTTGAGGCAGTCCTGTGAGAGACTATTATTGTCTCTACACGAGAGTGAGAGACTGTATAAAGGAGGCCATTATATAGTCTTAGGTGTATATGGTCTGGAGTGAGACATTTCTGCATGTCTTCTGGTGGAGATAAGGGTAATAAGTCAGCATATCTATTTTTCTTGGTGAAGGGCTATTTAAGGAAAAACCTATATTATGTATGGCAAAACAAATTATGTTCTTTGCCTAGCGTATGGATTTAGGTTTTCACGTCATTTAAATTCTGATCAATTTTTAAATTCCTGTTTATTTTCAATCTGAGAGCTGCTTCTATAATATATATCACATAAAACCTGTCCATCTTCTCACAGTCTCTACAGTTCATAATTGAGGAATGAACAGCTAAACCATACAATTAGTGGAATTTCATTATATAGGAAAAGATGAAAGACAGAAAAATAAGTTACTGGGAAACTGATTAATTTAAAAAAAATTAGACTATGTTAAATTAAAAGTAAAAGACATTAAAGAGAAAATGTCAAACTGAAATAAAAATGATCAGTGATGATTAGGAAAGCTATCACATCAGTATATTAATAAGACATGTAACTGGAAATAAAAATGGCTGAGATTAAATAATAGAACGTGAATTAATGAGAGGAAAATCCTCTACTCTTCCCACAGGTAGAGATGGAATCTAAAGAAATAACTAGTTATTTTAAGTATTAGAGAATAGGCAGTGGAAGTATTGAGGGTGTGAAGAGAGTGAACTGATGTGAAAATAAATTTTGGGAGAACATTACTGAAAATATTAAAGCAAGCTCTTTTGTGGCTTTGAAAATAAAGATTAAAAACAGCTTGTCCTGATTTCAAAGTGTAAAGAGCTGTTGTTGCCTTCAAGGTTATACAACTAGCAATCCCACACAAAGCCAAATGAATCAGGAAAAATGTAGACCTTTTCTGGAGAAGAGGAAGGATTGGTGTAGAGAAAGGCACTGATACTAAAAAGTTCATCCCCCTCTCTCACCCTGAGCAGCAGAAAGGTAAGTGGAAAATGTAGTTATCTGACAGCTCTAAGCTGTGGAGCTCTACAGTCCAGACAATTGAATAAGCAGCATATCCACAAGAAGAAAAAAGGTGTCTCATAATTGCTCAGCCCCAAACTGACCAAGAGCAAAGGACCAAATCCAAATTCCACAAGTGTGGAAGTCTTGGAGAATTTAAACATTAGTTCATTTCATTTCATTTCATTTCATTTCATTTCATTTCATTTCATAGAGCTATTTCAGGCACATGTTATTCATATGCAAAAAGGTTTTTGGTGATGGGACTACTATTAAATCCTCTGTTTCATATTTATTATCTGCTGGGGTTTGTTGTTATTATTACAGCTACCAAATTCATAATTTGTAGAAAGATCAAACAACGCAATGGAAATTACGACCTGTGCCATTAAGACCAGAAAAAAAATCTTTCCCAGATAACAAGCATTATTAAAAGATATTTAAAAATGGATAGAGGGAAGAAGTGAACCTGAAGAGGTGTTCCACTTCTGCACACAACAGAAATACCAGAAATAAAATTATTAAGTATATGCCCAAAATGTGTGGTGCTGAAAAAGAGGAGCCATGACTAAAAATTTTTTTCATGACTTTTGAAACATGGTTTTAAATTTTAATAACTTCAAGAATGCTTTAACTTCATTAAAAATATCCCATCGATCATGAACTATCTCACAAAATACCCTCCTGCTTTTCATACATCACTCTTCACCCTTACCAATGTTTCCTGCCCTTATGATAAAGTTTATTGTCACCTGAGTTGTGGCAATTCAAAGCATTTATGGAAATATGCTGTAGATTCATTCAGTTACATTTTCAGGTTAAATAAGAAACTAAAAAAAACTGAAAGATTTTTTCTAACCCAGGCAACTCCATGTGCAGTAGTGTTGGCACAACCAAAACTGCAGCATGGGGTCAGGAACAACTGCCTAGAAACAGAAGCTTCTAAAATTGGCTTTCTGGCTTAAAAGAAGAAAGAATCATATCGGAGTATGCAGGTGGGAAGGCTGTATTAAACAGAGATGTTGAAAAAGCACTATGATACTCATACTCTAATACAATCTGTAAGTGGGCCAGCATAACTCACTCAATTGCTATAAAAAAAGAATCTCTGGCATGTCACAGAAATACTCATGAATAAAAGAAAAAAAAAACTTCCTTTATAATGTTAACAGTGAACATCTAGTATGGATCTTAAAATCCAGTTCTTATGCATAGAACGGATAAACAAGAGAAAGAATGACCTTCAATTCTTAGCCTTTATTTGCCTTGAACATCACTCAGAGAACAGAGATAATAGACTTTTTCACCTTGTCCCCTTTTTTTTGTGAGAAAGGACATCTGCAACATATTTATAGAAAAAAAAATGATGCACTATGTAATGAAAAAAACCTCTAGATACATGTGCATGGTAGATAAAACTATTTGTGAACTGAAGTTACACTGGAAAAGTTAATTCAGCTCTTCGGAATGGGTGATTTGTTATTTGTTTTGCCTGTGTCCTGGTTCCCGCCAGGACAGGGTTAATTTTTACAGAAGCCAGGAGGGGCCATGGCCAGGACCCAAAGGTTATTTTATACCACCTCATGTCATTTTCTGGGAATGGGGAAAGGCTCCCTTCCAGGTCAGGGTAGTATGATGACAGCCAGGTATTGTCAAGCATCCTGTGGTACAATGGTGAGCAATCACATGGGAAGCACTCTTCTCCCTTATATACTTTTGCTGTTAACATTGTTGCTGTTACTGTTTATTTTCTTATCCCATTGCTGTTTCCAGTAAATTATCTCATGGGTTCTTATCTCAACCCATGATCTTTGCCTTTTGTGCTTCCAATTCTTCTCTCAGTGCNTTTATAGAAAAAAAAATGATGCACTATGTAATGAAAAAAACCTCTAGATACATGTGCATGGTAGATAAAACTATTTGTGAACTGAAGTTACACTGGAAAAGTTAATTCAGCTCTTCGGAATGGGTGATTTGTTATTTGTTTTGCCTGTGTCCTGGTTCCCGCCAGGACAGGGTTAATTTTTACAGAAGCCAGGAGGGGCCATGGCCAGGACCCAAAGGTTATTTTATACCACCTCATGTCATTTTCTGGGAATGGGGAAAGGCTCCCTTCCAGGTCAGGGTAGTATGATGACAGCCAGGTATTGTCAAGCATCCTGTGGTACAATGGTGAGCAATCACATGGGAAGCACTCTTCTCCCTTATATACTTTTGCTGTTAACATTGTTGCTGTTACTGTTTATTTTCTTATCCCATTGCTGTTTCCAGTAAATTATCTCATGGGTTCTTATCTCAACCCATGATCTTTGCCTTTTGTGCTTCCAATTCTTCTCTCAGTGCCTTGCAGAGAATGGAGTGAGACAGGGAAGAGTGAGCGAGCAGCTCATGTTTTGGAGTGGTTTCAGTGAGAACACTAAATTCCTAAACAATTCCTAAACCATGACAGCCATATTTGGTGCCCGGTGTGGGTCATGAAGGGTTGAGATAAGAACAGATCTGCCCAGAGCAAGTTGGAAACAAGTTTGATCTAAGTACTTGATGTATTAAGTTTGGAGCCCCTGGTCACAATGTTGCTTGGTCTGTTCTTGTGGGTGTGGCACCTAACCCTGTATATCTTTCCCTATAAGCACTATGTGCCCATCCGGGAGCTCTTTTTCAAAGCAGGAAGAAGGATCAGGATTGCTTTGCTGTACTGTGGAATATCAGTCTATGATATGACATCAAGGGCAATGAGGGTATTCTGGGATGTGTATGCAGTGCTGCTCTCCTACCCTTACCTCGGGCACTACCTTTGGGAGTCCATTAATAACCATATCCAGTCTGTGGAGGGAACAGGGGAGGATGATTTTCCCCAGCCTTTTACCCCCTTTTCCTCCTTCAGGCCTGTTACAACAGCTTTTGAGACTTGAATCCCCTTTGGATGTTAAGGAAAGCATATTCTTGTTGCTAAATCTTCCATGTCTCCTCAGCGGCGTCCACCCTATGTTTAGAGCCATGAAAGAGATTTCTAGGGAGATTATTCAGAGATCCGCCCCAAGAGTGGATAGACACAAATGGCATGGAATGTGGGAGAAAATGGGTCATCTTTTGAAGGATTATTCTGCTCCAATGGTTTGAAAGTTCACCCCTGAACAGCTACAGGACCCTGATAAAGTGGCAGAGTATTTGAAAGTAAAATGCTGTGGCAGTTCCAGAGAGGCATAGAGAATACCATTCCTAAACCATGACAGACTGGTTTGTTTAGTCCACTCCTTCGCAATCTTTGATATATACACATATATTAAAGAGTTCTTGATGTATGTGTAAGGAAAAGTATTAATTACTTGAGTTTTACTGACATGGGAAGGTGTGAAATGTTTGTCTACTCTCTCTAAAACTTTCAACAGCCTTTGACCAGTTAAAGCATCATGACCTCTCATTCCTGCCATTTTATTATCTCTTCATTTCTCCTGGCATAAGTGTTAACTCATTCACACTGTGAACCAAAGTGGGGAACTGATCTCACAGGCAGGTGTCCAGCAGAGAAAATAATAGGTTTGAGTTGGTTGAACTTCTTAGCTGCACAACTAGCTGCCCCAGCACACTGAAAGGGAATGGGAGGAATTCGGAGCTGGAGGTGGAGCATAATCCAGCCTAATTAAACCAGCATTGCTGTTGAAAAGTATGTACATTCCAGAGCAGGCTCAGGCTTCCTGAATGTCGATTAAATGTTAGACAGTACCACAGTGCTGTAGCTTACTTTGTTTATAGCTTTGTTCCAGTATACATCTTTCAACACAATTTTTAGGTTGTGGACAGTGATGAACCTTGTAATTTTTACAATGTTAAGGTATGTGCCATAGGATTATACTGGCCTTAATGACAATAGTTTAGATGTTAATATTTTAACAGGAATATTATTTATATGACTGCATATAAAAAACATGGGTTTTTTAAACACATCTGGGTTGCTTTCAGGTTTTTCTCTGTGCAGCTGTTCAGTAAGTTGAGAAAGAGAAATAAAAGGAGCGCATTAAACAGGCACCCAAAACCTGTGTATTCCTTTGATGACATGTGGAACTGATAACTGGACTGAGAACAAAGCTGGGAATGCCTCAGGATGCAGTAAGATGAGACAAGAAAGTGAAATACATAATCCTTTGGAAAAAAAATTGTCCTAACAAGAATACATACTGTTCTGATTTGACCAAATGAAATTAAAAGCTAACATTTGCAGGGATTTAAGAAGGAACCATTAGAATTTTTTTCCCTGTTAGTGCTGGAACTAGTGATACTTTCATGAGATTTCATGTATTTTACAACATGAAATGACTTGACTCAGAGTTATTACATTTTTTTAACCTTTTCCCTTTAAGGCTTAAAGGCAAGATGCAATAAATCTTTCAGACTACTTTTCCGAAAAATGAGATATGCGTGTGGTGTGTGTGCCTGAACCAAGAACCATAGTTTTACTAATCAGGGATGGCATGTAATGGTACCTATTAACTACTGAATTATGGGACACATTCTTCCTTCACTGACCACTTATTTGTCTTTAAGAAATCTGCCAAAAAGGAAGCTAAAACTTCCAGCTGCTAATCTTATTGTCTTTACACGTTTATTGAAAATAACATTGTGCTTTTACATAATTTTATAACAGACATTTTTATAAAACCTACCAACATTGCAATTTTCTACTCTATGTAAAGTTAAAAAAAATATTGTGATTTTATATCATAATACTTATCTAATTAACATGTAGAAGGATTAGCTGCTATAACATCGGATCTTATACAAACCTTCGGTTACACAGATAAGTAGAGGTTGAGCAGGACTCTACAACATGATCCTTCAAGGCACAAATAAGAGCAGCTATGCTAGGCTCCTGCTTTAAACTGTCCCTTGCAAAAGTTGCTCTCTCTCCACTGACTGCTCCAAGAAGTTAGGGAGATTTAGCCTATGCTATAATTAGCTGGTGTGTATTCCCACTCAGTACCAATGCAGAGATGTCCATCAACATCAGTCAAATTTCTACTCCATCTTCAGCTAGTACAGTGCAATTTTGAAAATATCCCACATTAAGAATTCTGCTATATTGCCTGCTTGGTAGAAAAGAGAGATTCATAGCCTCAATTCATAATTCCCATTTAAAATTTAATTTTTAATATTAAATATGTAAATCTGCTACCCATAAATAATTCCAAAATGTTAGTAGAATAATTTTGCACACTGCTCTCAGGTACGTGGTGTGATTCTTGGAGTAGTCCTGTGCAGGGCCAGGAGCTGGACATCAATGATCCTTGGGATCCCTTCCAACTCAGGATATTCTATGCTTCTATGACTTTAATTTAATCTCCAAAGCAAAAAAGAGAAATAAAATGTGTTCATATCTGATTTTGGAGTGTAAAATCTGTTTGAATACTCACAGTATCTGTATATAAAAGTATATCATTACTATTTCAAACAACCTGGAAAAATATGCACTTGTTCACAATGTAATATTGAAACTAAAGGAAAAGCATTTAGGTGGTATTCTTGAAACCAAAATAACTTTATTGGGAAACTAAAACAACTTTCTTGTTGCACCTGAAACATCAGACAAAAAAAAACAATATACAGAAAAGGATTAAAGCATGGTCTAAAATGTTTCATATAAAGCAAAACAGATCAGTGCAACTATCTAAATCTGAAAAGGAAATCTCAAGAACTCTTGGAAAACCAGGTGAGATGAGAAACCAGTATTGAACAGAGACTCAAACAAAGAACATAGAGCCTACGTGTAGGAAAACACCTGAGCTGGATTCCAAGTTAAACCTTTTTACTTGGACACATTTTAAGACTTGGGTAGGAAGCAGCAAGCCCACCCTAGCAAGGACAGTTTTGAAATCCTGGTTCCACAGGCATTCCTCCAAGTTCAGCACCATCTTTGCAAGCAGACCCTTTCTCTTCTCCACTTGTTACCCACCCCATTGCTCTCAAGCTACTGCTTATGAAGTCATGTAAACTGCATCAGGGAACTCACTCGGCCTGAAAATAAACCTGTGGAAAATAACTCCACAGACAGGAATGAACTGTTGACATGATGGCAAGAACAGCCTGACCTGACACTCCTACTGACAGAAACAGATGTAATAATGTTGTTGTAAATGAACAAATAATTGTTAATTGCGCTATTCAAATACAAGTGCTCAGTTCTCAACAAACCGTTTCTATACAAAGCAAACAGAAAGAGTAATTTTATTTCATTTCCTTGGAAGAGATCTCATTTATTGGGCTAAAAACGTGGTGTTTACTTACACCTTGCATTCTAAAAGAGGAAATACAGGGTTCGTGCCACTATTGTATGTTTCCTGCTTTTTTAATGGGAAAACTAATGCCAATTTTTGCATTTCACTTTGGCCTTTCAAGCCTGTAATAAGGTGGGTTGGCACAAACAAGAAAGTTGAAATGGATGAATACTTTCTTCTGAGCTAAATCTGAATACTAATAGAAACAAAACAGGTTAATTTTGGTAGATAAGTCCCACGCCTAATAGCTCTTCAACCCTGGGGGGAAAAACAGGGTGAAAATACAATGTAAATTATTCAACTTTGAAGGCTGATTATCAGACTCTGTAGAAACTTGCCTCTTAACCTACCTTGTGGCAATGAATGTCTGAGGAGTAAGTGCAAGATCTACAAGTTCCACAGGTTCTCCAGACAGACACCAGAAAAGTTTGTATTTACCTGAAATGGGTCTGTCATTCATAAAGATGGAGTTCAAAATTTTCTGTCACTGAACCTTTCTTCCTCTCTTGCCCAGGTCACTAAAATATTTTGTCTGCACACAGAATGTTTGAGTATCAGGGGAAGGGGAGAAAAGCAAAGGAAGTACATTTTTGTTATATTTATGTTTTCTTATCCATTTTTAAATAATTTTTTTGTAAAATATTTTAACTTATGTGGAAATAATACTAAAACAGATGAATACAGGAAAAGCCTAAGGGAATTCAGATAACTAGGCTACGGATATTGTATGGGGAAAAACAGAGGAACTCAGGCAGCAATCCTTACCCATCCCTCTGGACAGTAAGGAATTATAAAGAACACATTATTTCCTCTTCCATTCTATCAAAGATTTTCTTTATATACTAAGCTGATCATGTCTTAATTCAAAGAACTACCTTGATTTACCATTATTCAGTACCTTACATTGCAGTGATAACTAAAACTCCAATGTTGAAGAGATTTTCTTTTTTCCAGCCAACATTCCTTTTTCTCTAAGCATGTTAGTACATGCTTATTTGAGTTTACAGATTCTAAAGTTGTGTGAATGTATTTCCATAAAACTAAGCTATCAGCTAAGAAAAAGAATTTTAAAACTGCCTAAGCAGTGCATTCAAGCAGAAGAAGAAATAAACAAACAAAAATATTCAATTAATGGCAGCTCTTGAGAGCCCAGTCTCTGTCTTAGAAGGCTGGGTGTAAGAGCATAAATCTTATGTTTAAAAGTTTTCAGGATTTTGTCATCTTTTATGCAAAGGATACGACAAACAAGATATGACAACCCTACTCATACTTAGCCTGAGGCAATGCTACTGCCAAACAGGTACTACCCAAAACAGAGGCTTATACAGCAGGGCTGTATACCAGAGCAGAGACCAAGAACACATTATGTGTTAAGTGCTCTGCAGCATTGTGCTACATATTTATTTTCCCAGGCACACATATCTGTATCTACAGCAATGACGGCTGGTCCCTTGTCACACTGGTGTTGTGAAGGCAGAGACCTCTCTGCCAATGAAGAAATTCTCACCCCAGACTGATTCCCAAGTGTCAGAAGTCAGTTTCTTTACCAGCTCGTGCAGCTAAACAGAACACCTGAACACCAGTGAAAACTAAGAATGTACAAAAAGGCCTTAGTTTTAAACATGTTGAAACAAGCAGCAGCTCTGTATGATGCCCTGTATCATCACTAGCAAGCATCCTTCCCTCATGGAAAAGGAAAGGCAGCAGAAAACAGATACTAACACCACTGAAAAAAGTGGGTTGGAGGTCCACTGTCCTGTACCAGACTAGGCTCCAAACCATTTCACCATTTTCACCATTCTGAAAAGGTGGGACCTGAGTGAAAATGCTGTCCTTTGAGGTGGTTATCACCAAGCTAATTAATTGATTTGCTAAATTATGTGAAGATAACGTGAAAATTAGAAAATAAGAGTGAAAATAATAACTATTTGTATTTTTATGAGTGTATTAATTATCAACTAAAAGAAAAAGGTCTGAGAAAACAATCTTTTTCTCAGGAGTTACACTGGTTTGTGAGGGTGTGAGGAATACCAGCAGCTCTCTGTATGATCATACAAATGCAAGGAGATGCATGCCAGTAACCACAGAGGAGATACATCTTTGCATTATATTTGGGACAGGACTGAGGTTACGAAAGGAAATTGCAGCTACAACAATTCATAGGAGCTATCTATAATTTCTCATAAAGCAGGCTGCATCCTGGGCACACAGGATGAAAGTCTCACCTACTGGTTCCGGAAAACAGGCTCATCCGTCTGCAGGTTCCCCCTTGCAGCACAGCTATTCCCCTTGTAACACAAACATGGAAATTCTGCTTCATTTTGCTGGGGTGATGCTTGTTAGTAGCTGTTCATTCTCCCCGTGTTTGTGCAACTGAGCTGACCCAATCCTGTCCCCAGCAAACTTTCAGGGGTATGTGTAGATATTTTACGTATGAGTTTAATAAACGGATTTCCATCAAATGTAAACTACCCAACAGAGGAACAGCTTGTATAGAGCAATGCACATATCTGCCGTCATCACAGACCACTCGGGCTTTGCTCTCATGGTTACCATGATATCATCACAATCCCTCAGAGTGCGTACTGCCTTCTGTCTCACCACGAATGTCAATTATTAATGCCTGCTCATCATAACAGCACATCATCTAGAAATGCATTTTCTTTCTCCCCATGTATCTTAAATAAAAAAAACCTCTCTCATAATTTCTAATACAAAAGCACATGTTAAAAAAGAAGCAGATGTCCTAAATAATCTGCCTCTCCTGGATTAACTGGTCTGCTAATTACCCACAACAAGAGTAGTGAGTATTTGTCACTGGAAGAGAGATAAGCAAGGCAGGTGGGGAATGTTTATACAGGCCAGATAACTAAATGTTCCTGGTGCCAAAACAAACAGGTGCAGATTTTATTGATGCAACAAACAAGGAAACAAAACCAAACAAATACACAGTTGATGGGGAATATTTCTGTTCCACAAAAACAGTACCTATAAAGTAAAACAAAAGATGTTCTCTCTCCTGGTGGCAGCACTTTCAAAGTTGGGACTTCTCCTCTACCTTCTGAATTTCAACATGAAGGATTACACCCAGGGGATTTTAAGAACATTGTCCCAGAACAATTGTTCCAGTATACCTGAAGGAAATCAACTGACATATTCAGATCCTCCATTTTCTTGGTGGTCTGGCATCTGATAGCAGCCTGAGATGCATAGCAGCAGCATAGCCAGTGGAAAAGCTACCTTAGCAGCATCTTCCCACTCATCCAATGGATAGAATACACTGGATTATTGGGGGGTTATGTGTGAAGTGAATAATTTCTACTGTGCCCATGTAACCAATGTGGCTCACATATGAGAACAACATCAGGGTGTGCAGAGTAGAATTAAACCAGAAAATGCACACCAGCTTCTAGCGGTGTTCTGTCTACAAAACCAGCATAGAGCTCATCTGGAGCATATTCACCACCCTCAAAAGGGTACACCATGAACTCTGGATCATCAGCACCTATTGTTTTATTCAAGAAACTCATTTTATTATGTATGAAATTAATTTTTTTCTCCTTTTCACTGCCTTCAAACATCTAAGACCAGCAATTTACCTTCCTGCTAAACTGTTTGTTCCATTGTTAAATATTTGTTTGTTAAACTTCATTTTTAAGAACAAAATACAGCTAAGAGAAATGAGATCTATGATGGTTATGTGGTAAAACACACATATCATCAAAAAAGAGATGCAATAAATTCCACTTTTAAGACTGTACAAAGACCTGAGCTGCTTTCTAAAAGCAGATGTTTGATAGGTCTCATCAGAGCAGAAATTGGCTGTGAAGGTGCCTATAAAAATCATTGAGTAACATTCCATGTTCAAGCCTTATGCATGTTTTAAAAAGTCTTGTAAGCTTAAAAGAAGATGTATTTCGGCAATTCTTCTGGCTGAAAGGCCTGAGGTGGATGGAGACTGGCAGCTGTTTCACACTTGAATAATGATGAGATGTGACAGGGTGGTGTCAGTTCTGAGGAGCTGGAGGTTATGTTATTTCTCTGTAAATTACTGTCCAGTTGCATTTCCTGCCCAAAGACAGACCATGAGATTATCCCACATATCTAGCCTCAGAGCTGATGCTCCTCCTGATGAGACCACTACTAAATAATTAATGCAGACTGCTGAAGCAATATCTTCCCATATACCTATTACCACAATGGTTATTACTCACATCGTATCTACCAGGTACCTCATTTCCCTAGTCTGGGGTATGGAGACGCCCAGAGTGAGGAAACAGCGGCAACCTGCTTACGCTACTGTGGAACTTTGGGCATCCACAGTACGGCCCTTTACAGTGCTTGGCTATAGAGAAGGCTAGATGGGACAAGCAGCTTCCATTTATGCTAGAGGAGGGACATGCCAATGACCTTTAAATCACAGAACCACGTCTGAAAGCAGTCAAAGCTCCCTTATGTATCTCTGTTTCTCAAAAGCATGTGGATGTAGATGAAATGTAGGGTAGCTGGTGCAGTGTATTTTAACTCCCCTAGCTGCCTGTGCGCTCCCTTCTGCCATCAATCCTTGAAATCATTACCTGACCTGGACTGTGAAATGCTCTTTGTTTCCCATTTCCCCTCTGCCCAGAAATGTTTCCCAGCCCTAGAGAAGGGAAGGCAGAAAAGGGAACAGCATAAAAACGAATGCTTCATTGAACAAGATTAGGTTTTAAAAGGATATCCCGCAGTATTGAATCATCTGGCTGTGGAACACCACAATAAAAGGCAGCTGCTGCCCATTTCCCGGACATCCATGTGATGGGCAGCAGGGGTTATAGGCCTTCAACTCTGCCCCAAGTGCAGCTTCTTATAAAACTTATTTTCTCTTGACAACACTGTCCAGAGTGAAGGAGAGGAATGCATTCTACAGAAAAACTAATATGCTCAGTGTAGCAGGTAATCACTACAGTACGACCATCTTTTATTTGAAATATTGAACATTGTCTAGGACCATCTCTGTAAACACTTGGTGGACTCAGCTCTCAGTGGAAGTTGAGACTTTTATTTTAGTTTAGATTTTTGTCTCTGAATGTCTTCATATACTTGTAGTTGTCCTTTTTCATCTTTGCTGCTTCTTTATTGTTGTCATTTTTGCTAGAAATACCTACAAATTTATCAGGGATTATTTGCCTCTTTTTTAAAAATTTGATAATGTTTTGCTGATTTGAGAAGTACCAGATCATTGGTTATCTAGTGATCTTAACGACAACTATTTTAAGAGCTTGGACATGCAAAGTTACTGGATTTTCTTTCAAGAAATCTTGCTTAAATATGAGTCTTAGCCACCATACCCTATCACCCTGAACCATTTTCTAAGTTATTCAAATAGAATTCTGTATTTTCTTCTCCCTTTTCTTTGTAACTGTTGCCTGTAAACTAAATAATTTTCAAAAACACTCCCAGCTTCTCTTTCTTGTTACTGTCTCAGTAGTCCATTTTAGTGATTAGTACATTACATCCTTTACTGTGCTAATAATCTACGGGACTCAGTCTATTCAAATTATTTACTGTAATTGCTCATTTACTACATTTTTGAGCAACAATCTAAAAACAAAAATGAAAAATCCATATTTCAGAGCACGCTATCAGCATGTACCTGTAGTCTTGCAAGAGTGGGTTTCTCAACCACTAAGTAGAACAGGAAATTGTTACATTAAAATGAAAATCAGAATATTTATACACAGTATACTTCCTTCATACCAGCCAGCTGCTTTTCTTATCAGTAGTGCTTAGAAAATGCTTAATTATGATATCTTTAATTTTTTTACACAAAACAGAAAATCTGTACCTCTGTAAATACTCCTTCAGATTGCTGTTTAATACTATAGAAGGAATCCTTTTCTTGTCTCGTGACAACTAGTGGCTATGACAGTGGTAATTATTTAAAGAACAGACAATTAGCAAATTAACTAAAGAATTAGTCAACATGTGAGCATTTAGAATAATAATTTGTAATTGCTTAGGAAATACTTTGCCGAAGTTAATCCACAGAAAGCTTCGGGATATCTGAACTACTATTTACTATTTAAAACAAAAAGGCATCACTCACTTGTTAAACTGTCAGGAAGAATCGGGTTGATCTTTCTATTGTGAAATAACTCAACATACTCTGCCTGCAGAATGAGTCAAAGTTCTTCCCTATACTTCAATTCCCAGCCTGAAAGATCTGTGATATTTAGCTCAAGCTCTAGGTAAAGGCACTGTAACTCTTTGAAAATTCTGCTTTGATACCCCTCAAGAAGCTTTTCAACTCAACTGTTGTGTCTACAAAACCTTACCAGAGTACCTGCAATAACAGCCTACAAGCCAAATTCATGGTCTGTGTATGCTGCCATGCAGCAGAAGCACTTGGGGACATGGCTGAACACCTCAGCAGGAAGACCTGCTTGAAAGTTCTTTTCCATGGCCAAGTATCAGAACACTCCCTCGGGAAATGGTACATGAAATGGGAATGTCAAGTATTGGAGACTGCTGCAATCTAGATAGAAGCAGATCTGAAACAGGTATTTCACCATACCTAATTCTATGGTCTGTCCAAAAACACCTTCATGCCACATCCAGATGTCAACAATATCTACCTCCAAGTTCTTCAGAATTCTCTGGGGCCTCTCTCCATTACCAGTTTGGCCACTCCACAGAAATGCAAGTTACCAGCAGAGAAACCAATCTTTTCCTAGACACTTATTTAAAAGTTTTCTCTGCTTTTCTAAGGACGCCCTAGGGTATATAGTTTCTGGACTAAGAGAGACAAAAAAACCAGATGAACACTCTGTGAGGGAAGATAATACTCTGTGAAGAGGCACTTTCTCCCTTGTTGAGCCGTATGTATTCACATAACTTACAGTTCTTCACTCATGGGAAATGCAGCTGCTGAGACCATGTCCAAGATAATCCTAATTACTAACCTCAGTGTGGTTGGACACACGCACTTACATTCCTGTAAGCAGATGGCCAGAAACTGCCAGTTTGATCTGTGTGGTTACAAGTCCTAAAACACTGTGCAAGTAGCCAGAGTGACTAACCTGATCATCAGGCTGACTGACACTCATGAATCAAAAAGTTATAGCATCCACTGAAGCTGTCTGTAGGCAGGCAGGTTAAAAAAAACTAAGATCCTATGGAGACAACTCAGGAGCATCTAATTATGTGAAGATAGTCCTGGCTGGATTGCCATCAAGGGAACAACCGTTGGGAACGCTGCTGGGGGGCAGAAGCAAATCTGTCCTCTGCTATGCCTATTATGGAAATGAAATGTTGAGTTTATAATCTAAAGCTTTCAAAACTCGTTTTGTAGGAAGTACGATTGCCTTCAGGGAGGTATCTTTTCATGTTATCCCACACACTACTTCACATCTTTGTCAGACCAAGAGTTCTGTAAGCACTGTCACTTGTGACCAATACGTGGGTTCAGGCACTTAAGAGCTTTATTGGGTTTTTTTGTTCTGTACTTTCCAAATCCAATCAGCACTCAAAGTTGTTTGAAGGCAGTATCATAGTTCGTTTGTTCTTTCTTTCTTTCTTTTTCTTTCTTTTTTATTTCTTTCTTTCTTCCTTCCTTCCTTTCTTTCTTCCTTTCTTTCTTTTTCTTTCTATCAAAGCTTATACCTATCTTTCTAGAGAAAAAAAAAAAAAAAGAAAATTAGAATCATAGAATCATTTAGGTTGGAAAAGACCTCCAAGATCATCAACTCCAACCTTGGACTGAACACCACCACGACAACAGAACCACAGCACTAAGTGCCGCATCCAGTCATTTCTTGAATGCTTCCATGGATGGTGATTCCACCATCTCCCTGGGCAGCCTGTTCCAATGCTTAACCATCTTGTCAGTGAAGAAATTCCTCCTGATATCCAACCTGAACCTTTCCTGGCACAGATGAAGGCCATTTCCTCTCATCCTGTTGCTAGTGCCTGGGAGAAAAAGTTAATCCCCACCTGGCTACAGCCCCCCTTCAGGGAGTTGTAGAGAACACTAAAGTCTCTCCTGAGCCTCACCAGTGCTGAGTACAGGGGAAAATCACTGCCCTGGTCCTGCTGGCCACACTGTTTTTGATACAGGCCAGGATTAAAACAGGTCATTATTAAAACATTTGTTTTGGATCACATTGAGGTGTCACTGGTTGTAATTGAAAGCTCAGCACTTGAAAGAACAAGGCTGTTATTCAGGTGTCTGAAGATTGAATAGAAGAGCACAGATTTAGACAAGTGTCTGACATGTATTTCCTATTAATGTAGAATTAAAACATTCAGAATGGGGAGCTTATTTTATATTTTACATAGAATGAAGCATATTGATAAGCTGTAGCTAAGATGAAAAGTAGCCTACTCTATCTCATTTTCACAGCTTTTGTTATATGGCCTCATCTACAGTTTTTCATAGTAATCTGTGGTTTTTCTTATATTAGAGAGAAGAAATATTCAGAATCATTTCAGAATGCTGATCTTGTACTCAATGATAATTTAATCCTAACCAAAGATCTCAGACAGTATTATAACTATTCACAGAATCACAGAATGGTTTGGGTTGGAAGGGACCTTGAGGATCATCTAGTTCCAACACCCTCCCGTGGGCAAGGAACCTTCCACTAGACCAGCTTGTTCAAGGCCCATCTTGCCTTCCCTTGAATATTTTCAGGGAGGCACAGCTTCTCTGGGCAACCTGTGCCAGTGCATCACCTCTCCCACAGTAAAGAATTTCTTCCTAATATCTAATCTAACCCTGCCCTCTTTCAGTTTAAAACCACTCCCCCTTGTCCTGTCACTTCATGCCCTAGTGAAAAGTCCCTCTCCAGCTCTCTTGTAGCCTCTTTAAGTTCTGGAAGGCTGCTGGAAGGTCCCCCCAGAGCCTTCTCTTCTCCAGGCTGAAAAGCACCAGCTCTCTCAGCCTGTCTTCATAGCAGAGGTCCTCCAGACCTCCGATCACCCTCATAGCTTCCTCTGAACTCACTCCAAGACGTCCTTGTCCTTCTTATGTTGGGGGCCCCAGAGCAGGACACAATGCTCCAGATAAAGTCTCACAAGAGCTTCTCACAAGATGATGGGGAAATTACCTCCTTTGACCTGCTTGTCACACCCCAGGTTTGGCTTTCTGGGCTGCAACTATGTGTTGCCAGCTCAACCAATGCCGACCAGGCCTTCTCCTCAGGGCTGCTCCCAATCCCTCCTCCACCCAATCTGTATTTCTGCTTGGGATTGACCCAACCCAGCTGCAGGACCTTGCTCTCAGCCTTGTTGAAGTTCACGAGGTTTGTATCAGGTTACCTCTCAATCCTGTCAAAGTCCCTTTGGATGGCATTCCTTCCCTTCAGAGTGTTGCCTGCACCACACAGCTTGATGTCTTTGGTAACACTGGTGAGGGTGCATTCTGTCCCACTGTCCAGATTGCCACTGGAGATGTTAAACAGTGCTGATCCCAGTACTGACCCCTGAGCAATGCCACTTGTCTCCACTTGGCCATCAAGCTGTAACCAAAGCTCTATGAGTGTGACCATCCAGGGAGTTCTTTATCCACCACGTGATCCATCCATCAAATCCATGTCTCTCCAGTGTAGAGACTAGAAAGTCATGCAGGATAGTGTCAAATGCTTTGCACAAGTCCAGATAGATGAGCTCAGTTGCTCTTCCCTTATCCACCAATGTGGTAATCCCAGTGTAGAAGCGCACCAGATTTTTCACGCACGATTTAACCTTAGTGAAACGCCATTGGCTGTCACCAATCACCTTCTTTTTTTTCATTATCCACAGCATGATTTCCAGAAGGATCTACTCCATGATGCGGCCAGGCATGGAGGTGAGATGGACTAGACTATTTCCCCAGGTCTTCCTTTTTTCCCTTTCTAAAAACAAGGATTCTGTTTCTACTTTTCCAGTCACTGGGAACTTCATTGGACTTCCATGACTTCTCAAATATGAGAAGCTACCCTACAATTCTTGAAGACATTTAACTGCTACAGTGAATAGGCTATCGCAGGAGTCTCTTGCTATTTAAAAGCCACAGAAAGCTGAAAAAGGATCTTGCAGCCTGTAATCCAAAAACATAGCAGATGTAATGTTCCCTCTCCTGAAGCCTCTGCTGTCCAATAGAGATCTGCATGGAGTGTAAGAATTTACTCTAGGTGTGCAAACACACAATAATATACAACTTCAAGAAGTAATATAGATGTCACCATCAGAGATTCTTAATATATCATCATTACCTAAATAAGAAGCATTAATGACGTTTTCACTTATGGTCAGCCAGACTGACACACACAATACACACACAGAAAATCACCTAACTTAGTCTGACAAAAAACAGAGAACTGACATCTTGATAGCTAGTTCCATTCATTAATCAACTTTATAACTAAAATCTTTTGTATAATTTTTAAATTTCTCTTACTTTCTTCATTGGATTCCATAGTGTTTTTCTGTACCTTGCATTACAGAATCCTACCAAGTTTAAGGCCATTACTTAAAATGAAGCACAAAGTGAACTGTAACTTAGAATTTAACTTTACAATAAGTTTTCAACTCATTAGTTAGCTCCTAGCAATAGATGCATGCCTGAAATCATGTTACTTTCAACTCGTACAAATACTAACATTTAAATATTAAAGTTATATCTGTTTTTTCTGTTACTGTTTCTTGAAGACTAAAAACGGTTGTTAAACTAGAACTGTAAAAATATGTTTATTCTATGTTTTCCATAGAGTAGAGCTTGCTACTGCTGTGTCTACTACAACTCTGAAAGCCTATTGCAGCACAACAGAACTTCAGTATTTTCATATGTAAGGATGAACTTGCACAGTTAGCACACACACACTTATTAGTTGCCACACAGGGTAACAGGAGATAGCAGCTATTTTTCAAAATTACCATTTAAATCTTTGCCATTTAATGTTTTGGCTGTATACCAGAGAGTATTAGGGTATGACTGGTACTTTGAAACCATAACCAAAATATTTTAAAATTTGCAAATGATTGCTATTAATTTGAAATTAAGAAAAAACAAACACAGAACTTCAACAAAACTACTAAAATTCAGTTTATGTAACCAAATTGAATTATTAATAACTAGATTGCAAGATTTAGATAGAAATAAAAATAGCAAATCACAATAGCACACATGAAGGCTTTCTGTTGGTAGCAGCAGTGACTTTCATGAAAAATATTTACAAATTGGATATAGTTATGAACTCTCCTACTATCATGAGATCTTGAGGTAAAGTGTGAGCTTTAAAAACAATGGGACAAACTTGCATGGATAAATTTTGTAGGCATACATTTCCAAAGAAGACAGTATTGACCTCATTGTATTCCTGAAACCAACAAGATCAGGACTGAAAACTTCAGAGAAATAATCAAATAGAAATCCAATAATCTAGTGATCATGCCCGGACTGTAACCGATATTAAGGTTTTTATTCGCACTATGGGTATTTTTACTTCTCTACTTCACAGAAACTGAAATATTCTTCACCCTCTATTTCTTAATTAAAGAAAGGATTACTTTCAAATGTCTCATCAGTTTTCAAGATATATCTTTAATTTCTTCTGTAGTGAACCCTTTGTCAAAGAATATTCCCAGCAGCAAACATTATCTGATGACAATTAAAACCACTTTAAAAAACTGATTTATTTTGTTATTTGTGTCTTAAGTTTTCCAGCGGCTCTGTATTTATCTTTTGAAGAGTTGGAAGGGAAGAATATATTTGGGGTTTTATTTTCTTAAAAAATATGTAGACAATGAACTTTTAACCACTATCTACAGCAGTAACATCTCAGTTGCTAGGAAAAGTTGCGTTCATGTGTTGTATCAAAATGATTGTGGACATTTTTGCTTCCATGGTCTTTCCTAGAAAAATTGACTGACATTTATAAAACATAACACATTTGGTAAGGTCTTCAATCTATTTACATTTTTTCCCATGGATTTGTCTTCTTTTCCATTTCTTCAACCATTGTCATACTGGTTTAGAGAAGTATTCAAGATGCAGTTTTATACCACTTTAGCTGCAGTTTTAGGTTTGTGTGGGCAGCTTAATTGAATATATATATACAGATATATAAATATAGAGAGAGAGAATATATATATAAAACACATGTATTTTTTTTTTAATTTCTGGGTGTCCCTAAATACATTTCACTAGGATTCCATTTTGCATAGACAAAACCAAGAATACCAGTTCTGTCTGCTTTCTGTAATGCTCTTCAAATTACAGCCAGCTTTCACTAAAAGACACAGTACTGCATGTATATGCCTTGGGGAATACACTGCTCTTAACACCTCTAATGCTTACTATTGCACTAAAGTAAGGCTGGCTGTACTTTTCTGCAGCAGGCTCCGTATTTTTCTCTAGTCATATAATTGCAAGCCTAACTGCATTGTTTCATTCAATAAGAAGCTGACATTTCCCCTGATTAGTGTCAATCTAGAGTACTGAGTTTTTTGTAGTGCTTTAATTAATGTGTGCATTGCAAACTCTGATCCCATAAAATATTGGCAAAGGCACATGAAATAGCAGTGCTTAACAGATGGCTCTGACTGCCACCTCCATTTTCTGCAAAGGTGTAGGGGAAAGTACCTCTCATAACAGAAAGCACAGGTGAACAATTAAATGTTGGTAAACTCATGGTCTACACCTAAAAGTAAACACAGTCGGCTGTGCTACAAACACAAAGAGTCAGATTAGAGTTACTATCAAAGCTAACTGGTCTTGCACTTAGATTCAGTCTTAAATTTGGAGAGGTGAGCAAAACTAAATCCAATCTAAGTTTAGAATACCAACTTCCACAGGTTTAGGATAACTAACATTTGATCTAAGTTCTGTTCTCAGAGTCTTGAAGAGCAGCCAGAAGAATACACAGTTTAATTAATAAAGCCAAAAGAACACATAGTTTCCCCTAGAATCTTCCCCTGCAAAATATCTGCCAGTCAGATTCACTGATGAGAGAGTAGAACAGAGAAATCTGTGGGTAAAAAAATTACTTTTATGGGGAGTGGATGACTTCAAGAGAGAGTCAAACCTGTACATTTTACAGTGTTCCCTAGCCATTGTGACAAGCTTTTCCACATAAAGGTCAAATGTGTTCCACAAGATTCTTCTTGCCAACTGTGTAACAGTAAGTAAGATTGTGAACATGACCCTAGAGGCTGGTGAGTAGGATGATTTCAGAAAAAAATATAATCTGTTTTGGAACCAATATCCCCCAATATACATATGAGAAGGATGTGAGATTGTTTTCTAACTCACAGTGCAAGGCCATCTATTTTCACTGTCCTTTGGCACAAAGTTGCTGAGAGGTAACGAGGCAATTACTGTGGGATAAAAGCAATCTGAAGGAGAAGACTATAAAGAACTTGCTGTAGCCCTGTACATTTTTGGAGAGTTCCTGAAGGCTTCACATTGGGACAGCTCAACTTTACAACAACAAAACAGACATGTCTTATAGTTAAACATTATGAGAGAAATTTTGATTTTCTTTGGAGCATTTTAGAAATTCTCTCAGTTGTCTGCACTCCCCCAGTCCATGCAGATAAGAGGAGTGTGTGGGGGCAGAAGAGTACCCACTTGCTGGAAGCTGGGTAGAGTGAGAGCAAAAGCAAAAAATACCAATTACAATGCAATTACTCTTCAGGCATGACTGTACTGGAGTGCTACCCACTCACCAACTGCCCATGTCTGTGGGTTGTCTCCAGTTTAGTTTCACTATAGTTAAAGAAATATTGTATCACTTGTCATTCAGATGGATGGCAGGAATTTAACTACTGTACTGTTTTTTCCTTGTTATTTTAAAAGACCTGTTGCTTTTCAAGGTTTTCTTTGCTTGGAAGACAGACAAGTACAGCTAGTTTGACAGCACAAGACAGATTTACCACTACAGACCCATTTGTTTTGTTATTTTTATACCTAAGTAGTGGTACAGATAATTCCAATATGCATAATGTGCTATTTACAAAGCATGTTATAGTAGGCCAAAATTAAACCAGAACTTCCTCCCACCTCCAATTATGTTTATTAAGACTTATTTTAATTGGAATAAGCTCAGCCTATATGAAAGAGCTTCGCAGAATAAGATTTAAATTTGTTAGAGAGTCCTGAGAACACAGTAAAAGCCAAAGGTCACTCTTAGGCAACTGAGCTAGATTTTGAGCTAAGAAACATGGGAGTTTCTCTGATACTGTGGACCATTAGACCACAAGAATAGGAAAGAGAAAATTAAAGACCATTAACTTTTTCAGCCACAGAGAGAAAAATGATACTCTGTTAAAAACAAGCAAACAAACAAAAACAAGGACACAGTGAAAAGAAAGCAGTGGTAGGTCACTTTCTTATAGGAGCAGAGAAAGGCAGGAAAATACAGCCCTTCATTTGCAATCATTGTCATAGTTTAACTCCAGGTGGCAACTAAGTACCATGCAGCTTCTTGATCACCACCCTCACCTCTAGCCCCCCCACCCAGCCCCACAGTGGGATGGGGAGGAGAATTGGGAAAAAACCTGAAACTTGTGGGCTGAGATAAGGACAGTTTAATAACTGAAATAAAATAAAATTTAGTAATACCAATAATTGTAATGAAAAAGGAGACAACAAAATGAGAGAGAGAATAAAACCCAAGAGAGACAAATGATGCACAATAATACTGTTGCTCACCAGCCATGCCAGCCCGTCCCCAAGCAGTCATCTGTGACTCCTGGCCAACTCCCCCCAGTTTCTATACTGGACATGACCTTCTGTGGATGGAACATCCCTTTGGCCAGTTCGGGTCACCTGTCCCAGCCATGCTCCCTCCCAGCCTCTTGTGCACCTGCTCACTGGCAGGGCATGGGACATGGAAAAGTCCTGGAATTAGGGTAAGCCCTACTTAGCAACAACCAAAACAGCAGCAGGTATCAATGGAATTCTCATACTAGATCTAAAACACAGCTCTGTACCAGCTACTGGGAAAAAAAGTAGCTCTTCCAGCAGAAACCAGGGCAGTAATTCATCTGCATGACCATAATTTTGTGGGAAGAGCAGCACCCCTTCCTTCCTATGTACTTTTTACTCAAGAAATCCTGTGGAATTTTTCTTTTTTGAACTCCTATAGTAGTTCATAAGAAGAGGTTATGCTAGGCTTCCAGAAAACCTGTAAAAGATGTTTCTACCCTAACAATACTCAGTTACAAGGTGCTTATAAAAATGAAAGGACAGCATCTAGTAGACAACAATGTAATCTCCTTAGGTGCGAGGATTAAAAAAATCAGTGTGCTACGAACATAATGAGCAGGCAGTCATTTCAGTGGAACTCAGTGACATCAAATATGGTCTTTTGAAGGCCAGCAGTTGAGACCACCTACATTATTACAAGTTTAGAAAAGGACCAAAATTTCTTCGATCTGCATAAAATGTCCCATTTTGTTAACCTTTGCAAATAATTAGTTTTAAAATGCAATGTGTTTTCGTGATCTACCTCAAGGAAGGAGAGGTCCATGGTTCAGAAGAAGGATGCAGCCATTATACACTGTGTTCTAATTATTTATAATTGTAGATCTACAGTGAAATCTGTTTTGTTTTAATATAGGTTGTTCAATCAGATATTTAATCATTCTCTTAAAAGATAGTTTTCTGATATAGATATGTAAAATCATAGACTCATAGAATAGTTTGAGTTGGGAAGGACCTTAAACACCATCTAGTTCTAACCCTCCTACCATGGGCAGCAATGCCTTTTTCTGGATCAGGTTGCTCAGAGCTCCATCCCGCCTGATCTTGGACACTTCCAGGGATGGGGCATCCACAGCTTCTCTGGGCAGCCTGTTCCAGTCCCTCACCACTCTCACAGTACGGAATTTCTTCCTAATATCTAACCTAAACTTTTTCAGTTTGAACCCATTCTGCCCTGTCCTGTCACTTCACACCCTTTTAAGAAGTCCCTCTCCACCCTTCTTGAAGGTTCCCTTCAGGTACTGTAAGGCCACAGTAAGGTCACCCCAAAGTCTTCTCTTCTCCAGGCTGAACAATCGCAGTTCCTCCACCCTTTCCTCATAGGAGAGGTGTTCCGTCCCTTTAATCATCTTGGCGGCCATCTTCCAACAGGTCAATGTCCTTCCTGTGCTGGAGACCCCAGAGCTGGGTGCAGCACTGCGGGTGGGGTCTCACCAGAGCAGAGCAGAGGGGCAGAATCCCCTCCCTTGCCCTGCTGCCCACAGTGCTCTGGATGCAGCCCAGGATACGTTTGACTCTTTGGGCTGCAAGTGCCCATGGCCAGGTCAGGTCCAGCCTCTCACGTACCAGCAACCTGTGTCTTCTTTTTGTAGAAATGTCTGTAGCGTTAAAGATGAGGCAACTCTATGATTCTTTTTTTAATCAAGCTTTTTCAAACCAGCTAATTCTAAGATTGGGGGATGTTATGATGACAGACACATTTTGAGATTCTTAGCTTTTAGCAAAACAGGCAGACATGATGCAAAATAGGTTTGGAGTGGAGACTCTGTAACAAACCCAGAAATGAACATGAAATCTTTGAGGATTCTTGATATGGAGAAGATACATTTTAACTTCTCCAAAAAAGCAAGAAGACTGGTCAAGTGGGGAGAAAAAAAAAAGAGAAAAATTGCAAAATGTCTATATACATTAATAGGAAATAAAACCAGGATGAAGTATAAATGGAAGCTATAACAAAAAGAAATAAGAAATAAGGAGGAGGTACATAAATGTGTGAAGAGAGGAAAACATGTTGGAAAAGAAGAACAAAAGAGAAAAAATGTCACAGTAAGTGGACGTGATTCCCTCTTAATCAACATACTGAAATCACCTTACAGCTGACCAGAGGGGAGATTTGTCATAAGTAAACCTTATCTTAAAGGCAAACCTGAATCACTTTTGTTTCCATTTTATTATATATATATTAAAAAAAAATAGAAGAAAAAAACAAGAAAGAAAAAGAAGATAAAAGGCAAATTTAAAAGTGCTTACCATGACAGAATTCAGACTTGGCAAGAGGAGGAAGTTATACCGGTATATCAGTGTGTCTACTTCACACAGCAAAAAGGTTATACTTTGGTACTAACAATGATTTCTCAACTGCTCGTTCCATCATATGAGTCATACCAGTGACATAGATGTATTTTCTAAAAAAGTTACAGAACCATATTCAAAAAATGACCATATCTAAACTATCCTCTTACCTATTGATGAAGATATTCAGACAGGATTAATGTCCTAATTTATCAGAGTTATTAGTCACATGCTTAAATGCAACTTAAAGCATGTGTAATAATTTCTGAAAATTTATTCATATGCTTGAACTTAAACAAGTGCTTCACCATAGAGAAGCCTAAACTCTTATGTATTTCTCATCCTCACATCATTCTATTTGTGCACACTGCAAAGCATCAGCCACTTTGCTACTGATATTTTGAATATTTGATGTAACTCATCAGGTCCTTTTTTGGCCATATTCCTTTGTCCTGTAAATTTAGGGAAAAATTTTGATTTACACTTATACTCGCCCATACTCTAGGGGAAGGTAGCAAAGAAGGGTTGGCCGGAAACCCTGACTGAAGAGTACTCTGAAGGCAAAATAAATAATATCTGAAATGACAAATGAAGAGGCATCTAAGTCATTCACTAGAAAAATCCTGTTGTGAAGAGTACATGTGAAAAGTGCGTATGAAGAGGATGTGGACTTACCCCTCAGCTGAGCTGTAACTAACAGTAATTACTTCCCACTACAGAATCTGCATCTGCAAATCCTCTCCTGAAGGCAGGTACTCCCAATGACTGCTCTTCAGGGAACACAACAGGAACCAAGCAGCGTTGCAACGCCTCTATCAGTTTTTGGATAGTATAGTGGTTAGGAACCTCACCAGGTCCAGCTGCCTTCTTGAGCTGTTGCATCAAGTCAGTAAGAGACTTTAAGTTTCAACGACTGTAATTATTCACAGAGATGTTTTCTGTGTCTTGATGATGAGACAAACAGCAGGTAGTTACTTGCACATATGATTGTTGAGAAGCATCTGGGCAATGACTACAGCCAAGCTCTTGTTAACGGAGAAAAACAACAATGAAACAGTGCCTTTACTGTTATTCATTGTTATTGAATAAAAATATTTTTAAATCAATAGCCCTTTTGAGTTGTACTAACCAGCATAAAATAAAAGTTCAGAAGAATTGTATTTCCTGATGAACATGGTTTGCTGCCCAGAGGCTGATACTCTGAGTAAATCTGAAAGTCCTCTAGTTATTTTCTGAAAGGGTTGATTTACGAACAGTGAACTGTAATGAGCCAAAATATCATCATTTTTCATAATTTACTGTATTAATGATCTTTAAAACTATACAATTATGCATATTGTAGTACTTAATACATACATACATACAGATGCATGAATGGAAAATGTAATTTCTGTTATTTACAGATAATCTTATAATTCAAATGTATAAAAGATTATGTGTTGTTTTTTCTTATCACACAGGGCTTTAAGGTTTAAAATAATTTAATAAAGGTTTCTGATGAAGCTGGAATAGTTGGTGACTCATAGGTCATCAGTGGGTGGCAGGTGAGAGAAGGGAAAGCCTAAAGCAGTTAAGGTTTTAATGAGACTCAGAGCTAGTTCCCAATTCAGAACATTCTTATTTATTATTTTTTCCTGTTATTTTAACCAATATGCAATTTAAAATATATTCTCCTTTCTCAACTTTTGTTTAGTCTAATTTGTTCTTTCCCTTTTCTCCAGAGTGTTTCTAAAAAGCAAAAACATTCTACCACTGTTTTAAGAAACGAAAGCATTAGTAAATACAATGATATTTTAGCCATAATGTCATTCAGTTATGAATTTTGTTTCTTAAGACTTCATAAGTTTTGACTAAAAAAACCTACTATTAAAATATCATAACTTTAGTGATGCATCTTAACTTATTCAGCATGTATTTATTTAGAATTTAACTTGTGAAGAAAAGCCATAATTTGACAAGCTTCCACAATCTCCCAAGTAAATTCAACTGAATATGTTAACCATTTCATATGTCAGGAAAGCTGTCGGCACCAGTTTAGCTGAGATTTCATGACAGGACCAGGAACAAAACTTTTGGATGTTATGTTTTAACATATGAGACTGTTCTACCTATATTACCCCGAGTGCATCCCCAGCTGAATTGCTGAAGCTGATCATTTTATTGTCATTTGGTTTCAGCTCTAATCTTGTGATGGGGAATCTCTCCTCTCACTGTGTGAATGGGAGGCAGCCATGTCCACAACAACCACTCCTTTGGAGAGGCTAACAGCTGTGTGAGTCAGTTGGACTGACTGAATCACAAGAGTGAAAAGAAATGCAGCATTTTCCCCAATGGCAAATAGAAGCCAAAGATAAAGTTTAGAGATATTTTGACTACATTAACTTATTCGAATAGCTTCTGGTCTTCACTTTTCAGACATTTATGCTCTTCCATGGGGAAGAAAAGCCTGGTTTTGTGGGTTTTTCCCCCTAGAAACATATATCATCACTGTACACTGACAGATTCATTTACTTCTCATTAAAAAACATAAATAACATAGTTCTGGTATGCTCCATTCTTGTTCTGCTCTTTTTAGCTTCTCCAGTCTATTCTGTTATTTTTCGCCAATGACTTCAAGGAGCAAACACAACCTCTCCTCTTCACACACAGGAACAATAGAACCTCTTGCACTACGCAGAACTGGAGAACAAATAATTTATATGGCTCACAGTCTGCCAAAATCAAAGCAACTTCACAGAGCTTTTCATTATTACATAAACTAAGAGAAAAGGCAAAATGAAGTCTGAAGATCTGTCCACACACACCTCTGCACCCCTTTTACTTTCACAAAATGAAGGAGGTGCTGAGATTGAAATCTCTTTGGTTCATCTCTCTGCCTGACAGTCTGGAAAGACAGGGTTCTCTCCCTTTCCAGATGCATAGGACTGTGATCTGCCTGAAATCCTCAGCATCTATCCACACCTAGAAGATATATGATGTCTTATATATGCTGTAAATAAGAGAATAAATAGTGTTTCTTACTATAGTGAAAGAAATAAACCAATGAACCGCCAGCCCAACAGCAACACAGAACCGTGCTACCCTCTGCAAAGCGTTTTGAGCAGGACTGACTGCATAATATGCACAAGTTCCTTACTGTGTTCCAAACAATTCACAAGGGACCACCCTGATTCTGCAGCAAAATGACAGTTCAATGCTGAACTCTCCTGCAACTTCATTTTAAAGAACCTCCACAGTCTGTTGCATATCAACCCCAAACTGAATAGAGGCAGAGGATTATTACAACCCACAAGGCTAATCTAATGACTAAATCTAAATCAAATCTTTAAAAAACCTACAATTTAGAATTATTGGATCATAATTCTTATTCTAAGACTAAGAGGCACATGTGGATTCAGTTCCAGTTGCCCCTCTATGACTGCGTGCTGTCATGTTGGTGCATTCAAAGAAATAAACCCATTAAATTGTAACCAAAGACAAGAATATTCATCCTCCCTGAGCTTCCACATTAACATCCCTGGTGTCTGAAGGCAACCATTAATGAACTTCATATTTTAAAACCTCTAATGTGAACGCTGTCCTTGGTCAATTAGAATGACCCCAAGGCTCTACCTGGTATTCGCATCAGTTCAATAATCTCTGTGCACAATATTTCTAAAGACCTTAGCAGCAGTAAAAGTGATTTTGTGTTTCTTGATTTTATTTTCTTCTTCTGCAGAGCTTAGATTTAATAATTTTAAAGAATATGTTTCCACACAGCTGCTTCTATGCATGTACAAGTGTCTTATGAAGGAAAAAAAAAGCTGTACTCCAACACAATAAGGTAGGACTAGGGATTGCTTTGACTGGGATATCATTACCAAACCTACAAAGAATTCAATGACTAGTAGTATAGATTTTTTTTTTTAATCTTATTAACCAATGATTTCCTATTCTTCCTGTCACTGTACTAGGCCAGAAACGGAAGATAGCATTTTACTAGGTGGTGTACACAGTAAGAATGAGAGTTCCTTCTCTTTAAAAAAAAAAATTTTTAAAGAAACAAAGGAATTAAACAGAAGAAAAGGATGGGGTCAAGAATGAAACAAAGCTATTCAGTGTGACAGGTACTCCACAGACTTTCTTTTTCTATGCATGACAGTGGAGAAGCTCATTGAATCACAAATTACTTACCATGATTTTATGTGAGGTTAGAGTGAGGCCCTTCAAAAAATAGGCATGCTGTTCAATTTCTAGGAGAGAGTGACAAGGAGGTAGTTTTGTATGCAAAGACAACCAATTCATAGTCTGTGAATGCTGAAAGCATGGGTGCAGAGAGATTTCTCAGTTTTCTGCCAGTGTCTGTGAGAAAGCTTTGCTTGCTCACGGACGCTACAGGAAAACAGCTAAGAGATTTTGTAAACTATGGAACTGTTATTGATACCAAAGAGAAAATATCTGAAGTAAGTGTTATTGGGTTCAGCCAATCCCTCCGAGGGGTGGCTGGTCAGTGAACCAATGACCTTATGCCAGTCCAGCGTGCTAAGATATATAAGCTAATTTGTAAATTAATAAAGCGTCGGTTTTCATACCATTATAAACCATCCATGTCGCCTTTTTCCTCAGTCTCTGCCCACTAGCGACAATAGTCCAGCTAAGATCAAAAGCAAAACCCTACTGAAGAAAAGCAAGAAAGTCAAACTGTAATCTAGATCATGGTTTTTGGACAAAATATAAGTAGTTTTCTCCCTAAGATTACAATGATAAAATTAAAATCAAACAAAAAATGTTGTTGTGGAATTATCAGTTGCAGCAAATTTAGGGTTAATTTGTAATAAAAACCAACACTGTTTTAACTTTTAACACCTTTAGTTTGCAAACACAGAATTTCCAGAGAGCCTTTTACTATGAAAGATGATATAATACTTTCATGATCTTGATTATAATGATGTCCAAACATCAAAAGAAAGACTGATGTAATATACAATCTGTGAGGGTAATTTTAAAGTATTAATTAATTATATGCCCTCTAGCACTGAATTTTGTGCATTTGTTTTAAAGTATCTAGAATATCTGCACATTGCTTTCTCATTATGATGCCACTGCACTTTTAATTCAAAATTATTTTTCTTTTGCTAGAAAACACAACTCCTCCCTCTCTTATTCACCATTACTCTATGGTGGTGGCAGACCTCCCCACTTCCAACATTCTTGAATTATCTTAATGTTCTTGTACTGGCTATGGATTCTGATCTAGGCAATCACAGATTGGTTTACTTAATTATACCACTCTGTTTTCCCTCAGGTACAAGCTGAAAACCAGGGAAAGGTTAAGGAGTCTCCCTGGGTCATGCTAGGGAGATCTCAACACAGGTCCCTTCCAGCCCTTCTGTCACCACACAAGCCTTCTGTCACCTTTAGCTGGGCTGTATAGCACAGTTCACAACATAGCCACTAACACCAGGGAACTGAACTGCAAAAAAAAACTAAAAGAATGCTTGGCCTCCAACTTTAAGTTTTCTTCTAGTTATGTTCATCTTTGTCCCATAACTCTCATACTGAGTTCAGCATGTAGCACAGGTTCTACACAATGATGAAGAATTACACAACTGGGGTAAATCAGTTGCCTGCTAGCAAAACCCCTCTGCAGGAAAGTAAAAAATAAAAAATAAATATCATGCGTGTATTATCCCAGAGCAAGGAGGAAACGGAATTTAGGCTTTCTAAGTTGTCCTTCATAACAGTGATAGTATTAGTCCTCCTGTCTGAATTTCTGAGAAAAGGTAGCCAAACCTGAACACTGAACTCGGTTTTCTGGTGCATATCAAATGTGTTCAGAACCCTTTGCAGACTTAAAAAATGTGATTCTGTGGAAATGAAACCATAAGTCTTCAACAGGAAACAGGCCTGCATAATGTTAACATGATCTTTCTGGATTTCAGTAAAGCAGTTGATACTTACACAATATCCTTCTGGATAAAATATCCAGGATTCAGCTGAATAAACACACCGTGCGATGGCTGAGCAACTGGCTCACAGGTTGGACACATAGGCTGATAGTGGCTGGGGTGACATCAGACTGGTGACCTGTCACTGGTGGGGTTCTGCCAGGACTCCATCGTAGGCCCTGTGCTGTTCCACATCTCCATAAGCAACTTGGACACAGGATTAGAAGGGATATTAAGTTTGCAGATGAGACAAAATTGGGAGGAGCTGTTGATTCCCTTGAAGGCAGAGAAGCCCTGCAGAGAGGCCTTAGCATATTAAAGAGATGGGCAATCACCAACCATATGAAGTTCAACAAGAGAATGTGCAGGATTCTGCACCTGGGATGGGGCAGCCCTGGATATATATACAGACTGGGGAATGAGATGCTGGAAAACAGCTCTGTGGAAAGGGACCTGGGAGTCCAGGTCCATGGCAAGTTGGATATGAGCCAGCAGTGCCCTGGCAGTCAGGAGGGACAACCCTGTCCTGGGGGGCATCAGGCACAGCATTGCCAGCCAGGCAAGGGAGGGGATTGTCCCGCTCTGCTCTGGGCTGGGGTGACCTCACCTGGAGTGCTGGGGGCAGTTTTGGGTGCCACAATACAAGAAAGTTATAAAACTATTAGAGAGTGTCCAACGGAGGTCTATGAAGATAATGAAGGACCTAAAATGGCAGCTAAATGAGGAGCAGCTGAGCTCACTTGGTCTGTTCAGCCTGAAGAAGAGTAGTCTGAGGTCAGACCTCAACACAGTCTACAAATTCTTCATGAGGGTAAGAAGAGGGACAGACACTGATTTCTGCTCTATGGTGACCAGTGACACGACCCAAGTGAATGGCCTGAAGCTGAGTCAGGGAAGGATTAGGTTGAATATCAGGACTCGGCCGCCCAGAGGCCTGGCAGACAACTAGCTTCGGTGCCCCAGCAGCGAGGCAGTCTAAAGCTCAGCCAGCTCCCCCTGGAGCTGTCTGCCTTCGGCTCCCAATGGAGCAGGCTGCGGTCGGGTGTTGCTTACCAACCGGCGGGAGTTAGAACCAGAGAGGGATCTCTTGGTGTCTCAGTTCCCAGCTTTATGCTCTGCCCCAAAGGGACAAGAGGAATGCAGATCCAGAAAGGGGACAACCAAAAAGCGGCCGTAGGTGTCCATTACAGTCCCTTTTATACAGGGAGCGGAAACGGGGAGGAACAAAGGGACAGACCAATAGGAGAATGACAAAGGGTGACATGTAACCAATGGAAGGGGACTGAGGGAGGAACTTATTTGAATCAACCAATGATAAGCGTAACTGAACACAACTTTCCAGAACGTAATTGCATAAGCAATGAGACTATTGAATAGACATAAACCTCTAAACCAATGAACAGCTAAACATCAAAGAAACATCTAGAATGGGAGGAGGAGATGGTGCCAAAGGAGACACCCAGCGGGGTGTAGAGTTAGACTTCCATCCTGCCCTTGGATCCTCCCTTAGAGTCACTGTCCTGGGTGGGGAAATCCACCCACTGGATGTCACTTAGCCCCAAGGTGGGCTAGGTCACCGCTACATTAGGAAAAGATTTTTCACCCGGAGGGTGGCTGGGCACTGGAACAGGCTCCCCAGGGAAGTGGTCAGAGCACCAGACCTGGCAGAGTTCAGGAAATATTTGGACAACGCTCTCTGGCACATGATGGTATTCTTGGGGTGTCCTGAACTGGGCCAGGACTTGGACTTTGATGATCCCTGTGGGTCCCTTCCAACTCAGAATATTACGTGATTCTGTGATGGTTGGTTCATTTGAAATAGTGATGCCTTTCTGGCATGTGAACTTCAGACAACTCATTTGGTACTCATGGTAGAAAGTTAAAGCACCCTTTAGCCTCTCTGGCCAGGCAGTAAATAGATATTAGTTTGTATTTTGGGCACTTGCACTACACACTAGGTCTCCAAATTCATCAATTTAGCCACCTAGGACAACAATTCAAACATTGTTATTTTTTGCACAATTTTATGAAGTGAACAATACCATTTTTTACCTTTGTGAAAAATGTTACATTGAGATCAAGGAAATATACATGAGGAAATGTTTTGAAGATGAAGAGAAGTGGCAGCAGGAATACTGAATAGTGGAGGAGGAAGAAATATCAGATTTCTGGTGGGTTGGTCAAACCCGAGGGGTTCAATCCACTTGATCATCACTGCAACAATATCCCCAAAATGAATTGTACCAAAATTGCTCTTTTGTGGTAGGACATATAATCCTAAACTTTTTCAAGAGAAAAAAAAATCCTGACATGTAGTTCCTTTGGAAGAATCTATTTAGTAAACATAAGAACAAACCCGAATGTCATAAGCATATAAGAGGAAAGTGCAGAGCTCTCCCTTTTGCCAAATAAAAAATCAAAAAATAAATGTTCATCTTTTAGTAAAGTTTTCTGAATAGCCTCTGTTGTAGTTTACCATTTCCTTACTTTTCCTTGGACTTTGTTCAATTTCTAAACTTCTCATTAAGAAATTATATACTTATATTCATTTGTAATATAAACTAGGCCAATATATTACCGAATTTCATTGCAATTTGACTGTGAATGATTCACTATTTACTGGAGAACCGTGTTCTGGGTTTCATTTTTAAATTCTTAATTGCTCCAAATTTCTACTGTCTTGAAATAGATTTCTATAAGCTCCAGATTCCTATTGTTTAAGGAGTACTTTTGAAATGAGAGAATATAATATAGGGACAGTTGTTCTTGTGTGAACTGAGCCTAAACCAGCAGCTAAATATTGAGCTTTCTTATTGTTAAAGTCCTCTGCTTAGCTAATACGCATCTGCTGTCTGTTGAACCTTTTGAATAAATGAAATGACTAGCAGCTTAAGTACAGTATAAAAACATATTTCCTTTTCCTGTTACCCTTGGGAAATGCCTACAGTGACCTCTAACTTCACAGAATCTTCATTATCATCTTACCTTCATGTAAAAGAGAGGGGAAAGTGAAATTTATCAAAACAATAGACTTGCACTCCAGCATTCAGACCTTTTCAACTTTCAGCTGCAGTCTTAGCACTAAGGACTAAACATTCTGCTGCTCTGCAGCTGGGCAGCAAAAAGAGAAGGTGGGAAAATAGTTCACAACTCTCTGATCTTTTCTCCCAACCTTACTGTAGGGGTCCAAGGTTTAACTTATTGCCACGTAAGAAAGATTCTGCTAGTTGAGAAGAATCCCAAAACAACTGCTCCTCCTTCTCTCTTCCTTGGCTATTCCCCAGCATACTCCGTGCCTCCAATTTTCAGTACAGATCCAACAGGTCTAGGCAGCAAAGCAAGTATAGGAGTCAAAACACTATCCCAGGTACTCTCTGATGCATACTGTATTTTATGGTGTCCTATGAACTCAGGAAGACTATTTTTTCCCTTTGCTTTTGTTTCTGTGCAGAGTACCAGGGGAACAAGTGATCTTAATGAAGTGATAGAGTCAGATCCTGAGATAGTGTGAATCAGTATACAACTCATAGCAGTGAATGAACCAAGAGAAGAATCAGTCCTCCAAATCTTGTATTTCTTCACATATTCCTCTGCTGATTGCATTGCTCATAAGATAGGAAATGTAATTTTAAAAAATGTTAAAAGGGTACTTTAAAGCTATAGGTATCTTGTGGGCTGATATCTTTTTCCAGGCTCACTTATTTCTATAAAACTATTGCAGAAATCTCAAACTTAGGTTGTTTTTCTTTGAACCTAGTTTCCTCTTCCCCTTTTCCTAGCCTTCTCACAAAAACAAGTAAGAAATGAGACTCCTAGAGTTCTTTCTCATTCCTTCTGATTGAGCCGATTGAGCTGGTGATAAGATTATCACATAGAGCTGGAGTTGCATTTTCTTGTTCCGAATCATACTACTAGGCTTTACAGTAACAATTATAGCATCTGTTTCCCTCTTACTGGAAAAAGTATGTGATTTAAACATATTGAATTTACCCCATTTCCAAGAAATGGATTTCAGACTGAAGTTTCTACCATAGTAAGTCTCTCCATATCTGTTGCCAAAACTTCAGCATTTGCTTGCACATTTCTCTTAAGCTGGAAATGAATCCTGAGCATGCAGCATCACCTAAAAATGTTTCTGAGGTGTGGGAGGAATTTCAAGATCTGAAAATGAACAAACCATAGAAAATGTCTTGAAGCCAAAATATGATGGTAGAATGACATAGTGACTGCATCATGATTTTTTTTTTTTCTGGTTAAAGCTGCCAGCATTCACTCTTCTAGAGATTTGATATGTGTTAAATAGACCAAAACCATAAAGCTTCAGTAAAGTTCCATAAAGAATGTAAATGTCTCTTAAGAATTAATCATTCAGTTTTTACCTTGAAATAAACCAGATTTTGATTCAAGGTACAAGTATAGAAAAATTCTTTCTGTCATAGCTTTCAATAGTTTTAAGAAAACTTACTCTGAATGATCTACTTTTAGTTCCCCTCTCTGCAAGATTGAAATTAGAGTAAACTTGCAAGCTTCATGATTACAGGACGTTGGCTCCAGCCAGCAATTAGACTCACATCAGCCACGAGCTCACTTCCCCCAACTAGAAGAGGGAAGGAAATTGGAAGAGCAAAACAAAGAAAAAACTTGTGGGTCAATTGACTCTTTAATAAGGGAAAAAGGAACAAAAAACTCAACCAAGCCCAAGTGATGCAAAGGAAATCACTCTCCACAAAGCTGATGACCAGCTAGTCCCTGAGTAATGGCTGTCCTGGAAATATTACTCCCTAGTTTTGCTGCCAAGCACCATGCTAAATGGTATGAAATATTGGTCTGGTCACTTGAGAGCAGCTGTGCCCCTGTGTCCTTTCCTACTGCCCACTCCCAGCCTGCCCATTGCAGGGGCAGAGTGAGAAAGAGAGAAGGCCTTGATGCTGTGCTCTACTACTCAGCAATAAATAAACCCTGGTGTGCTACCAACAGTGCTTTGGTCTCAAATCTAAACCACAGCACCAGACAGGCTCTTAGAAAGAAAATTAACTACACCCCGGCTAAACCCAGTACAGTACTTAAGTCACCACAAAGAGTAAGGGTGATTTCTCAAAATCTGGTAGTGTTTTCCTGTATTTTCAGTGCAACTGTCTAACAGCAACAAACTACAAAATCATCTGTACTTATTTATATGATTTGTGCCCTTCTAAATCGCTAGCTTTTATCTGTTGACAAAATCACTACACTTGGGAATTGTATATCTAGTATAACTACTGCTCATCTAAGGACTTCCCATTGCAACCACTCCTTGATGAACAGAGAGTTAACAATCTCAGCAGACATTTGTGATGCCAGGACGGTAAGGCCAGGCTTTGGTGAAGGCCGTTCACAGTGTCCACGCTGAGGTGTCAACTCTGACTCAGTCCAGCTCTTCAGCAGGGCTCATGCGAGAACCATATTATGTATTCAGAAGTATTTCACTTGCAGGTAGAATTCCATTCAAATCAATTCAAAAGCTTTTCTTTGCCTCAGCATAGCCAGACTTTACCACAAGTTCCAGTAAAATCCTTCTTGGCCTAAGTCATGGAATCAGGGAGTCAAGGAATTACAGAATCCTGAGGGGTTGGAAGGGACCTTAACTATCACCTGGTCCCAGTCCCTGCTGCCATGGGCAGAGACACCTCCTGGTAGACCTGGTTGATCAAGGTTTTATCCAGCATGGCCTTGAACACTTCCAGGGATGGGGCATTCACAACCCCCCTGGCAAGCTGTTGCCGTGGCTCACCACTGTCACAGTAAAGAATTTCTTCCCAATATCTAACCTAAATTTCCCCTTCTAATTTGTACCCATCACTCCTTCTCCTAACACCACCGTTTCTGACAAAGAATTTCTCTCTGTATTCCCTGTAGAATCCCTTCAGATACTGGAAGGTTGCTATGAGGTCCCCACGCATTTCTCATTTTAACCTTAATTTCCCTCTATCATTCATTAGCATTCATAGTGTGGTAAGTGTTGTCTACATGCTTCACTTTCCCACTCAAAAGCAGGCTGCCTGTTCAAGCAGCAGAGCTTCAGACAGCAGCATACATCGCCTGTAAAAAATGTATTTGCAAAGAAAAGTCTAGACATCTCATGGCTTTGTATTTTGTGAACAAACTGGGAAACATGTAGATAAAAAATCACTAGTCTGTCACCACAGAACATTGGTACTGTATCAGTATAAACTCACATTAAATCTATTGATTTTAAGACTACTTTTCTAATTTTATTTCCTAAATACTAATTTTGGGTTTTAGTGTAAAAGTACTATAGGATAGGAAAAGAAAAATGAAAATAAAGGGGAAAAAAATAAAGCAAAAAAGACAGCTCTTTCAGCCAACCAGAGCTGCACTACTGCACTACATCAAAGCACAAGATACAGTGTCTGAACCACTTGAATAATTGATGAGCACTGCAGTGACCATCCAAATTGGAAGAGAGTAAGGATGTAATACGACACTGCTCACCTAAAACTGAAGTGAGGGAAGAATCAAAGACTTTCCTTGGAACAATACAAAACACTGGATGTCTGTGCTCTTTGGGTGACATTTACTCCATATATTGGTGTTGGCATAATTCAGTGGTAAATCCTTTTTACTCTTTTATATGAAGAAACAACCATCTACAAGAACAAAACTGAACATTTTTTGTTGTTTTCTTCTTTTTTGTTTCTAAGTAAGCAAATTTCTAAATGTCAAGAGAACTTCTTGCTTCAACAAGGGTCTCAGAATTTAGTCGTATCCAGACCTCAAGCAAGCTGGGACTTTACGTATTGACTGTAGGAGAAATGGATACTTAGTAATAGTTACCGGGCTGTGCTGGGCACCTTTTTAACGAAAAAAAATATATAAAATTAGTGTTTTGTTCCTAAAAGTAAGACAGCAGTCTTTCAAAATGAAATGACACTTAGAAATCCATGGAGAGAAGTCTCTATACCTTGTTTTCATCATACCCCCTCAATTTTTTATTTTCTTGGCTCTTTCCTTTTCTTCTTCCTAGCTCAGATTTTGTCTGTTGGCTATAGCCACTTTTTTTTTGGCTCAGACCCTCATTGCAGGACATAAGAACACAAGTGCAATTCAAAGCATTAATTCAGTGTCTGACAGAATATGGATAATCCTCATCTAGCCATGATGGATTCACATTCCAACTAATATATAAACAGGTCCAGAAAAAAAGAATAAAAGTGGCCTACAATATCATCTTGTGTTGAAGACCAATAAAGCTTAATTAAGTCTAGCAAAAGATACAAGCATCTGCAAAACATGGAAACGTTAGGGAAAATAGTTATTTCATCATTTGTTGGTCAACAGCTAGTCTAAAAAACAACAAAATTCCCAAACAACTGAAAGCTAAACAAGCCCAAAATAATGAGGGATGGGAGAGGGTGAAAGCTCAGAAACAAAGAGGAGATGGGGAAGAGAGGTAGCAGGAACGCACAGGTTCTATGTAACACATACTTTGGAAAGTGAAACAATTCAGGCTCCTTCCTAGTGGGACAATTCCATCAAAGCACAGAAAGCAACCACTTAGACAGCCTGTATTGGAACAGTAAGTGCAACTTCATTACTTACGAGCTGATTCTGGATTTACTTTTACATACAGCTGCAGGAGCAGTCTGGCAGGAATGTCACAGCCCCTACAGAATTTTGCATACCTCTTTATGTCCAAAGTTACGTATACTTGGACTTTGGCAACAAAGCCAACTTAAGGAGTCCTTGCCACCATAGTGAGCTGCTTATTTTATCCATTCTATTCAGCTGACACAACTGTTAAAGGAGTGCGGTTGCAAATCACTGGACTAAATATATTTTGGTTAAAAATGACCTTGTCAAAGCAATCGCTTCAAAGATCTCTTTAAACCAAATCATTTAATCATTGATCTTGTTACCCGAATGGTTTTCTAATCCACTGTCTCAAACGGAGGGGAAATAGGAGATTATTAGGTGAAAGCAAGTACAAGCAGCTAATAGATGGAGTATATGGCCTCTTGAAAACCAAATCTCAGTCAAAACCCTTGCACTTTGGCATTACATTCAGAACACAAACTTTTTGGAGACTATCTTGTCTTCAGAGAAAAGCGTTACAGTAAATAAAAAATCATTAATAAAGGGTTTTTTATGTATGTTTAAACAGTAAACACTGCTACACCCAATAAATATTCATATCCAATAAACATTAATTTTCCTACAAAATGAAGTCAAGCATCATAAAAAGTATCCATTAAAAAATGCAAAAATCTCCGAATTATACATTCTTCTGCTAAAAAGGAAATTGCTTTTAAAGATGAAGTTTATGTTTTTCTCTTAATATAGCTTTTTTCCTATTTGTAAATAGAGACCTTTTTCATAATTCAGAATAAAATTTAATCAGGCTCTTATAGATATATGTTCTCCTCCACTGTTTTCTGAAAATTCACTAAATATCTGTAGGTACAGTATGGCATGTATAGGAGAGAGAGAAAGTCAAGAGTCGTTTCCCATGATTCTTTACCAGACACCCCCTTTCTATTTCTTAAAAACTAATTAAAATACCTTGTCTACTGGGAAAAGGACTAATTATCTGCCCTCACTGTGCCGTGTCACAAAGTGAAAAATCCTCACTAATGGGTCCTGAAACATCAATCTGAGATAGATAGCATTAGATTATTCACAGAAGACAACCATCTCTGTAGATTAATTATTTTTATTTTGTTCAGATTTGCTGACTTATTTTGAATTGGTCATGGGGTAGTTAACAAATGTCATTCGCTTCATTAAAAAAGAAAGTTCTCATCTGTTGTAAATAGTAATCAAATTATATGTAAGAGAGCAAAAAAAGTGTTGCTATAATGCCCTCTGCTCAGCATTACAAACCACCACTAGGAAATTAGGATTTAAAACAAACTTTAAAAGGAATTATGCCAAGATTCACTTCCCTGGTAATATGGAAAAACTTTCATTCATAGAGGAAAGTAACAATAATAAAAAAAAACCCCAACCTTGAATCTGATATGCCAGGTGACAGTAGTAAACAGCCAGAGATGGGCAGCAGAAATGGGCTGTCACCACTTCCAGACTGAGGACTGAGACAGGAATAGGTAGAAGAATTACTAGTCTGGGAATCACACCCAGGCTCAGGCAGTGAGCTACACAGGAAGCCATATGCTTTTGCAAACACAGCATTAATTGGGTTTGGGGATGAGGAAAAACACCCCAGGCCTCTCTAGAAGATGGTGTAGTTTAGCAGCAATGGCATAGAGTTTACAAGAATCTAACTGTTCCATTTAGACACTAACCCCCTTTTACAGCCCTCTATGAACACCTTCACTGAACAGACAGCTGAGGATGTGAGAGACTTAGGGCCCAACACACAAATCAGAAGTCATGTGGAAGACAGAAGTTCACTGAGCTAATCAGACTCTTAGGCGTTATTTGATGACTTGCATGCAGAAGACAATTCCACAATACGCTGCTTTAAAAGCTATACTAAACTTACAAATTTTCATTTCTCCTATCCTCACAATCTCATTAAATAATTAATGCAATTATATCCCTGCAAAGAGTTCTGCCTTCTCCCTTCTACCAAAACAATTGCTTTAGAGCACATGATCCACTATAATCAAGTTTGCTTGTAGCCAGGGTTTAAAAAACTACTACTAATAATAGATTTTTAAAGTTTCCTTAAAATTAAGCGCCATGTGACTACCTTAGGAGAGGGTGACTATCACACACTAGACTTTGATTCCTCCAGAGTAATCAGTATAGAATAGACTTACTTCACTGCGCAACTCAGAACATTCCCCAAGTCTCATCTAACCCTACTAGAAAGATAGAACCAAGAAAAAATTACTTGTGCTTAGCATGTAGCCTTTTTCTTCGCTGTATTGAAGGAGCCACGTGTTAAAAAAAGCCCCCACATTTTGTTGGCTTTTATTCTCTGTATCATAGTTCTGTCTTGCTGCGTGCCCTTATACTGGCTGCAGAACTTGTGTATACTGAAGGTTCCCAGTCCAACTGGAGGTGAGAGCTGGGTGTCCATTGTTTTGCCTGGGGAGCAGAACAGGTGCGTGCACAACAGAGCAGCGGAGGCTCCCTGCTGCCAGGAGTTCCCCCTGGGGCCCCCAGCCAAGCCAGCTGAGCCAGACATGGATCAGACAAAGCTACACCCCTCATATTGTTTCCATTGCAGTGCAGCAAGCCAGCTCACCTGGGAAGGTAGAGCTTCCATTCCAAAGCCACAAGACATAATTCACAATCAATCTTAATTAATTTCTTATTTTCTCTTAAAAGATGCTGTTTAACCTTCATGGGTCAAATGTGTTTTACTGCAACCAAAAACCAAGATAATCCACTTTCACCAAATGACTGACAAAACACTTCTAACTCTTATGACTGATATAAAACACTTCCCAAAGCAAGGGACACTTCTCAGTTGCATTAGCATAAGTGAAGAGTAAATTCTTTGACAAAGAAAGAAAACAACCTGAGTCTGGGCAGAATTATCCACTCATTTTAAGTGCAATAATGGCTTGAGACCGCTTTTCTTCAGCCTCAGTCTGTTAAAATTTCCCACCCTACTTTAGCTTCCCTGTTGGCATTGAAAAATACACTTATGATTATAATGTTCGGTTTTGGTGAGGTTTTTTTATATGCATATAATATTCAATTTTTTAAATGCAGAACAGTATTAGTAATACTGAGTATTATGAAATATGAATAAACTTGTTCTTACCTCTTTGCTAAAGGTTGCCCTCCTACCTTAAATGCTTGTTTTCAGACTCGAAGCATACAGAGACAGAATACTTTAACAAAACAATAAAAAATGTGAGTACTATTTGATGAAAAAATTTACCATAATATAAAAAGAGAAAATAGAAGCAAGATGACATTCTTACAGTGGATTTCTGTATAGTTGGCTTCGTTTTATGAGCTGGAAAATAAAAATTAAATCAATTTGCTTTAGATCAATTGTCTCAAAGGACTGGTGTTAAAATACTAAGCTATGTAATACAAGAAGTAAAATAATCCAATAGAAAAACAATGTACTTGCTGTATAACTTTAATAGCCTTAAGAAAGGAATCTCAATACTAACATTTTTTTAGTTCTGCTTAACATCTCAGGATTTACAGGTAGCCAGCTTACATGGAGTAAATACAAAGTCTAGATATTAAATTAGAAAGAAACAAAAATCTTGCAACAAGTGAGCATGAACCTCACAAGAGCACAAGATTAACAGCATGTGTGTGCTGTCTTGGGAGGAGTCTCTTTCATCATCTAATCTCTAATATAAATCTCAATTAATGCAAACATGGCACACAGTTTTCCCCCTATTTTTCTAACCTTAGAGGTAACTCATTTGGTTGAACTCTACACACTTTTGTAAATTCTGCCTCTGAGCTGAAAAGTTAGCTGGTTCTTTAGGTTCTCTTCTATGATTACCCTTTTTACACTTCTACATTTGATAGATTTATTTTTTCCTAAACTAGGCTAAAGCATTATGAAGCATAACATATAAAGTGTGCATTTCAATAAGATCAAATATAAGAATCTATTAGCATTCCTATTTCCACCAGCTTTCTTTGTGGGCCCTATTCACTCTCTGGACTATGTGTTTGTACAAAAAGGTTGATTAGAAGCTTTTTTGACATATAATTATCATCATCTCATCTCTTTTTTTTTCTTTATAGAGGTACCTATTTTAATAAATAAATAAATGAAACTAGCTTTTGAGAATCATATTCCATGCTACTGTAACTCCTCACATTCTCTAAGACACTAATCTCAAACTAAATGAAACATGACAGGCACCTCCATTTCTCAGGTCTACATGTCCCCAGGAAGACTTTTAACAATGTACAGTGGCAAGAAGGGAAACATGTTTTGATAGGACTTCCATGCTTTTAGTCCTCAAGGAAAAATTAGGATTACCTAGAAAACAGAATATCTCCCTAGAGCTGCCTTCGTAATTTTTTTACTTTACGGATTTACTGGCTGGATGATGAAGTCAAAATTTACTTATTTTCTAGTTTTTAACTGATAGCCTGGAAAGGGGAGTTGGGGTGGGAACCAGAGGTGTTATAAGAATACTCTTAACAGTATGACTCACAATGTAAAGTGAATGGAAGATGAGAAAAGAACATTAAGCAAACCCAGGTTCTATAAAAATGCAACTGCTAACATCTCTTGTTAGCTTCAACAAGAACTGAGCGGGCTCAGGCCCTAGAATAGTATCTCAGCTGTGTTTAGGACCCAGAGAAAAAAGCAGTACCATAGAAAAAGGTAATAACAGAGTAATAAAAAGAAAGAAAATAATTCCTTCTTCACAAAAGCAGTCTTGTTTAAAAAAACCCATCCAAACAAACAAACACCACAACACAAATCTATCAAAATAATTTAATATTAAGCATATAGTGAAAATTGCTGCTATATGTCAGCCTCTGGGCATCTTTTGATGTAATGGCCGAAAAAAAGCCTTTGGGTATTTAAGGATAGACTTGAAAAGGTCTCAGAAAATCTTCAGGTTCTTTTTCAAAGTACAAGGATTTTTCTTGGTGTAAATTCACTTGACATAATTCCCTATTGACTGATACCTCTATATCATTCACTGGAAAATCAGCTAGGTCAAATCCTCTAGAATTACTGCTGTCTGTTTCAAATGAGCAACTGGACCATCAGACTTGATCTTCTTTTATATTTTTTGAGACTTAAAGGGCCTACCATGTTTTAGAGAGTTCCTGCCTCCTCTGGAGGAGTTATCATTTAAGAACAATCAAGTCTCACATTTGACCTAAGAAAACAATATCCTGGTATCATAATTCTAAAGATCCAAATGCATAACTTCATGAGACAGCTAGAGCAATCATTTCTAGCAGATTTGGTTACCAGTGAATTTTCTCAGTTGTCCGTGTTCATTTCCTAGACATATATGAGACTGACTCCTTTGTCCTCTCTCATGGAACTTTATTTATGAAGAGAAAATGTAACTGTCAGGATTATCAAGTCACAGATTTCAATTAAGACTTCCTCTCCTTTTCCATGGAAAGCAGAAATACATGTTCATTTGTGACATGTCTCAGTTTTTGCTTGTGTACCACACTCTGCTGGTTCATCTGTAAATAAATACAGCAAGGATTTAGCAGCATCTTCAGTTTAGTTGTAGGTGTAACTGCAATTGGATATGGTAGAATTAATATTCAGGGGATAATTCTGGAGAAAAATGGATACCTTAGAAGCTGTTTTTATGGAAACATATTAGTTGCTTCAGATGTCCCGGAACAGCTGAAATACCTGCAAGAAACTCACCTCCACTACAGTGTTTGAATGTATCAGTAACATACAGGTCAGAAGGACAGGTGTCAGCTTTCTGGACAGGAGGTATTGTACATTTTATGGAGCAAGATAGGTGACCCAACCTGTACATTGGTGGAATAAGGCATCTCATGGGTCCTGCTTTCTTATGTTCCATCTGCCAGTGTTGTATTTCAGGTGAAAGTTTTTTAACTTGGTTTCATTATATATTAATATCTATATATATAAACTTTTATATAGAACTTCTAGACATACATGCACGCATACACAGAAAGACTTAAAAGCAAAAAAAACCCAAAAAACCCTACACCCTGCCCAAAACTATCTTTCGCGTGTATACCAAGAAATCTCTGCCAAAAAAAAAATATATTCAGAATTAATATAACCAACAGCAAAATTCCAAGAGCTGCATGCTAACACAGTAATACAGCAGATTAAAAAGAGAGATTATACGTCTTTGAAACTATTTTCCATACTATTCGCAGTAAATGCGAAACTGACTGCACTGCAAAGCCATTTAACATTTAGATTACATGAGACAGATAATCTGGTTAATTAAAATACCCACTGCTGCATTCCCTGTTTTACGGGGAAGCAATCACCTTGTAGATGAGACTTGCCGAAAAACACTACTGCCCATCTAGAAAGGAGCAAGTGGAAGACAGATGCTGAGAGTCTGCATGTCCCAATTATCACGTCTGCTATGCCAATACACTTCTTTCAGCATCAGCGTCATTTTATCTCAAAGGTTTGGTGTTGTTCTATGGAGAACAGTAGGGGCTATGACTTTTCTAGCAGCAAAACTGGTGTCCTGAAGGTGTGGGCTAGAAACAGAGACCTACATGACCAAGATCACACAAAAGCTGATGAGCAACTGTAAGTAGGAGCTCAAGGACAAGCTGGATATTTGCCCATCAGTGCTGCAAGCGACTGAAAACCACAAAAATTGAAATGATGGATTTCATATTGGGTCGATTTTCTTATTTATTTTTAAACTTAAAACTTCAATAGTAGTTCAATAGTTTGGTAATTAAAGGAGTGTTTGGATTACTCCTCCACAGACAGCTCTTTCCTGGTGGACTAACTGTAATGATAATAAAATTAAGTATTGCACATTTCTTTGAGTTTCAAGGAGAGAAAAGCATGGGCCAGAGGCAAGCTGTACTAGTACTTAAGTTCCTGCGCACAGTATATGACAGGTGCTCACATTTCTCCTAAAACCAAAAGGAGTCAGGAGTTTCTCCTCAGTTCATCTGTTTGCAAATGTTTGCAATACATAGGGAATTGTTCTGGAAATTAATACAAAACAAAAATTAAACCCAAAGCACATGAAGGGTTTTAATAATATCAACTAGGACTGCTCAGCTTTTATTAAAAAGTTCCTATTTCTCTGCGGCTTTGAAGTGGAGTTTGGCCTTCCTAGTTTCCTTTTTACACACTGCTATTTATCAGTTTGATGTGGTAGTTGGTTTGACAGATGATTGGCCTGATTGCAAGTTACTCATGTTTGGATCCCTATGTGAAAACTTCTATCTTTTTTTTAAGCACTAACCTCATCGGTTTTTTTAATGAAAGCAGAACTACTCTAGCTTTATTTCCTTTAATTAATCTTCCTTAAACATATGGCAGCAATGCAATTATTGTAAATGACCTCTAAACTCTCTGTATATATTAAGGCCTTAAGCTAATCTTGTGTTTTAAATTTAGTTTCATTTTTCTATTAAAAGTATGACTATTGTAAAGTTATTTTAAATTAGTGTAAGTACTGCTGGAATACTGTGCATGTGTGTGTACGCATGTGAACGTTGGGGCCAAGGACAGAGACAGAATTGCGTATTTCTCATCCAAAGGAGAATACAGACAGTGAGAAAGATGTAGCACGGTATGTTCTTGTCAGAGATCACACACAAACTGCCTAAAACACAGCTTATGATCCTCCCACAATGGGATATTTTTACTATCCTTAATGACGCGAGGCAGGTGTTTACAGTTATGATGTATGTCCGTCTAAAGTTGGAATTAGGCACAGACACAAAATAGCAACGCTTGACGCACTAGACCATGACATACTGTACGCACTGCAATTAAAATAAACTCTACTCCTGATTTTTATTTTTTCTTATGAAGAAACAGGAAAAGCTATGAAGACTCATTCTGGTTTGTGGAAAGCTGCACACTATTCTGAGAAGTGTAAAAAAATAATTTGCAGAATGAATTAAATTCTCTAAACCACCTTTTTAGCCTTGGCTCACTCTTTGCCAGGTGATTTTAGAGAAGGAAGAAGGAAGGGAGCTTTCCATCTGTTGAGGTGTTAGGATTCTAAACATGTTCCTGAGTTAATTTTGACTCTTTAAAGTGTGAGATAAGTTAATATACTCTAAACCAATATATCATGTCAATCAACAGTGCTTTTCTCAATATCAGCCCACTCACTTCCGCCGCCTGCTTACAGGCTCTAGAGGCTTCTAGCTCTAAAACTATGCTTCCCTTAAGAAATGAAATGTTGACGTGGTATCAACAAATCATGGATGTCTCTAATAAAATAAACATGAATAGTGCCAATGGAATTAGAGAAGCTGACACTGTTTATTCCCTTTGTGTTGGTGTAGCATTTTACCTAAATACTTGTGAACATTCAGAAACATGAAGTAACACCTTATTTAAAAAAAATAAAAGTGGAAAGGAAAAATTATTGTAAAGAAACACTAACTGCTTTATAAAATAGTTACATCCCAATACTAAAATTGTATTTACTAAAATAGATACATCCCAAAATATCTTCTTTCTGCATCTCTTTCCAGTCTTTTTGAATCAGGCATAGAAATCTCTGAAGTATATTAACTTTGCCAGATACTATAAATCCAAAATATTTTGAATATTATATCACCTTCTGGTCAGAATATATGAACAAATTTACTAAGTCTAGGCCTGCCTTAGTGCAATGTACTTTCCTGAGGGAATTGAAGATCGCAGTGTGCATACAATAATTGCCTCTGTGTTATAAGAATCTAGAAGCTTACAGGAAGCTGGAAGTTGTGTCTGGACCATCAGGTTTAGTAGGTAATTCAGAAAACATAGTCTACAAATTTGCCTAATCCCATATATATATTATATATGTTCTCTTCAACACCCTGTGGTAATGGGTTCTACAAGTATAAATCATGCAAAAATCAATTTATTTCATTAACTATAAATTTCTTTCATTAACTAAGCTAAAAATTTTGTTTAGTATATCAGTTTGTATATTTGCATGTCCTTCTATTTTCTCTTTTACCTCTTTTCCAAGCTGCAAAAAAGTAATTCATTATAGTTCACAACACCATCAATATGAAAGATATTCCATGCTTTTGATCTATCAAGGACTTTCTAGTTTTACTTCACTCTTGTTCAAAATTAATCAAGAAAAATTGCACAAAGTATTCAAAATTTAAATTTACAAAATTACACAACTTGACAAATAGATTTATCCAACATCACAAATTAATTTCCTGATTTGCTTTAAATTCCTCTGCTAATAATAACTAATATTCTATTTGCTTTTTTACTGGTGATGAATATTGGGCTAATTTTTCAGAGAACTATTCGTAATTATTCCCAGCAGGAATTACCCGAGACTCTCTATTGTGGAAGCAGGAAGTGAGCATTAGTAACCACAGTATCACACCAGAGAACATCTAGTTTATTAACTGAAGTGTCAGCTTAATTATTCACATAGATGAAGAAAAACAGTACTCTACTAAATATTGGTCTCTCACTTGTCCCTTCCCTGTGTATTAACAAAAAAAGTAAAAAATCAAAAGCAAAACCAACACTGCTCCCATCACCTACCCAGCCTACCACAGTCTCCCCCCAAGAAAACCAAGCAACCCTAATACTAATTTCAATATGAGCCTCTGATGCAGCAACATCTTGGGGACATATCTAACTTTCAGGATGAGTCACATCCCTGTGACTCAGAATCAATAGTAATTTTAATGTGCAAAAAAACATTAAGATGGCTCAGGATCCTTACTTAGTTAGCATCCTGTTTCAATAGATACTGTCTTATGGTTTTGCCAGTAGAATGAACAGAAGCTCAGCTGCCTTGATAAAATGATCGTGGAAGAGAACTTTCCCCATGGAATCTATGGATTCTTGAAACTGTGGAAATTCATCCTAACAGAATATACCGAAACATCAACAGACTCCACAGTGCCACCAAGAAAATAGTGTTGATTATTTCTTATTTTGATTAAAATGAAACAGTACCCTAAAATAATTGGAAATAATCATACAAGTTTGCCCTATTTCTTTTTGTTCCACTAAACACGTACCTCTAAAATGTCAGCTTGTCCTCTGTTTAACATGACGTGTATATGAGCACAAAGTTGTGTCCAGGTACCCATTCTGTCTAACATTTATTTTCCCACCACTACGAATCTTATGCAAAAAATCTTGTATTTTCTCCAGGGCATTTAGAATGAGACCTAAAGTTAGATACCAAAGTATGCAAATTTATGTTGCTGTTTTCTATCTTATGGCAAGCAGAATATTACTTCAAGTTTTAAAACTGTCACCATCTTCTGCCCGCACAAACACAATACAAGAAATTTCACATACTCTCCAGAGACTAGGTTGGATTCCTCCTGAAAAGAAACCAATATGAAGTTGATAGTGGTGGCTGTCTAACCCTAATAATTCAATCTGAAATTGATGATGAAAATTGAGGATGAAAAGGAAATGCATGCTATTGAAACTGACAAAGAAAAAAATCCTAACTAACACTGTTTCCAGGGAGATCTGAAAATTGGGGTTTTTTTTAGAATTAAGGCACATTATTTGGAATTCATTTATTTAGCACTTTAGAATTTTATTTTGCTTATATTTATTAAAAATAGAGAGACACTTACATACATAAACGTACTAATAGAAAAGACTATATCTTTATTTTGATAAAGGGAAATATAGGCATGTGACGTAAATACAAGATTTTATTAAAGTAATAATAATAATAATAATAATAATAATAATAATGGTAATAATAACAATGGCAAGAGGAGGCAGGAAACAAAATGCTCCCAAAAACAAAATCCCTTCCATCCACAGACTATTGCACCAGACACACCAAGCATCTTTAAAGATATCAAGGAGAACATGAGCCTGCTCAGCTGACAATTTCTTAGACTGGAGAGTTTCCAGATGTCCAAAAGCTGCTGCATTTTGTCTGTGCTAGGAAGGAAATGCCAGTGGAGAAAGGCTGTGGTGCAAGACATACATCACTATCACACTGATGCAGTCATAACTGAGGAGATTCCAGACGTATACACCCAACATTTCACCCCCATCAGCTAATCTAGCCTCAGGGGGTCCTGGAGCAAGGCAGGGAGCTGGATTAGCTCCTTCGCAGAACTGTAAAACTTCACGGCCCAGAAAATGCTGAATGACAGAGAAGTGATTTTCAATTCCATAAACGTCCCTATAACAAGAGTCATCCAGAGATTTGGAGGATTTTGGTTTCTTCACAGGCATCCTGGAGTGACAAGGGAAACCAAGGGGACCCTTTCATATTTCAGATGCCAAGTATGGCCCAGATTTCTTTACAAGCAGTTGTCAGGCCAGGTTTCATTGGCTTCAGCCTTCAAATTCAGGGAGGCAAACTAGGAATTCAGTAAACATGTAAGGTGGAAGAGATACAAAAATCAAATGATGCAACCCAATATTGCTTTTGGTGTGGTTGCATTTTTGTGCTAAACCATAATGCTTCACTGAGAACTCCCATACATAGCTCACCAACAATTTTTGCCCGTTTGTAGAATAGTTTCTTGTCTCATGTAAAACTCATATAGTATTGATACTATAATATTAACTTGAATTACAAGTTCATGGGGTGTAAACTGAGGCCAAGAAAGGAGAAAGGTCAACCTGTCAGTTATCTCTAACAGCCTGTTTCTTGGCTGTCTGAATATTATAAAACTATTATGTGCATAGACATGTAATAATACAATATGTATATATGTATCTCCTATATGTCATCCTGCATTTCCATTACCTATAATCTACTGTAAATATCATGTTGACTGTTAAACTCTGTTAAACTCATAAATTTTGAGGAAGGCTTTGGTTCTCAACTATTCTTAGCTGCATGATACAGATCTTTTTCTGACTAAAAGAAATTCTGATCATTCATGCTCACAAATTTTCCCTTACCATTGAGTTGTGTGTTTCTCTCATTAATATTTAAATATGCTTTCCCACAAGCATGGGGAGCAAACAAAAAAAATCTTTAACCATTTAAATAAAGCTTCATAAAAATAACTTCAATTATTTTGTAATAGGAAAGCACTAACACTCTGATATTCCCTCTCCCTCTCTCACACACACAGAGCACATCTCTTAAAGCAATATTACACACACAAAATAAAATTTTGAAAGGCTATCAATGACAAAAAGTATGACCTTTCATAATCAGAAAATTATTTTTAGATATTTAAAGAATTCTAGACATAGCCTTCCCTGTAAAATTTTTTTATTCAAATAATGATGTTACAAAGGTAAGTTTTTTTGATAATGTCATGCTGTAAGAATTCTATAAATGATTCCTCAAAACCTGAAATACTTTGCAAATTGGAAACCAGGACCAGAAAATAAACAGTAAACTGTTCCATTTATGGAATAGAAAGAAATAAAACATCATAGCAATAATAGAAATAAAATCTGAAGCTACATTAAATGCACCTTATGCTTATAAATGGAGTTTGCACCTCCAAGAACTTCAGCATGAACAGTAACTGTAAGCACATAGAATAAATATATTCTCAAATACAGTAAGTGAGCGATTCACAGCCTAAATTCCCTCTTACTTATTTCAAATTAAATCTAGGAAATGCCATTGAAATGCGTAAAAGGCTGATCACAGACAACAAAATCCAGGCCTACTACATAACATTAAGAAATGCATAGCTGTAAGATCATTCTAAAACAACATGGTAGTCAAGCAAACCAAAGCTACAGTGTGAGTTCAAACATAAATTTCCTTGAATCTAATAGTGTATATGGGGCATTCAAATCACCAAAGACAGCATCTGACTGACACACTCTCTCCCTCAGACAGAGTCCTGTTGGTTGTGGGTTTGTGTTTGTAATAAAAATTCCATTGCCCAGCTTTGCCTTTGAACATGGACATTCACCTAATTTTGTTTCCATTTGTCCATTTTTTAAAATTAATAATTAAAATGTCCCAAGGAACTTATAATCTCAAAAGAGCTCAGCATTTTTCTTTGTCTTTAAAATATAATAAATATTTTCTATTCACTTGACTACAAAGGATGACAAATTAAAGATTAATACAGTGACAGACTTTTTGATATTCACTATTTTTAATTGCATGCATTTAAGTTCAAAGGTGACAACCTTTGCTTTTGAAATCTAAGCACTTGAGAATTTCTGAAGGAAAATTAGAGTAATTATTACATTATCTTCTCGCACTCAGGCATAGAAGGAGCAGAGTTCATTTTTAAAAGTGACTAAGTTCAGTAATTAATTAATTTTAATTCAACAGTGTAGGACACATGGTACATGCAATATTAGAAAATATATGTAATTATCTCTTTGCTTATCTATAAAAAATTTGGATAAACTAAGATATGAGATAAATCCGGTCTATTAAACCAACTAAAAAGGTTACTTAGAGTGTCTTCCAGATGTATCTATGACACAGTTAAGTGTGTTTTAATCAAGTAATCCACCAGCACCTTGAATCAAGGGAGAAATATTCCTACAACCATATGTGATTTAACTCCTGAAGTTTTGGAAGTGATTAAGTACCAGACCATACAACTCATTCACAGGAAATGAAGTCCAACACAATTTTATTGCTCTCAACATGTTTACATATGCAATTGAACTTCAACTTGCTAGAGAAACCTGAAGTCTATTTGAAATTCACACCAGTCACCAACAGAACTTAGTCTTCCCAGTGTAGGCAGAGAATGGAAATGAAGTGCTGGTGGTAGCACTATTTTCTGAAGCACAGCTCTTATGGGCTGACAGGTGCTTTCCGACTTCTGTTGATGGTTGGATAATTGTGACATAATTGTCATTGAATTTTTGACAACAGTGGAACAAAAAATAAGGAAAATTAAAAAATTTGAAAAATAAAAACATGACAATAATTCTGAAGACTAAACTGCCCTACTAGTTGTCTGTCTCTGGTACTGTGGTTTTAAGGTCATATCACCAGAGGTTGCATCTTATAAAAAAATATGTGATGCTATAGAAATTAATTTTACTCTTCTTTAGCAAAGTATTCACACATCTGGTGTTTGCATCACAGTGGGATAAATATCTTTACTACTAAAAATGTCTTGATAAAAAAATAACTAATAACCACAGGTTACGCTAAGGGTTGGTCTACCTGGTGTGGCAGAGTTGACACAGTGAGAAAAAATTTTCATAGCACTGTTACTATATCCAAATATCCCTGGAGAACAGACAGGTTATTTCTGTAAAATTAAGGGTTTTCTCAGTCCTTAAATATATGCTCTGGTAAGACTACTTGGATGATGGAAAAACCTCACTTGTTCCTTAGGGTAGAATTCAGGATACATGAGACATTTCTGTGACAGATTCACTCAAGCAATGCAGCCCTCATTTTACTCCCTGTGAACCACCCAGCTCCTACTACACCATAGAGCATCTGCCAAGAAAATATAATTACACTCCATCAAATCCTAAGGCTAGTCTGAAAATCACGCCTAAAAGGGGTAGACTTAGTAGAACAGAGCAATCAATAAACACTAAGAGATGAAAGCCATGGGATAGGTCCAGGACTCGGTGAATGTCCTTTGTACTGTAGTCTCTTTCACAGGCTCTGTAGATGGTGCAAAATAAACAGCAATTTAAGATGTGACTCTCCTGTACTTAAACACAGGAAAGGAAAACCTGGAGCTAAGTAGAAGAGCAGTCATTTTTCCCAGGCATTTTGATACAAGTCCCCTTAGCTCTGTGACCAGAGATGAAGATTAGATGAACAGTATGTCTATGCTATTTTATTAAAGACTTTCTCCAATGCTTTGTTCCAACTATTAAATGAGAAGACTCTAAGAAATCCATGCCAGTGATTTTGGACTGCCATGTAAAGCAGGTGGGCCTGTACTGCAGTAAACTGTTACCTAGAGTTAAACCTCAATTACACATTCTCCAAAGCAGGGGGGAAAAATCAATGAAATTTCACCATGAAAAAGTAAGACAAACATTTGAAAACTTCAGGAGGCCACAGTCTTACTTCTGCAACCTTGTAGTGAGGCACATCCAGTTCATAGTTGGCTCTTAAATACCACTTGGCTCAGTTTAATCGCTAGGAAAAAGGTTTCTTTGCTGTGAAATTTGCCATATAAATTTTTGAACAGTTATCAGTTGATTCAAATAATATAAAATTCTCCCAGTTAGTTCAATTTCAATACAGCTATATAAGTAGGACATTTATAACTCTCTGATTATGTCCCTCATTAGCAGACACTACACAATAACATCTTTAAATTATTGTTTCAAGCTTCCTTAGATTTAAGTGGCAATCTCAAGAATAGCACATCTGTTCCTCTATTTTAGCCACTTGCATAAAAAAAAAGGAAGTGTCTGTTTACTTTGGCATTTGTCATGAAGCATCATAAAATATCAGATATTTTTTATACCTGTAATTCTCACAAACTGGGCACCACTTTTTTTTAGAACTTCAGTCTAGTATAAAAGTAACTGATCTGTTAACTAATGAAACATTTTCTGTGTTACAAATACATGTCAAGAAGCCAAAATACTCCTGAAATATAGAGACTTTTGAGAAAATACATATTGCTATAATAAAGTTAGCATTCTGCCTGTGTGCATTTGCTCATATGATCCCAGGACGGACAAGCAGCAGAGTTTGAGGGAACACTGAATGAGTAACAGCCTCTCCAAAGACTCTTGGGTTTCCCAGTATGATTTCCAGATATCTAGTGAGAAAACTTAGAATCAGTGTTTATGATCAGTATTGATCTTTACTGCAACACTCTGATTTCAGAAAATATCCACTATCTGTGGAGGTAAACTGAAAACTTCAAAATCATCATTCAGTTGTTCATGGTATAGCAAAGCCTTTTTTTCTCTTCCTATTGAGTAACATGAAGCACTAGACCCTGTAAATGCTTCTTCTACTTGTCCAATAATAGCTACATTTTTGAAGGGAACCCAAACACGTATGTGGAACATCTTATTTGTGACAGCTATTTTGCTCTATGATCAACCTGCTGGTGATTGTATGTTTCTATGCATTGATCTTAACTTCTTCTTTGAAGTTTTATTCCTATGTGCTTTATGGATTCATGACAATTTTATCTATCACTCATCTTACTCAAATAATTTTGTTTTTTCTCAGTTTGAATGAGAGAAGAAACATACTTCAAGAAGAGATGCTTGTTTAAAATGTGCTTTTGCTCAGCTTTTGGGGAAACAGCATCTATTGGCAAAAATGCATCTCCCTGCACTCCAAAAATAAATATGAGAGCAAATCTGCCCAAGGTAAGGCAAAACCCACCCACTCTTCTTCAAAGACAAAGAGCCAAAACCAGCTTTAAAATAGTAGAAATCCCTGCCTCATATTAGAACCCTAAAAAGCACATATAATGCTCATGGACAAGTGTTTGTAAGAAAGATAGTACCTGGAGAACACAAGAAACACACAGTAGTGAAGTTTCCAAATAGGGGAATAGTGATTAGAGTAATAGTGATTAGAGGAATAGTGAATGGATTGAACAGCAATGGAACGAAATCTGCTGAATTTTTGTTCCCTGTCAGGGCAAGAATCACTAGATGGCACTGTGACACATCCAGAGAAAGGGCTGGAATGGTTGTTCCCCGTAGCGTACGAGCGAGGTTATGGTTTTGGCGGAAAGAAAAGCTGCATTTTTGCAATTCCTTGTTGGCGTTTGTCTTTCTGGGATGCTTGCTGAACTGTAAATGCTTTAAGGTGTTCGTAGTTTAAGCAGATAGGCTCTCTGGGAATAGCAATATGCTTTAGGTAGGACGTCCAAGTACACACATTGTCTGAATGTTGTAAATAGGACAAGTGGCATCAAGGATATACCAAGCATTATTTTCCATTCAAGTGTAAGGTTCTTATATCAGTTACTGCACTTACTTTTCAAATTTTTCACATGCTATATATTTTAAATTTACTTACATTCAATTTCAGCTGTGTTAACGTCCACAGGTGAGACACTTACTTGCTTGTCTGGGCAATGATAGGGACTGCGAAGAAGTTCAGAATTCAAGTTAAGCACAGTTAATGTTATGATAACATTTCTTTGGGACAGCCCAACAGAGTGTTCATCCCCAAGGCTTTCACATTGCAAAGTTGTGGAGACTGACTTTTGTCCAGCATACCAAGACGCTCCATGCAGTCTCCCCTCCCATGAGACAGTGCTGTGGAGAGAATGTGAAGCACATGATGTTTACAATTCCTTGAAACACTGCTTTAGACTGATATAAATAGACAGATGCAAGCACGTTTTAAAGGTGCAGACCACATTATTATTAAAGCAGACAAATATTATGATAGTGTTTTAAAAATGAATGGAAGCTGGATAAAGCATCATAACACAAACTTGTCTATATTAAGGAGCCTCAAATCACTGTCTGTGAGGCTGGGGGGAATGGAGGAAATATTTGGCAGAAAGAGCTTTATGAGAAAAAAGACAATGCCATTTAAAATGGATCTATTACCTAGCAAGAAGTATAGACCATTGCCAAGAATAACAAATCTAGAAATATTGAATAAGCTGCTTATTTATATGTGACTAAATGGTTTGGAAAAATGGGAATGGGCTTTGATTCCACTCTGTTTTCCTTTGTTTAAATAGATTGCTCTGTTGGTATTGGTTCTGTTATTATAAAGCATAAGCAATTCAAGCAGATGAGACCCTTTCTTACTAGAGATGTCCAAGAGTCAACTCAAGAGTCCATGATTATTTTAACCCCTGGGGAACAGCTACATGTTGACAGAGAACCAGGTCTTTAGTTTGAATAGGCTACACACTGCACAATTTCGAATTCTGTTTGTATAGGTAAAACCCACGAAAACAGTAATTCATATAAATCTGAATATGTACATTTTTAACGTATTCACCAGACTTGTCAGGGCTCACACTTTGAGTAAGAGGCAAACACATTTGGTAGAAGGCTCATATCATCTCTGTACCTCATTTGAGGTTACATACTTTTGTATAAAGAGAGTTCTGCTTGGTCCTTGGCCTCCTTATGTCACCAAAGGAAAAACTTTATTCTTCCTATCTCTTCCATTGTTGCTAGTTGTCAAAAATGGTACCATTTTCCTGTGACAATGATGGAAATGGAAAGCATTTTCTCACAAGTGATAAAGAAGAAAATAACAAACCTTCTTTGACAATGGCAAAAAAAAAAAAAAAGCTTCAAAGCTTAGGTAAATGTTTTGAAATACTAAATTTGAGGATTATAATGAAATTTCCAAGCTTACTAAGAAATTCCTAAGTTTGTTAGTATAAATTGCTTTGTAGTTTCAACTCATAACAGACTTTTTGACTTTGTAGACTGTGTTCCACCCAGGAAAATTAGAGACTTTGAACTCCCATTAAAGTTGAGTTCTAATATAAAAAAAGCAGAAGAAATTTCAAGACATCCATGAGAGGAAAGAAACATTATTTTGACATTGCAGTCCAGCCACTACTACTCTAAACTATTACTCTGACTAAATAAACACACTCTTTTTTTTTAAGTATTTTTTTTCCCGTTCTCCAAATCGTTTTCACTTTTTAGTTGGATAATCCCATTCTTCAAATAGATACCCCCCAAAATTCCTGATTCAATCACATTCACCTCTCAGTCATTCTCTTCTCAAACTGAACACCTTGTTTTCCCCACAAACAGATCAGAAGGCTCTCCATAGTAATGGTTTAATTTTTGTGGATGACCACTCGACAAAAAAAAAAAAAGCAGATGTGTAAATAAAAAAAACCCTTAAATTGCTGGAATCTGCTGCTCCTCCCCACACAGCATCCCACAGAACATACACACTGGATCAGCTGATCTTTGTTGGGAAAAAGGAAAATGATATCCATAGGAACACAGTGTAATGTAAGTCCTGATGTAACCCAAACAGTAATTCCACTGCACAAGCTACAATGACAACGAGCAACATAAATAACACTTTATACACCCTTGAGAGCTTTGACAAGTACATGAATTTGCTATTATGTGAATTCCTTCAAGAATAAAAATAAGAGCATCTAGGCTCTACACACATTAGTTAATGTTTCTCCTTTCCATAGGACAGGCCAGTGAATGCTAGGATGGTTAGAGGATATTCAGGTTAGGTAGCTAGATAAAAAAAGATATCCTTTATTGTGTGACATGAGGACCTAACATGACTTTGCAAATTGCAAATATGTAAACAAATAGAGACATATAAACTTCTTTTAGTTTATTATTGAGTCCAAGGTACTCACAAATAGTCAGGCTGCAAAGACAAAAAATTCAAGTCAGCTTCTTGAAACAAAAAGTTACAAGGGAGGATATACATAAAAATTCAACTGAGTAAGGTGTATTTAAAACTAATTTACATTTTTGTGCCAAATTCTCCCTTTAATAAAACACTTTGTAAGAAGCAAACATGTAAATAGACAAATCCACATGGAAAGTTTCTACAACTTGATTTGTTAGAATTAGGCACATAAAAAAGCCACCTATAAAATTATCAAATTCTGTTGACTACAACTAATGCTTTTCTTAATAAGAGATTGTGGAGTTTTTACCACTTGCTTAAAAATTAAGGTAATTTACAAGTATACCTAGTGGTTTTGATCAGTCAGAACACAACACATTGGTTCAAATATCACAGCAGCCTTTCCTTCTATCACCTATTTATAAAGAAAGAGCACACATGCAAGGAAACCTTTAGTTTTTCTCAAACCTTTTTAACAACCTCATTTCCCTCAGCATAGTTCTTCTAAACTTATACCCATGTAAGAGAAGAAAATGGGACAAACAGGCATTTCTTCCCTAAAATTAAAAAAAGTGAGAGAAGAAGGAAGTCTGTCACCTTTAACTGGCACAAACTGATTTAAGATGCTGGCACTGAAATCAGAACCAGGTTTGCAATTATTTTTAACACCTGTTGGAAAAAAAATACAGGTAGCTCAAAACACACTGCTCTACCTGGGTGCAAGTAAAGGAAGGTAATACTTCAGGAAGAAAAAAAAAATCCAGATTTTCCATAATAAATGGAGACTTGTGTTTGCACTTCCAAGCAATTCTTTTAAAAGGTTACCTGTGAAGCTTCCTGGGCAGGTAACTGGCCTACGACCTACCCTTGGGCCACTTCAGCCACTAATTGGTTGATGAGTCATGCTTTGTTTCTCTTTGTTGCTGTAAACACAGTATATTCGGAAAAGACATATCTGCTGGAATTCCTTGCAGAGAGGACATATGTGAGTACAGGGGGAGAGGAAGTAGTGAGAAGGCCCTTTTCTTTCCAACAGTGCACTTAAAGGAGAGTGTGCACCAAAATAAATACATACATTTCCTTTTGTATTTATTCTGAAGTTCTTGTAACAACTATTATTTAGTTCATTAAAAAAACATTGAAGAGACAGAATGTATCATGGATCCAAAAAGAAAAGAAAAGTTATGAAGAAAACCTCAGAGGTTGAGAAGAGTGAAAAATAAAGAAAAACCTGTTAGTTAACTACCATATCCTGTAGGCTATTCACAAGAGTACCTATTTCAGTTGTTCAAAGACAACAGATACCAATCATAAATGCAATGCAAATAGAAGTGAATGACCAAATCTGTCTGGTTTGGGAATGTGCTAAGGAAAAACATTCAGAAAGGCAATATAAACAGTTGGTATAAATTGTCATAGCACTTTTGACATCAGCAAAAATGCAATCGTTTCCCCAGATTAATAAACTTGTCAATTCCTATCATTTGGGTGCAAAAGTGCTCCACTACAAGTTTGTCAGCTATGTTAACACTGGCCCAAACGGCCAATGCCAGTGGGAAAAAAGCTCTCGCAATGCAAGATCAATTGATATCACCTGCGTACTCAGATCTTCAAATCCAGACAGATGAGAAATCAAAAAAACCTGCCAAATTCTGTTTCTCACCAACCACCGTCAGTCATCATACACCTGCCATAATTCAGTCATTTTTCATTTTTTATGGAAATCATGAAACCTGACAAAGCAGGAGGTGTCTATAGTGTATAGTATACAAAACAAATGTACACTAGTTTGCATATGAAATTTCTTAACACCTTTAGGTGTTTTGCCTAAAATGTTTTGGGTAAAATGTTTAGGGTTCTGTAGTCAGAAAGCTTTGTAAAAAAAAAGACATCTCTTCCAAAGATATCCAAATATGGGCTGTGTTACAAATGAATGTTTTAAGGTTGCTTAAAGAAACACCACCAAAGATCTCACCAAAAGCAGGTTTCATATAAAAGTGAACACATGACAAAGTTTGTTGGCAAGGTTTAGTCTACTACTTATAGATGGTTAAAGCACACAGAGAAAACGCAAACTAAAATCTAAAAACAACCAACCTAAAACCAGAATCAACCCAAAAAATTTTCTGTATGAAGTCTTTCCCCGACTGCCCTAACATTCCAAATATTATGGAGGGTGGCTTGGCAACTACATCAGTCAATTCCTACAGGACCCTGGGATGCATCTCACTGTGTCCCATAAACTTGTGCACGTTCAGGTTCCTTAAGTGGTCATGACCCTAATCTTCACTTACAGTGGGAGAGACTTTGCTCTCCCAGTCCCCATCCTGCTGTCCATCACTCAAGAGGTGTGGGTTGCCATTGAAGACTGATGTAAATAAGTTGTTAAGTACCTCAGACTTTTGCACATCCATTGTTACCACTTCACCAGCACTGTTTATCAGAGGAAGTACATCTTCTTTGACCATTTTTTTCTGATTAACATTTCTGCAGAACCCCTTCCTGTTATTCTTTGTGTCCCTTGCAGGTTCAGTTCCAGTTTTGCCTTGGCCTTCCTCACCCCCTCCTTACACAATCGTACTTCTTCTCTATACTCTTCCGAGGTCACCTGTCCTAGTTTCCACTGCCTGTGAATTTGGTTCTTGTCCTTTAGTTTGACCAGCATTTCCCTACTCAACCATGCCTTCTTGCCTTGTTTGTCTAATTTCTTGCTCCTGGGAATTGCTAGCTCTTGGACTCTATGGAAGACTTCTTTACAGGTCTGCCAGCTCTGTTCAGATCTCTTGTTCCCAAGGGCAGTCTCCCAGAGGATCCTACTGACAATCTCCCTGAAGAGCTGGAAGTCTGCCTTCCAAAATTTCAGAAGCCTGACTTTACACCTTATCTGACCTATATTCCTCAAGACTGCTAATTCCACCAATGCATGACCACTGCAAGCTAGCTTACCTCCTTGACATCTCTGATTAGCTCCCTTATGTTGGTGACCATCAAATCTAGCATTCTATTCCCTCTGTTAGAGCCATCATCTGGCTTAAGAAGTTATCCCCCACACCTCCCAGAAGTCTCCTGGATTGCCTACAGCTTGCCATGCTACTTTTCCAGGAGATGTTGGGGGGCTGATGTCCCCCAGCAAGGCACAGGCCTGAGAGCAGGATGCCTCTTGTAGCTGGAACAGGAAGGCTTCATCAACAGGCTGCCCTTGGTTAGGTGGCTGTAGTAGACCCCAAACACAAAGTTCCCTTTGCTGCCTCTGTCTCTGATTTTTACCCACAGGTTTTCTACATGCTTATGGCTGTTCTTCAGAGACAGCTCTTCAGGCTTAATCCCTGTCTTGATGTAAAGAGCAATCCCTCCACCTCTCCTTCCTCTCCTGTCTCTTCTGAACAGCCTGTAGCCATCGATAGCCAAGCTCCAGTCAAGGAGAAGAGCAAGTAGAAGAGCAACATTCATAGTGCATTTGCTACAGCATATTCACACTTGCATACACAAAGGTCTGAAGAGTATGTACAAGATATATGCATGTGAAAAATTCTCCTCAAATTCAGTGAAGTACTCACATCAGATGCCTTTGCATCCATTTGAAGGGCTGAGCCTTGAGGACTGGGCATATCAGCCCAGAACCTGTCATTGTCATTTGTCAGTGGTTCTCCAAGTACAGCAAAAGTCAGAGTTCACTGGCTCTGAGAGGTACTTGGAGGGAGGTGCTGATCCCAGCCAGCTGTGGTCCAGGAATGCTCAAAAGGTCCCACTTAGGACTGTTGTTTATAAGGCCGCAAGAGAGTGGGCTTTAGTCATAATATTATTCCACCCTGGCCACAATTTGGGCTGGTAACTTTCTTTGAAAGTTTGATATCAAAAATATTATTCCACATGGGTTGTTTTTCAGGCAAGAAAAATAAGTTTCCAAAGTTGTTTGTTATAAAAAACAGGAGCTCATTAGACAGCACTAGTCCTGGGAACAGAGAGTGTTTCCAAAAAGCTCCAGAGGAGCTGAGCTCATGCGTTGTTCCTCAAGGCCAAGGCCTAACAAGCATTTCTCAGATCATAGTGTGGCCTGGAGCAGGGAGGCACCACCACAGGCAGTAATTAAAATAAAGCATACAAAACAACTGCTTAAAACTAAACTACCTGTATAAACAAACAGCAAACATGCCCTAGAATTTTTAATTCTCTTATATTTACAGAGGTCACAAATCTCACAAATCCTAGTTTCCTAATAAAGGGAAAACCCTTTACCTATGATGTACATAATCTTACATTAAATATGCAATGTAACAGTAGCCACCTAAGACATATCAGGGCTTGGAATGTTACCACATGTGTGGATTTATGAAGAATATGTTTAGGAACAACAAGAACTAAAAGAAAATAAATCAGTAATAAATAGATCACTTATCCACTTGCAGCTCAGCTTTTATGTGAATAATTTCAGAGAAATTTAAGGAAAATAGTAGACAAAAACAAGCATAACTGCAGAGTGACAATGATTCAGAATAATATTACACTTGTCTTGAAAATGTAATTAGGAGGGAGAATTCCACTAACTTCAGATAAATATGAGAATGAAAGAAACAAGGGGCACCAAAAGAAGTCCCAAGCAGAAAAATATTGAAACATATGAACATTCATTGAACATATGAAAATGCAAGCCAACATCTGGAGAAGATGTACATCTCTTCAACAGATGATAAAACCTGAAAGCAAGAGCAAATAAGTGGCTAGACATTGTGATATTCCAGGCATAGGGAGAGAAACTGATTTCAAAGAGAATTTGATTTGAGAATTGATAAAGGAGCCATTCCTCATGAATGAAAACAGAAAACCTCACTACAGAGCTCCTCTACACCTTCATGGGAAATATTAAATTCTAGCCTGATCATGTAATTTACACACATATGAAGGTATCAAGGGAAATAGTGAGGGTGAAAGAGGTAGAAGAGGAAAAAAGAAGGGGAGTCTCTATACTACTACAATAAAAAAAGAGTTTTAGAATAGTGTCCAAATGAAAAGGTGGAAGTCAGCAGTGACATTCAACCTACTTACACATGCTGCTGTCATCTACTCTTTAGAAACTTGGAGATGTAGGATATCGTTGGATGTTTAAGAGAGACACTACACAAGAACATACTATAGACAAAGTCTCATATATGAGAAAAAATTATAATAAAGCTTGCTGTCCACCATCTAGTTTTATGGCTTCATTTTTGTAAATCAGCTACTCCAGCGTGATGATCCATTTCACTTGAACATGTCCATACAGGTATAAACAATCTGCAATCTTGTGAAAGCTTTTAAACTCTTATTTTTGGCATCAAAGACTTTGACTCAACATGAGCGGAAAGGTTTTTAAATCCTTGTCCTTTATCCCAAAAGTATTTGCTGCTCCAGAGTTATACTTTATTTAGCCCACCATATTGATATTAATTTTCAGTGCTGCAAGTTGGAATGTCAGCGTACATTAACACCTGATCTATAAAGGGAATGCTGAGATCTCGCTGGAAGTATTAGTCACTGTGCCCTGGGAATGCAGGGTGTTTTTGTTTGTGTTCTTGGCTCAAATGTCTGAGCTAGACATGTCTTGGTTCTTAATAAAACATACACACAACAACAGATTCATTATCTAGAAACACTTCAGGATTAGAAACTTTCTCCAACTTGTTTAGCAATTACTAACCTCCATGATACATTAACTCTTTTTGAGGGGCAAGAAGTCAGTGCAGTCTATCAAAAATACAGTTCCTTAAACCATGTATTCTTTACCTAAAGATAAGTAACTTATTTTCCCTTTTTCTCTCTTTATTTCCTTTTTATTAAGGAAACACTTGAATAACTTTGTTTTTAACAAGGAAGTATTTTAGTTCAAGATTTGCACTGTCACTAACTTCACAGTTAACTGGACATCTCATAGAGAAATCAGTCTCATCTTGAATTTATTTCTTTTATGTTCATAATTACAACAAATCACAAGATGATTTCTCAGTCTTACTGATAGTTATCTGGCTACTCCAGAGGCCACTTCTACCAATTCTACTTCTAGATGTGGCCATAGATAGCATTTCATTGTCTAACCTACTCTGTTTCATCTGCTCTCACCCACCAACTACTTGGATCTCTCTTCTAACACAATCATCAGAGCTACACTTAGTTTCCCCTTTTTATCCCATATTGCTCTTTTACAATTTTACATCCAACCTGCTCAAGAATTCTCAAGAATTCCCACCCCAGAATACATATCTTCATAAGTTCTGTAGATCTAACTATATTGGCATCCTTTTTTGTGTCCCCAACCCTTTTTGCTGTTGTTTTGTTCAAGAAGTGGTCAAGTATCACGTCCTCTATTTCCAAAGAGAGGTTTTATTTAAATGGAAGAAAAATAATAGAGCTGGTGTTTTCTGTATTTCTGCAACTAGACAACTGCCACAGTTAACTCACCACTAACCCTTTAAGCATAAAGAGCATTTGTACTTATTTGCTGATGTTTATTTTATAGTCTTAATTGCATAATAAGTTGTTGGACACTTACACATGATCATTATGAAAACTAGGAAGAAAGAGAAAGAAACATGGTGTAATTAAAGTCAAGGCAAATGAAAAATACAACATCAGACAGTTTCCATGGAAATAAAAAGCTGTGAAACCTTTTCTTTAGTGTTTTCAAACAATTCTCTCTATTCAGATACCTGAAGCAGGACTTCCATTCTACATAATTAAGCATCTAAGTGAATTTTTACCATCAAAATAGATTCCATATATCATGCAGACTTTCTGACCGTGAAATTTATGACAGCTCCCCAAATGAAAAGCACCTACACATTCTATAAATTCTTGAGTATCTGAAATGTTTTCATTACCAGGAGATTAAAAAAGTGAATTTTCAGGAAAAAATAGAGAAAAATTAAGGTTGCCATAAATGTATTTATAATATTATATTTCAAAAAGGTACAAAACTCTAGGTATCCCCTATCATCTAAAAATAGGAGATGCATAACAGACCAGGAAAAATTGCTCTGAAACAAAAAACTGTCATAAGAACACTCAACCAGCTTTCTGTTGGATGATATAATCTACATTGTTGCTTGCTGAACACACGTTTTTTTGGAATGTATAAAATCCCCCAGGTACTGTTAGAAGAGATCTTGTGTTTCATTAACTCATTTGATAGGCTGAAGATTTTATCCATCTCTATGCTCTCCAGGTGCTAGGAAAAGGTTACCTACTAGTACTAGGAAACCATAAGCACACATTCTAAGTTATTAACTCTCACTTAAATCATGCTATGCACAGAAAAATATTTCACTTTCATTTAGTTAGTCTGGAGTACATTACATATCTTTCCTAGAAATTAGTTCAGATTTCATATTAATTCTCCTGGTACTTTCAATTTTAAATTTTCAATTCCCTAGGCACAGTAGCACAAGCTTAACATTCCTTCTTTTTACCTTGTTCAAGTAATACTGCAAGTGTGTGTATATGTATATACACAACCCCAATCATTTCATAAACAGCACCATTTTTATAAATTCAGATACATAGACACAATTGTCATATAGACATAAGTTTAGAGCATTCTTTCACTTCACACCTATGTTAGTATTCTGTGTGAAATGATGGAATAGCAGTCTTGCTCTTCAACCAGATTCCAAAGCTTAGGCTCCAAGAGGTGAGAGAATCAAAATACAAAAAACACGCCATATTTACTTTGCAACTTAAAATATTTGGGCTTTTATTTTTCTTTCAGGATGTATGGTTCTTGCTATTATCTAACATTCATGGATTTTTTTAAATGCAAATAGTTTTCAGAAATTAAAAAAAAAAAAGAAAAACCATCATAAAACTGAACTTAGGGAATATAAAGACTTGGAGACTTTTAGGCCTCACAGAATTTTGAAACAAGAATGTATATTTTCAGCCTCAGAATACAACTTTGACAGAGCAGTGAAAGAAATCAGTCTTTTATTCGTTAATTTGACAAGAATACATTACATGAGATTATTCACGACTATGAGATATGAGAAGTATATTTTCTGTACTAACAGCCAGCTGAAGTGGATTTCAGCCTGTATTACAAGTTACATAGATCTTGTTTGGCAGTCACAATTAATGACTTGCAAAACTACAACCAGAAATCTTACTTGCATTACAGAATTTTCCCTGAGTATTTGTCAATATTTGGTAGTTCAGACATCTACAATTAAATCTCTGAGGCTTCAAAGTAGTTTTAGGTTCCCAGACCAAGATCCTTTGGTTCCCAGACCTACATATATCTCCCACCAAAAAATTCTCTAAAATAGTCTCTGCTGTACTTATGAAGAATCTGTCATGCAGTATTCAGACTGAAAAAAAAAAATTCTGTTGATGCCCTAGCAGTGCTAAGAATACAATCTATCACAGAATTTCAGAGATATGTAAAGTCACAACTATGTCTTTATGCTTTTTTCAACAAGTTGCCCATACATCTCTCTGTCTTCTGTACATTAAGTTAGCTCAGGGAAACAAGGCAATATATCTGCTTAGTGGCATTCACACAAACTAGGAGCAACCTGGTAAGTCTCCAGAAGTATAATGAGATAGACCTACAAATTCTTGAATCAAGATAACAATAGACAATTTACCATTTCTCTAGGACCTGTAAATAAAACTGGAAGAAGAAATGCATATTAGGAGACAGCTGGCTGGACTATTCAGGAAGACTTTAAAGCAAGAACATAGATGGAAAGGTGCAAACATACAAAACAAAAAATACATTTGGAACTATATTGGTATGTTACACAAAGCCAAGGAGGAAGTATGGGTTACATTATTTACATTCACATGCATGAAAATAATTGCTTCTTTATTAAATTGAAGCCTCATTGGAAAAACTTTTCTGCTTCTAATATAATTAATCCCCACACTCTTTTTTAAGAGCAAATGAGTAAGCAAAATGAAAAGCCATGTTCCTCACTCGTCAACAGGTTGAAAATCAGAAGAACCTTGGATATTCTATGATCAACAGCCTAACAGCTAAAACATCCTGATAGATAAAACAGAAGTAGAATGTTAATTAGCATTTAATTTGCTTTTGCAGTTAAGAGAAAAATAATTGTTTCCATTTATCTAAAGCATATGGGGGGGAAGCATTATAGTATTACAAAATAGTCTGTTCAATTTATGCTATGTATGTATTAGGATGTCCAAAGTAGGTAAATCCTTAATTCAAGAAACATTGGATTTAATTTATTTTGCACTAAATAAAATTGTATAATCTGATTTGTTAGCAGTTGCAGAATAATCTTCAGATTACATATTGCTTTTGTTTTCTTTAATGAACAAGCACTCAAATCTTTTCCAAGAATGTAACTGGTAGTGATGAGACATTTCCCTCAACTATCACTGCGGAAATGAGTTTGTGCCTTAAGTGAGGGGGGAGTGAGAACAGAGAAGAACAAAAGGTGTAAATGGCCACTCCCTTTACAGATTTACATATATGAGCAGATTTGACAAGAAGTTAAATTTGAGTACAGCTGTACTTCTTCTTGAAGGCTGGAAGTACGAAAAAGAACAGCAGCAAACAAGTGGCAAGTCATTAGCTTGTGTTAAATATACACAGAGAGTACTGCAGTCTTTGGCATGATTAAAACTTCTGTGAGATTTCATTTTTTTATGACAACTGATGGAAGAGAGTTTTGTAGAATTTCTATTAGATGCTGCTGCTTTTGAAAATCATGTGGACTTTTATAGCTTATAATAAAGTGGAGATAAGACACGAGTTTGTAAAAAGGAGACTTGTGAGATCCAGAATTAGAGCTAGAAATAACAACAGCAGGGCTAAAACAAATGTGTCAAAAGATAATATAATGATAGTTAGAGGAAGTGGCACTATCAGATTCCTCCCCCTCCCATATTACATTTCAGTGCGATTTGGAATAGCCCCCTGAAAACAAATAGTACACAGTAATGTGCTATTATAAAACACCTTTTAGAAGCAACTATTTCTTCAGTTCCTTTTTTTGAGTAATACAGTCCCTAAATTTCTATTCTGCTAAGAAATCATCAAAGCAACCAATGCCTGAAGTAGTCTTATGGCAAATATTGTGTAAAACTACAGTACTTGTAAGAGTCTTGTGGTATGTGCTTCCATTGCACGCTTCATTTCAAGATTATGCAGCACATGCTTCCACATAATAAGAGGTCCACGAATACACTTCCAGAATCTTAACTAAAGATGAGGTTGTCATACAAAAAAAAAAAAAAAAGAAGGGGAGGGGGGAAGAAATGTTGACATAGACATGGAAATATATCTGTTTTAAGAATATACAGAAAGCTGGAAATAAGTTATCTGAATCCAGGTGTATTGGTATGTCCATTAGTTAGAGTAACTGTTAAAGATAAACAATGCAAACACTTTGAAGGAAAGTGCACAACTTTTGAAGTGAAAGTTACTGAACTGGAGGGATGAAAAGCGTGGCAGAAAGAAAGGGATGGATTAAACCTGTATTGTACTGCTCTCAAACAAACACTAATTACAAAAAGTAAAAGGAACCACTGAAAACTCAGTAATTCTTTAACTTAACATTATTTTCAGAAATTTTAGAAAGATATTAAAAATGTGTGTATTGTTTGAAAAACATACACCATTTGGAATTATTACTCCTTCTTTTCTTGTATTAATATTTCCAGAGAATACCTGTAAAAAAAAGCTATCTTGGTTGTACATGTGTTACATCACACACTAGATGGGACAACAAATTATTAAAAGAGTTAGAAGTCAGGGAAAAGATAATTGTGAAGACTTAAAGGATAAACAAGAAGGATTGAATAATATGTCTGTTGGGCTGTAAACATGACACTGATCATGGATAAAAAGGAGAACAATTAAATAAAAGTATAATTATTTCCTGTTAGTAAGAGTTTGTGGAAATGGCTCTTAACTAATATTTGTTAGTTACGGTACTCCGATAATTTCATCATTTTTATTTACTACAATAAAAGACAACAGCATTTATTTTAAACATTGTGTCTGAGTGGAGAGGTCTCAAATCTTAAGGCATAATTGGTGCTAAATGGGTACACATCTGTAAAATTCCATTCTTGTGTATGTGCTCTTCGGTAGTTTTATTGGTGACTTGAGGGGAGAAAAAAGAACAGCAAAGTCAGGAGTAATAAAACTCAGAGTTGAATCAAAGCTTTGGGAAACAGTTAACAAAGAGGACCAGTGAAGAGCAGTCTTGGGGTTTAATCAGGTCCAAGGGGAACAAAAAGTTTTGATACAGCTGGACAATTCAAATCAACTACAGGATGTAAGAGCAGAAAAAGTTTTGGATATTCATTAATATAATTTACTATAATATACAGCTGTGACTAAACCCACAAATAAAAGCCAAAGATGCCTAAACTTGAACTCTGAATAAGAGGGGAAGCTAATATCTGATGACAACTATAGGAATACAATAAAAATATCATCTTCTGCCTTAGTATTTCAATAAAAGAAGGCTGGTGAGGAATAAGAGAAGGCTTGGTAAAGAGTCACAATAGCAATTATATGATTGGTAAACATACCTTAGAGACAGGTTCCAGAATTTAAGCCTATTTTTCTTAGCAAAGAAAAGGTTAAGAGGTGATTTGTTCTAATGTGTTAAGTAGCTACACAGGGATTAGTAATGTAATAAAAGGGAGTTTTACAATCTCTTTTAAGAGCAATGTGGATCTAGACAAATACAGAATTGACATTTTTAACCATTTGTATTACCAAGTATAATGTGAAAAACTCCAAGGACTATGGAGAATTCTCTCTCTCTCTCTCTAACTGAAAATATTTCAACAGGAATATTAGTATATGCTACCTGTAGCTTATCCCAAAATGGGATAAAACAGTTCTGAGACAATACAGAAGAGACCGCCATCTAGCTTTAGTGCTGTTTACACAATCCTCTCAAAGACAATCACTAATTATTCCTTAAGATTTATATTTTTTCACCCACTGAACTCAACTATAGAACATTCCTCTTAGCTTTATTTACCTTGCAATAGCACTTCAGTGTTATTCAGTCTACCTCATAAATTCCATTTGATGAATAGACACAAGACCTTTTTGCAGCAATGATCAAAGAAAACCAAAAAGCTTCTGTTTTCACTCAGAAAACTGAAATTTATATTTAGAAAATAGATTGACTCAATGGAATATTCTTTCCATGTCTATCAAATCACTCACAGCAAGATTTTTTTATGAAAGCCACGAACAAATGCAACACTGCTGCTTTATAGAATAATGAACTCCAATAAAACACAATTCTATACTAAACAAATGAAAATCATATTTGCATCTAACTTGAGTGTACATGAACCTCAGGGTGTTTGCTTGATATCTTCAAAAGAAAGAGAAAATAAATCCTTTTTCTTAGACCATGAAGAGTTGAAATGCATGCTCATCACAAAAGTTTTCTTATTCGTATTCATCCCACAAGAATCATGTATCTTCTGTGATATGAGAAACTCACACAAAGGCAGGATTTGCTAAACTGTCTGCACCTCCCTCATTCAGACTTTTTCCTTGTACATTGCAAGTATAGTCCTTCTACTCCAGGACAAACAGCACAACTTAGTGTGGAGGTTTCTCCTTCAGCCTAGAAACCAGTAGTTCAGGAGTGAAGTAGTCTTTTCTCATGTGGTCATGTAGAACCTCAGATAAATAACCAAGGCTTCCGAAGTTTCCTTACATTTTATGTCTTGTAACACTCTTTGTTTATTGTAGATTTGCATCTACTGCTAGGTGAAACTAGTGTCTGCCTAATTCCAGCAAGGTTGTCTCAAGTGTTTATGGTCACATATGAAAACAAAGAGAACAGTGATCTTTTAAAATGCTAGTACAAGTCTGTTTCCAAATCCCTGTGTTTTAACATATTGTCTACACCACTTTTCGGGCACTATTCACGAGAAATCTCGTTTTATTTAGTCTGAAATCATGTTTTAAAAGAAGGATTATTAATGATCCATAACTATTAATAATGTTATTATAATAACCTTATTTGTACAACAGATATTAGAGGACCCTAGAACAGACCCAAGTCCAATTCTATGTGTCACTGCACAGATTAACTATATTGTAGTTCAACTCAAGTCAGTAAAAGCGGTATTGTTGTCACATTTACAGACAGGGTACTGTATCACAAACAACAGTAAACAGAAAGCTATTGGTTTTGTCAGGACTAAGTCACCAAGAACCCTTATTCAATGAAAAAGTCATATAAGCTTGTACACATCAGCAGACTCAGAAAACATGTAGAATAGGCTTTTCTCTACCTAAATCTATGCACTGCTAAACCACTTTTGAGTAGAAAGTAGCAAAACTTGAGAAAAAACAAGCACATACTACAACTCATGCAGTTTCTGAATTAACCATACTAAATTATATTAGAAATTATATTATTGTTTTTCTTCCTTCAAAATTAATTCCAGAACATTATTTGGTCCTCTTGTTAAAGGAAAAGGAAAAGGAAAAGGAAAAGGAAAAGGAAAAGGAAAAGGAAAAGGAAAAGGAAAAGGAAAAGGAAAAGGAAAAGGAAGAGGAAAAGGAAAAGAAAAAGAAAAAGAAAAAGAAGAAAAAGAGAGGAAAAAGAAAAAGAAAGAAGAAAAAGAAAAAGAAAAAGAAAAAGAAAAAGAGAGGAAAAAGAAAAAGAAGGAAAAATAAAAAGATGGTCTATAAAGAACAAGCTTACAGCAAAAAAGACACCTCTAGCATACCAAATGTATGTTTTCTGAAAAAAACCTATAAATTTTCTCAGTGTTACCAAAAACTCTTTTCTATGGAAAGAATTCCAATGAACAAAACAAAAAGAAGCTCTGGTCCTTCATCATATATTCTCCTCTTAACTGGTGAAGAAAACAAATCTTTCTTGTAAAATTTAGGCAGGACATGCAATAAAAATATTTTTTAGAGGTTATTAAGTCCTAAGAAAAATTTTTCAATAGGTCAAGTGGCTTTGTGCATTATATATGTAACTAAGAAAAGGAAAAAAATGAGGCAACAGAACAAGGAAAAGGGAAACAAGGGGATTCAATGGAAGGAAAAGAACCATTTATATCCTAAATATGTATTTGTATATGTGGACTTTTGTTAATTCTCTGAAGTGATACAGTCATGAACCTTTGCCATTTTGCAAAAGACACCCATATATTGATAACAATGATTTCTGATATGAGATACTTCAGTATTTCTTTCTTACGTTTCAGGATTTCATTTGAGGATTTCTTTTTAACCTTTTATTTGTACACAGATCCTGGCCTCCCTATTTGCACAAAATGTACACAAACCTCTCTCACGATGTCACATTATTGTTTACAGCTTCATCCTCCTCCTTTATTCAGTCTAAAAAAAAAAAAAGTTTAATTGAATACACTATTTTGAGCAAATAATTACAAACCATCAACTTTTCAAAACAGGCAATGCATTTCCAGACAGAGGAGAGATTACATCAGTGAAATGTCTTTCCTCTCCTTGTTTGAGCACTGGGCTAAACCCACAGTTTTCAACACCTTAAGTGTTCAAGTAGTCATGAAAAAATGAGACCTCTGCAAACAAAAGCACTTCAACATGAATTTTCAAAATAAGGAGAAACTTGTTTATGAACATGTGCTACTTTACAGATGCATATGCAAACACCACAAAAAGACAACAAATTTGAGAAATAATATAAAGAACTTTCACTAAGGTCATGCTGAATAATATGATGTGTGAATTTGTCTGATAGCACATGAGGAGGATTTTAAACGAAGAAATGTCACAGACTGCCTGCTGCAGAGAAAAGTACTGTTCGCTACTTCTTCATTAAAATTTTACCAGACAACTTATACTTTCAACATTTAAGAAAGTTAAATAAGGATAAGGTTTTAAATGCAGACAATTTAAAAAATGTATTATAACAATCACATTAATATTTCAGGGGTGGGGTAAAAAAATCACTACAATTTATATTTATTTTCTTACATTCATAATTTAGTGCCATATCATAATGCAAATGTTATGATAAAAATACTAATCAGTTGACCTCAAAATCCAGCCTGGCAGCCCTTATGTACTCAGTACGATACATAAGCATGCAGTTAAAGGGTACATAGAAATCCTTTTTGTGTCAACAGGAAATTAAACATGTGCTTAAGTGCTCTCCCAAGGTACTTACCATAATATTTTATTTGAATTTCTTATTCCTATTGAAATCTAAATGAAAAAAGGGAAAAATAATAACAAGAAGTTCAAGAATAATGGAAAGAATTTAACTGAAACAAATGTTCTTACTGCAATCTTCCAAATGGGTTAACTTGGACCTTGGATGCAAAATCTAGGAAACATCAAGTAGGAGTAGGAAATGATTTAATGGCAACATCTGGCATTAGTGAGGCTTCTACTGATTCATTTCTCCATGATTCAGAAAGGTTTTGACAAACTAGAAAGGGTTCAGAAGGAAGCTACAAAAAGAGTCTTAAGTCTAGAAGATTATGAGTTTCATAAAATTAAAAGTTAAATCCATCTATTTTAGAGCCCAAAAGGTAATAGAATGGTTACAGTATCACAGAAAGTTATGCATACAGAGAGAGGCAGTAGCATTGTGATTTTCTTCTGCCCCATCTCCCTACTGTTGTAAACCAATGATATGAAGTCAATTGTAGACAAATTTAGAATAAAATAAGCTGCAAAATTTTAAACAGGCCAGTGGAACACAATTGAGACATTTTCTATCACTGAAGCTTCTAATATGTTAAAAGAAACATACATTCAAAAATATCTAAGGAATTCACAATGCTTCTCTTTGTTAAATATTCATACCCTGTTTAACAAAAATATCATTCTAAGTCTAAATCTACACCTGGCTATGAGAAAGGTCTTACCACCTCTTCATGAACGATTTTCCTAGTTATTGAATCTGATTGAATTTGAGCAAAGATTGTATTGCATTATACTGAAGTTCAATTTTACATTCTAAGATTTCAAAACTAATATTTGTCATTATAAAGCAGTTAGAATACCTTTAGGTTTTTTATAGATTCTGGATCCATTGGATCAGACATGACTTGTGGACATTTATAATCATTATACTCACATGCATTTATTATCTGCTACTTTAACACTTACAGTTATTTCTACATAAATTTGCAAACACACATATTAATTTGATTAAATAACAGTTTTCTTTGTGTGTTTAAAATAATCTTAGTTAAAAACTGCACAATGCCATACGTACCTTTCTCCTTCATTAAATATCTCATCTTTGTCGACCTTCTTGGCTATATTGAAAAAATTCCACACTAACATCTGTTGCCAAGAAGGAAAGATAAAAGTACAAAATATCTCCTAAGATTTGAAAACAAGTGGTTACTTTATATATCTCTCTTCATGTTATAAATTATGCCACAAAAATTTCTCTGCCAGGGTTTTGTTAGTCTTAATACGCCTGTGCTATGTATGTGTAACTCTACTGTAGTCGGCTTGCAAAATGGTGGGGTTTTTACTACTGCTGGATCCATTAATAAAAAAAAAATTGAAAGTATTAATAATCTCTTACATGCCTCTGCTGCCACAGTGTCATCCTGATACATTCATGTGTCATTTGCAATGCACTCCGAAAATAAAGGCACAAGCAGTCAAAATATTTACATCCTTCCTCATGAAATATTTCCCACAGAGACTTAACAGGCACAAGTAAGCCATGATGAGTATGTTCACTTAACTTCAGAAAAGCACTTTAAGAATATTCTGGCACACAGAAGTGAGAAAACCAAGCCAGACATAAATTTCTGGAATGCAATGTAATCCCATTAGTTTTCCTTTTTCTCTGACCCTCAGAAAGGGGGTTCCCACCATTTTTTCACAGAATTGCACATCTAGTGGCATGACGCAACTTACCAAATAAGCCCATGTCTCAGCAGGATAGAGAAGTTTGGCGTTCTTTTATTTTGATGGATAATATCAGTTCACATTGGTCTTTCCTTCATTCCACTTCTTAGACTAGGAAAGGAAACAAATCTAACATCCATGTTAGCTGTTTTAATTTGGATTCACTGCAGGAAGCTAATGGGAGAGAGTGGAACCATGATGCTCTCAGTGGTTTGATATTTTCATCTCCCAGCCATATATGAAACAGTACATTTCTTGCAAAATGAAAAAAATCTATACAGAAACATTCATACTACTGGGCTACTAAATTAATTTCTGCTCCAAGTTAAGTAAATAGACTAGTACCTCCATGAATACGTGGTCATTTGTTTAAAAAATAAGCCCTGTTTAATGATACTTAATTTAGTGGAACAGTTTAAACGGGGATATTTATTTCCTAATTGCCTTGTTCTGCTAAGTTCTCAGCACTCATGACACAGAAAAAAAATTAGAAGCATTCAGCTACTTTTAAGGTTCAAGTTCCATTGCAGAATATAGATATCAGAGTTAAAAATGAAGGGCATAAAGCAAACAAATGAATTCATGTACCATCAGAATTGGTGTACAGAGGTTAAAGAAAAATTGATTACTAACAAGTCATACATATGACAAAGGCAGAGGAAAACAACCAACCCAGAAAATTAATCAGCATATAAATTAATCTTCTTACCTGGGAACAAATTGGAGTCTGAAGTATTGCTTTCAATATACCAGAATGCTAAAACTTTCTGCTGGAAGAATACTGACACGGTATAGCAAAATTTCTGAACTCCTGAGGCAGGTAGATACTGAAATAAGGAGGAAGAAGTTTTCAAATTTTCTCTAATTCCATTTATCTCATTCTAAAAGTTTTATTTAGCTCATTAGAGACAGTAATACCTTAGACTGTATCTTGATTGGCTTGCTCAGAGTGTTAAGACAGAACTTAAAAGCTGTAAACTTTATAATCATTTATGCACCAAATATATTTATTCCATAATGCTGTAAAAAGAGATTTAAAAGGGAGACTTGATCACAAAAAGAGAGTGGTGGTGTGTATCGATGCCATTAATTATCTTTATTTATTCACTTTCCTTCTGTCTAAAAAAGTCCTAGATTTTTGATATTTTCTCATACATATTAAAAGGCTTTCTCTTCGTAACTCATCCTTCAGTCTCTCAGTTTAAAAGTCATAGCTTGGAAACGACCTGTTTAGACATTTATTTGGACGAGCACAACTCAGTCATTCACACAGCCAAACATTTAAAAAATGTGATTTTTTATTTTTCATTTCTCTTGCTGTCTAATGGACAAGTTACTGTGTAACCATTTGCCTTGCTGCTGTGGAATCGACCATGTTCCACCATACCTTATTCTATCTAACAGAAGTAGTAACAACTAGGGGAGCAGTTCTTTTCTAGCTCGACCAGATGAACTATTTTGCAAGCAAGTAATTTCCAAACTGTGAAGTAGAGATCATTCCAAAGACTTACAGAGATCCAGAACAGTAAAGTTTAAGAGTGCAGCGCAGTATCAGGTTATTTGCAGAAGGTATGTAGCCATATCATGAGCTCTATGCCAAAACATAGCAAACCCAGTAAATCAGGTGAAGGAAGCATTAGGACAAGGTCTCTGTGTCATGACAGCTTTACTACTTTGTGGCTGTCTTTCACAATTACCACCCACCTGGGAGAATAGGTCATCTCTCTTTCTTCATTTTTATCAGCAAAATAATGATTAATATTTTAAATCACCACATGGATAGAACTGAAGTATTGAGCTTTCTTTAGTCAGCCCTTGTGGTCTCCCACTATAAAGAGAACCCTAATCTCTATATTGCCTTGCGTATCCTTGTCTCTAGGTACTTCTACAAATCTTAAATAATTTGGAAAACATCTTCAGGAAGATTTTTAAATTACTTTAAATCCCTCATAAATTTTATAAAATAATCCTTACTGGAGATTTACAGTGATGTACTTTTATTTGTATTTTATCAGCAGGGAAAGAGAAACAAAACATACTCTATAAAGCTATGAAGTAAATAATCTATAAACTAAATTTATAGACAATCATGTGGTGTCAACATTTTAAAAAAATCATCTCTCTCAAATATATAGATCTTAACAGTGCTGGGATTATCCATGATTGATTTAAAATAAAGATATGTTGAGTGTATAAATTTTTTAACAAAATAAATATAGCTAAAACATGATACAAAGATACTTGGTTTCATTCTTTCCTTTTGCTTTTCTAGCTATGAATGGTTTCTGGAAAAAAATACCAAGCAGAAAGCTTCAATTTCACCCTTTTCATCATGCAAGCAAAAATTTGAAAATAAAATTTTTCTGAGCAAAATGCTAAATGCTTTTTCAAAGCATTTAGGTTCATCTAGAAAAGACTGTGAATAAGCATTGATAATACATAGCATCTTACCAGGTAAAGAAAAGAGAAAGATACCTGCGTCAGACTATTTTGAGAACAGCTATTTTCACATCCCTTCATAATCTTTAATTTGCCTTTTGTTCCTCAGTTGAATGTGTCCTTCACTTTACTTCCTGGAGAAGTACAAACAGCGACCACTACAACTCCTTTGTGTCTTTTAACCAGGACAATTTGAATTTTCCATTTGCAATCACAGTTTCATAAAAGTGCTTTGATACAAGTAAATTGAAGCAAGCATTTAGTAGAGGCAAGTTTTGTTACTCCACTTACACCAATGATTTCCCATTACTTCCAATTCTTTATCTAAGGAAATTTCCATGGAACAGAAAAATGGCAATACTTACATTTCAGACTGCTTTTGTGTGAAATAACTGAATAAAGTAATACAGCAGCTGTCATTGAACAGATTACAATCTTCCTAGAAATCTTTATAGCCCTTCTAATTATATAATAATTTAAGATGTTTTTTATAGGTACCACAATGCCTCAGACACAGTGCTTCCTTACTAAACTGGGGCTGGGGAGAGTAAGTCTATACTATTTAAGCTTCAGAGGACATTGTTTCTCAGGGAGAACAGCCAGTACACAGATCTTCTACCTCCTTGTTGACAACTTCATTCTTTTGACTGATGTGCAGGTGGGACAGATTTACATGGTGATTTTTTTCAATACCCTTTTCTTCTAATCTAGTACTCTACTGGTACAGTAGCAGCAAAGACAGCACAATAATGTTATGGCCAAGCCAGAAAGCCAGGTCTTAGTTTGTGTACAATGACTAGGAGATGAAAGGTGGCAGGGTCTTCTCTCACCCCCAAGCTAGGCCAGGTATTACTACACCTATAATCTCAGAGTCTCTAATAAAAAACTATCAGAATAATTTCATATGATCCAAATAACATGCAACCTGTGCGATTAGCAGCTCTGAGGAATGCTACTGGAAGCAGTGAAAATGCTATATCCTCAGGGGCTCCCTAGAATGGCTTAACTTTAGAAGCACCAGAGAGTCCCGTAAGTCTATTAAGATTTACTAAGATATTTACTCTTCTTTAGCTCTTAGAAGGAAAGATCTCCCTTTGAACTTTCCTTTTATTTGCTTGACATTCTCTTACAATAAAACACTTCTGAGCCATTCAAAAATAAATGCCTATTTAATGTTTTCTGCTGCCAAACCTTATGATTTACTGTACATATTTAACAACATGTCACTTAAAAAAATTATCTTTCAAAATTACCAACATGTAACCCTAAAGATAAAACAAATGGACATCAAGAAGCAGCTCTTCGCATAGCTCTATAGACTTCATGAGAGGCTTCATGAAATTAAATTAGAAAACTAGTAAAACTATATAGTGCTGTACATTGTTTTCAGATCAACAAATTAGCACTTTAAAATGCCTCATTTATTCAAAGAAAAGAAACTGGGCATAACTGCATAAATTCCTCCTTGTTTAGGCATATTTGTCAGACCTGCCTAGCCTTGAGAAGCCTGGTGTAGAGTATAAAAACTTTATACTACGTCAGACCAAAAATCTGTGTGGTGACTGTGGCCATAGCAGTTCATAAAAAAATGTTACGAACAGAGAGATACACAGAGAGCAAGGAATGGGGGTGCTCTTCCTACTGACCTCCCAGCCTCCAGCCACTTTCGTGGGACTTCACAGGTCACATGTACTTTCTGGAAGTATAAGAAGAATGAGGTTCTGAATAACGAAAGTAACCCTCCTCAAAAGGGCTCTTTTGCACTGTCCATCTCCTGCATAATTGACTCATATCTTATAAAGATGTGAAACACTAAATTTGCTTTTTGTTACTATACCATGTGCTCCTGCAGGAACAAAATTTTTTTAATTTATCATATATTTTAGATAACATTTTTTATCAAAACATTGCATTAATCTTGTTAATTTTATCTGATTATATTAACTGGATTAAAGTATTTTAAAAAAGATAAAGAAAGAAAGAAATGTGATTCTTTACTTCTTTACACAACCTTTCAGCAGATTCTATTGTACAGTAAAAATCAATGTTTTGTATGTTGTTATAGCGCAAGGAAAATTTAAATTCGTTTGGAGATTTCTGGAAGGAATCTAATACTGTTTATAGCCATATGGAAAACCTAGAGGATGCTCACTTTAAATTTTGTATTAGTCATTATTCTTACATTTGGCTATTACCACCATTTGTCTGGGTGCGATGACAAAATTGCCAGAAATAGGCAGATTCACACATGGTACAAGATGTCTCGCTAGGATATATTCCTCTTCTGAGTCGACAGTTACTATTTGTGGAGTTTTAGATCTTTTTTTTACCATTCAACGCAAATGTTGAAAAACGTGCTTGTAGGAGTCCTTTAGGACAGTTCTTTTCTCACAGAAATTAATAGAAAAACTCCTACTGATTTTCAGCTTTGTTACAAGAAGAAACCAACCAAAATAACTCCCTTGCAATTTCTCTTTCTTTTTTTTTTCTTTTTGATTTTCTTTTGGTTGTCAGTTACAGACAAAAAAAATAAAATCTATCAAAGAGCAGACACAGACTTCCTGAATGACTGTTTAAAGTTCATACTCTACATCACTCTCATCTTCTTCCCTTCCACCTCCCCTTCCATCGTGATCATACCAAAGAGCCACTTTCATGCCATGAAATGTCTTCATATACTGAGTTTGATCATAATTGTCTCTTGTCCTATGAAACGCACATCTTTTCCACAAACTTTCCCCCAACCACCAATTTTTCTTATCAAATCTCCTTTATATGGAAACTGCGCTTCCTTTCTCCCAACCCATCTGAAAACACTTACCCATCTGACAACATCAGCAATTGCTTAAGAGATAGAAAGAAAAAGTACATTCCTGCTCGAAGAAACTTAATGTTGAAGGCAGATTCCTAATTCAAGTCAGGCACAGGCACCAGTTAAATACACCAGGACATAAGAACCACAAAGCATTTTTAATAATTCATTTGGATTACAGCATGAATAGACACATTATCCTTCTGGCTCTTAGAAAGGCCATGAAAGGAGGTTGAAAGCTGGCATCTTCCAGAGGGCTCTCATTGTATAGACAGTTGAAGAAACAGATGGTGAAAATAGAGTCATAGAATAAATTCAGTTGGAAGGGACCTCAGGAGGTCATCTGGTTCGAAGCCCTACTTGGTGCACAACTAGCTTGTTGTACGATTAATTCTATTGCTGTACAATGAGATGTATGACAAACACCCAGCTGAAGTTGATGACATCAGACTCCAGTTCTATGGCAGAGAAATAGAAGCTGTCTCCTCAAGATAAAACACACTAAAGGAGTAGAGAGCACTGTAATACTGGTGAGATTTTATTTCAAGAAGAGAAATTATTCTTATAGCCAGAAGGAGAAAGGAATATTTTTGGATCCTTGCTTTTTTTAGACTTGAAAGAATTTTATGTTACAATGAGTCCTATACTATTCCTACCACACATTAATTTTCAGAATGGAAAGAGATTTTCTGAATGGTTGATTAAGTTTAGACTGGACACCTTTATACAAGAATATAAAAAAAATATAAAAGCAAACTTAAGAATCTACCATCAATGCAGTGGAATTCTCCACACAAAATACTCTTATTTCGTTAGCTAGATTACAACAGGCTTTGTCAGGATTAACAGGGTAGTTTGTATGATAAAGAAGGAAGAGAGAAGTCAAGGGAGGCAATATTCCTCAAAGTTTAGTCTGTGAATTCAATAGTGTCTTGGATTCAGTAGTGTCTTGGGTTACAGTGTAAGGTGTAACCAAAGTATGTATTCTACCACCATCTACATTACCTTCTGAGGAGATGTTAAAATAGGGGGAGCAGTGTTTCTTTATCTTCTCTATGACTCAACCATGATAACTCCCTCCTGGGAAGCAGCAGCCACCCTGAGGGGGCCATCTCTGCTAATGGGCCATCAAGGTCTCACCGAGTGACTCAGAATTACATCAGCCCACTGTGAAATGCCCTGCTCTGGGGGAGGTGCCAGATATCCTGCCTGTATATAATCTGGGGCTTGGGGAACACCATGATACCACCACTGGATACCCAGAGGACAAGAGCTCTCCACCACCACCACTGGACCTCCAGAGAAGAACCAGCACCTTCTACAGGATCACTGCTTTGACAGAACCACATCTGTCACTCCAACAGGACTGCAGCCACCATTTAACTGGACTGCTACCACCACCCTGACCAACAGGGTAACAGGTTGTATTCTGACTTTGTCAGTTTAAGCCAGTGTTTCTGTATTATCGCCTCTATTGTAATTTTCCTATTAAATTGTAGCTCCGACTCGGAATCTCTCACAAGCTGTGGGGTTAACTCCTCCCGCTGGTTTACCTTCAAACCAGCACAAATAATTTACAGTAACACTATGTGCTCTTGTGCACCACCAAGCACTTGACCCAGACTGGAGCAATTTACAGCTACAGTTTTTCCATACTCATCTATTTAGTCCTCACCACATTACTCCTGGAGAAGATACTGAGGAGAGACCTCATTGCAGTCTACAACTTCTTCATGAGGAGAAAGAGAGGGCAGAAACTGACCTCTGCTTTCTGGTGACCAGTGAGAGGACACAAGAGGATGGCCTGAAGTTGTGTCAGGGGAGGTTTAGGTGGATATCAGGAAAAGGTTCTTCACCCAGAGGGTGGTTGGGCACTGGAAAAGGCTCCCCAGGGAAGTGGTCACCAAGCGCCAAGCCTAAGCAAGTTCAAGAAGTGTTTGGACAGCACCCTCAGGCACATGGTGTGACTCTTTGGGATGGTCCTGTGTAGGGCCAGGAGTTTGATTCCATGATCCCTGTGGGCCCTTCTAACTCAAAATACTCTAAGATTCTATGTTTCTTCCAGATAGTTAGCACAGCCTAGCCAGCAGGTACACAAAGATGTAAGCAGACCTGAGAAGCAGCTCATATAACTTACTAAGACTTACAGAAATTATCTCCTTTGTGTTTGGAAAACAATGACTGCAACCTTCACTAGCATTTCATGACAAATACAGTTACTCTTACACACAAGAGAGCCTGAACCTGCTACTTCTGTGTCCTCCCAATGCACATCGATGGGGCTGGAACCCGATCCCTGTCCAGAGTGCTGAAATGCAATGGCTGTAGAAATACCTGAAGTTTCCTTCTGCCTTACCAGTGGTTTCTGGCTTAAATATGCAGGACATAATAATTAACACAAATTTAAATACCTAATAAAAACATGGGATAAAATTTTAGTTTCATAGGTGAAAGATTTGGGGTAATTTCAGTCTCAGTTTTCCTCCCTTAAGTGGTCTCCCAACTATTTGATCTTTTTGTTCCTTCCCTACAGTTGATTCTGAACACTTTCTATAATTTCTCTTCAATTTCATTTGTAGAACTACCCTCAAATACATCTCAAGGGCCTTTGGATCTATGTACCTACTAACCCTTTATACAAAACTCTTACATTTCCAGATCTGTGCTGAAGTAAGAATAAAATTGAATGTACTATGCAAGATGAATAATTCATAAGCTGCCCAAGTGGGGAAATTCAAAAGTGACAGGCATCTTGCTTTAAAGTAATCACATTTTGGGTGAACTAGCTATCCACAGGAACTGAAGATCCAGATCTTCACTAGAAGAGTCCAGCATTTTTTGCTCCTCCTTCTTCCAGCTGGAACAAGAAAAGTACAAGAAACCTTTTTCTCACTGAAGTGTTTTCAGCTTCATTTTGGAGTTTTAAAGCAGAAGTAAAAAATCCAATTAAGTTCTCAAGATCTGTGGCAAAATAATCTAGATCTTCTTGTACATTCTTTTAGTGTTAGAGATGAGCTACCTAACGTAAGTATTAATGTGCTCTGTTATGATGACTAATGTTTTCAGTATATATTGCATTCCCGTGAAAGAATTATTGGTACAAGTACTGAAGATCTATAAAAGAAGATTTATAATACAAGACCCAGTAGAAATTACTGGTATTGCAATTTTAATACTCCATTCCCTCCCCACATTGGGTATACATTAACATCAAGAGAAGGGAACTGATTCATCTTTTAAGCTCCTCTGTTTCTAACATAACACATTAATGAGGACTTTTTAGCTTTTCTTTCTCTTAACATGTTGCTAACACTTCCTTGTCATGATTTCAGGTATTCTTTTTATTTGTGCTGACACACCAAAAGAATATAAAAAAATATAAAAGCAAATTTAAGAGCCTATTAAAGGCAAACTTAAGAGTATATAATCAATTAAATTGAGAATCACAGAATCATTTAGGTTGGAAGGGACCTCTTGAGACCTTCTAGTCCAACCTCTCTGTTTAGCAGCAGGTTTTCCAGGTCTTTATTGGTTGGGTTTTGAACATCTCTGAAAATTTCTAGAGCACATAGCACAAGAGTGTTATACCCATTTGCTCATTTTCTTCAAAATACATATACATCAATGCCAAAGAAAAGAAAGAATTTATCCTTCATCTGTAGCATCTATAGAATAACTTTTCCTGACATTGTGCAAACAGTACCTCAGTTTTTGAAAAGCATACCATGAATCATTCTAGAGTTTATGAAACACTTCCTTAAAATCTAATAGAAATATTGTGGGGCTTTTCTGTTTGTTTTTGTTGTTGTTGTTGCTGTTTTGTTTGGTTTGTTTGCTGGGGGTTTTTGGTGGGTTTCTTTGGGGGTGGGTAGGGTGCTGTCGGAGACTGAAATATAGTTTGTGACAAACATTTTCATGAAGGACTTTTAAAACTGCATTACAAAAGCTGCAGAGAAGACTACCACACCCTGAATGGGGCTCTGAGAGGCCCTACACCACTCACTGATGAAGGTAAGATAAAGAAACAACTCAGCGTTGGGGACATTCACAGAGCACAAGCTTGACACCTTAGGACTGGAGACCACAGCCCCAGGGCTATCAGCTGCCAGGCTCGCACAGACCAAAGGGTGGGGGAGGAGAGGCTTTGGGTGTGTGTTGGAAAACCTCTGGTCAGAGGCGCAGTGAACGCCCACCCTCCGATGTGCAGAGGAGCCCAGCTGAGGGGCCCTTCACCCGCGGAAAAAGCTGCATCCATGTGAAGGACAGCAGAGGGGGTGTCACGGCCCATCAAAGGCCCCCCA
>VXAD01011629.1:6444-155629 GCA_013399195.1 Dicrurus megarhynchus | reverse complement strand
TCGTTGGGACCCTCGGATGGGTGATATGCTTCCACCTAACCCCTATCACCTCTCTCTGTCCCCCCACCCACCACACGCACTTCTTTCTCTATTCCTTCCTTCCTTCCTTATTTCCTTCCTTCCTTCCTTCCTTCCTTCCTTCCTTCCTTTCTCTTTGCCTCTTTTACTATTAAATAAAATACATGCATTTTTTGGCACCAACATCTAACCTCGTTTGGTTTTAATCACATTTTTTGGGTATATTTTGAACCTTCAAAGTTCTTTCCATTTTACACTCAGAGACTGAATTTTTTTTTGCTCTTCTGGATTTAAACCGGATTGTAATAGGTGCAAGCATGCTTTTGCCAGACTTAGGCTACTTCTTATGTAAAGAGAATTCTTTCAACACAATCAGAAAGTAGGCACCAACTGTTCAGGACTTAGAGAAGTTCCTACCACAGACTTTAATTTTCTCTCCTAATACAAATCTGTGTTTTAATTCACTAACAGCTAACAACGTGAGTAAAAGGCATCAGTTTTGCTGGGTTCAACTCTTAAAAATTTTCTATACTTGATGAGCTGTAAATTATAAGAAAATAAGACTTATGCCCTTCCTATTTCCTGTCCTAAAGAAAAATGTCAAAAACATTTATCATTTTCTACACTTTTCTTTTTGGTGAGTTTAACCTGGGACTTTTAGGCTACCACAGAACTTTGGATTTAATATCATCCAAAAAGATCATGAGAAATCTCCATCCCAAATTCACCGATTACTTGTTGACGGTATTTCTATGTGCTCACTCAGAATGAAAGAAAAAAATTTTTAAAAAGAGTGCTGAAATTTGGTATGGCAGCATTTAAAATATAGTTTGAAGAGTATGCAAAACAAAGGCACAACAAATGCCTGGTATTAGCTGGATAATGCAATAGGTGATAATGACATTCCTGGCAAAAGATCAGCTCATCTCAAACATCTGTTAGGAATGAAGCCATTAAAAACAAAGCCTTTTTTTATTGCGGGGGTTTCTGCAGACATTTGCTTCTGTTTTGATCTGTCATGGTTTAAACCCCTTTAACTTTATCCTTCGGTTCCTTTGCTCCCTGTTTTTTTCTTTACAAAACCTTAGAGTGTCTAACATGCAAAACCACAGTGACTAGCACTTTTGTGAATGTTGACCAGCTTTCTTTAATTTAAAAGATGTGCTGAATTTGTCTGATTATTGATTAAAAGCAAACCTGGGCTGTGTTTCAAGACTGTAACAGTATCCTACCAGAGAATGATGATGTTTCCTATTTTGTGAACATTTTGCACAATTTACTTTATAATTCCTGTCTTCTTGACTAATGTTTTCCATTGCCTTGCCCTTTTCTTCCCTAACACCAATTTTCTGTTCCATTCAACATTCATAACAAATTAGCACCCAGAAGCAACTACCCCATTTCACACTGTAATGTTTAAGTGGAAGAAATTAAAGCTGTTTTTATAATTTAGTCAAAAAATTTAGAGATATTTCACTAAGAAACCTCATCAGATGAATTCTAGATTTCAAAATGCCTAAATTACTTTTTCCTGAAAATCTCATTAAATTTTTACAAGTTGCTAAATGTCCAGCTCTGAGGCCAGTACATAGGTTAGAAGTCAGCAGAAAAACATTTTATGGACTGAACCTTATAATTAATAGTCTTCACCAATGTAAAGAGGCTTTTTCTAAAACATTTGACTCCAGATATTCATTAAAGGCAAAATGAACAAATTCCATGCTTCCAATCCCCGCAAAAAGAGTGACCTTGGATTGCTATAATCAAAAGAGGGACAGTAACTGCATTTATGCAAATAGTTATCAGTTAAAATACGTTAGCAGCACTGGAAGCATAAATTTTGATGCAGAACTCCATCGCACACCTTTGGCCTTAATTTTTTTGCAGTAATCTCAATTCACCTATAGGGTGAAGTCTGTCTCCACACCAACCTAATGTGTAGTCTGATCATTGGAATGCCTTGAAATATTTCTGGGCTTCATGAGATCTAGGCATGAACAGTCTCAGTATGATGGTAACCAAAAACTCCAGTCTCCTCTGAAATTAATATGATGATTATAAAATTATAACCACTCTTTTTAAATACTTACCCATTTTCAGAAGCAGACATTCAATCTGAATCTTTAATGGCTGCAAGTCACTGGCACATAGTCATGATTTAAGTATTTCTATAGTCCAGAGAGCATTGGGTGTTCAAAACACTCTCTAACAGTTGCACAGATATGCTTATTCAGTAAGACATCAAAAAATCCAGATTTTTCTTCAAAATCCAGGTTTTTTCTTCATTAAATCATTTTCTTCATTTTTTCTTCATTAAAGACCATAAGCTCTTAGCTGAGAAAGTTGGCGTACACACACACAATCAATCTGTTAAGAGGAGAGACAAGCCTGGAAAAAATCAGGAAGGCCGGGATGCCTCAAAATGCCATGTGATGAGAACGGACATAAATGGACACCACATATTCACATATCATTAATGCTGCTTTGTTTCTCCACTATGGCTTTTCAAGGAGTACCAATAACCTGCAAGTAAGCTGGAAGCAAAGGCAAGTGGCAGGAGTTAGTTACCACCCCAATCCATGCCTCCTCCAACTCATGCTGGACCTTTAACATATCCCAGCATCCGCAGAATGTGGGGGACTGAATCAAAACCTATCCTGAAATTTTATTCCTGTGATCTTCCTGCTACTACCTTCCTACTTCCTACTACCTTCTACCAGTGCAGAGCTCTTTAATGGAAATTATTTTGTTGAAATCAGATGAACAATGTCCTTACTGCTAAGCCCCCCTAAGTGGAAAAATGTTGTTACTTATGACAAAATTAAAGACTTCTTTATATAGCTTTGTCACAGTCTAGACTTCCTGATGAAATACATTAAAATAGTATTCTTTTTAGCAAAATGTAGTTTATGTACAAACCTGATCTAGTGGAATGCGTCTTAGCCCAAGGCAGAGGGCTTGGAACTAGATGACCTTTAAGGCTCCTTTCAACTCAAACTATTTTATGATTCTGTGTACAGAGCTTTTAAACCTTCTTAAAGTAGTCAGATGTTAGCTGATAGTCGGTTACTGACAAGAAATACACTCTGTCAAACAAAAGAGGCAAATCTACAGAGCCTGAAAACATTACCAAAATTATGTAAATGAACTGTAGTTTGGAAAAAAAAGACCCTTTAGTAGCAAGCTGAAAAACTAATTTACAGGTGTAACTTTCAGTAAGGGTCAGAAAAAATTCATTCATTAGAATTACAGGAGGTAAAATTTTCTTATAAATATTACAGGACCTTTAAAAAGTGTCATAATTTTAAAATGGACTTAAATCACATTCATTAATTATTAAGCATTACTCTAGTTCTTCACTGATGTTTTTTAGTGGAATCAGGTTTCCTCAACTGCGGTATCATAATGTCACTGCTATCTATTTATAAACAACTTTTCTTTAGGTACAGAAGTGCCTTTTCATGATGGTATCAAAGCAGGTTTTCACTTTGTAGCAATACTTCTAATCTTAAATGAAAGCAATCCATTACTTGGGGAATGAAAGAGACAGATCTGAGGGTACCTATGAGTTTAATAGCATCCCAGATGCTCATTCACAATACTCTCAATAAAACAAAGTCGGATTTATAGCTTTTCTTTTTTTTTTAAGGGAGAATAGTGTCTTTATATTTTAAAAGGCCTAGGAAGTCTGAACAAATTATGTCAGAAAAGCAACCTGTTGATAACTACTGATCTCTCTCTTGATTCCTCTAAGCTATTGATATTAAACATTTCCAAGGTCAAATACAGAAACCAGCTTCGTGAATGTATTACATTTTTACCTTAAATAAAGAACTATACTACATGCGCATCTTAATGTACCTTATTACTGAGGGTTTAATCTTTACTGAGGACATTCCACCCGAAATATGAAAACACAGATAATGAAAAAAAAAGTAATAAAAAATAAACTAAAAGACTTGCCTCTTTAAAAGTCTGCAAGAAGCTATATGAGCCACTCGTGGATAGTTTGTATCAGTAGATACTAGATGTTAAATAGAAGTGCCATCTGTCTAAGCAAACTATAAGTTCTGTATCTTGGTATTTCTGTGCATGCAGGAGCAGGAATTGCATCCATGTCTCCCCATTGGTATGCATTCACAGCAGCTCAAAATACAGCTTAAAAATGCTAGTCTTGGGAAGGTTAGAAAGTCTTCAAAAGGAAATTTTCATCCCAGTATTGCAATTAAAAGTGTGTTTGCTTAAAAGAATCTCAAAGTTACCACATCACACTGCCTAAGATTCTCCTCAACCACTGAAACTGTTACTACTTTCCAGAAAAATCTACTATTAAGAAAGTTGCTATGATGAAAGGAGATAAAATTTAAAACATACTGTCCAAGATAATGCATTTACCTAAAAAATCCCTAGCAGAATATATCTCTAGTCTGAGACTGAACAGTTCGTTCTTCAGGGAGAATAAGTACAGAACTCTTATGTAAGAAAGTACATTAGAACAGTTCCTCTGGATTACGTGCGTATGTAAAGGTTGAACTCTTTTTTTACCCAATATAACACCACAAACAGCAACCTGAAAATGAAAAAAAAAAAAAAAACCAACACAGCCACTGCAACATAAGAAGGTGACCATAGTTTCAAAAAAACTGCTGGAGGTAAAGTCTCAGTTCCTTCAGCTTTATGCCATCTTCAGACAAACAGGTTTTCATTCTGACCTCACATTTGTGTGCGTCAGCTCTTCCAGTACTATTTTTGCTTCACTTTTCTCATCTAACAATATCAATGTCCTAGAGAGTTCTGCCTGTAAAATTTAAGTGTATTTCCCTTAGTGCCTTAGCTTTTTGTAGTAAAGAATTCTCTTTATTATATACAGACTATACACAGATCCAGAATGTAACCATGTGTGTCAAATTGCAATAGGACAAGTTTTTAATTAAATGTCTGGCTTTAATATTGTTATTCATACCAATTAAAAATAAAACTACCATAGTTATAGTCTTTATGTTGAGCAGAATAGACCATTGCCCTGAGAGCCAAACTAGGCATTATGTACTTTTGTGAGCTTCAAACAGCTACATTTAGGGTGGGTTTTTTGCAGACGTTTGACATTACAATTCAATTTAGGATAACAGCACAAAAGCTGGCAAGACTTTTTTTAATTTAAAATAAAATAATAGTGAAAACTCATGCCCAGACTTACAGTTATTACCAAACTCTAAAGTGTAGAATCCAGTAGAAGGCCAACTTTTGACCCACCCCAAAGGAAGCAGAAGTAGGCTGTCTGCTGCCAAGCAATAAAGTCACCCTATAATCTTAATTCATCAATACAGAAATCTTACTCTAAATTGCAAGCCTCCCTGTTCCTTCTATTTACAGAGGCTGTAGTTTGCTTCCTTCTTCCTCAGGTCAGTTCTTGCAGCAGGCAACAGCTTCCCAAAGGTCCCCTTCACAAGTACATTCGGTTTGTTTACTAGAGACCCTAATTTTTCCACTGGTGAATATGTATACACACATACTTCCTTTGTAGGTCTTCTACTGCTACAAAATTTTCCTGCTAGTCAGGTAAAAACATCTGGACAACAAAGGCAGAATGAGGTCAGTAATGTATTTCCAACTTCTTCTTAGCCACCATATTCTTAACTTAGACAATTCCTCGTTTTTGGCCTACAAATTACTGCAGACTACCAGTGCCCTAAATGGTCTCTATCTGCTCCCAAAATATGGTGGATCTGACTCAGGCCTTTCTCCTTTCAAATGAGGGAACATTGTCAATCAGATTTTCATGATTCTAGAATGACTCCTGATCATATAGCTTCTGTATGATTACAGATGGTACTTAAACTGCAGTCCTGCCTTACAGACTCAAACACAAATATTTTCCAGTTTGTTACCAGGCTGATGAGAAGACATGAGGAGACACCCTGGACATAGTCTCCCAAAACACACAGAGAAAGAGCTGTTTCAGGGTCAAAAAGGGACTGCTTTCATGCCCTAGTATACACACTGTGGTGCTGTAGCTGCACTTTTATGAGCACTTCAGGGAAGAAAACGGCCTTTGAAAGATAAGCATTTCTCATTTGAATTCCAATTCCCTTTGCTAAAAAGGTGATACAAACATTTTCTTTTAAACCAAACAGAAGATATGAACCTTAATTGGTCCTTTTAGCCTTTCAGTGCAAGCCATAATTCTCAATATAAGAATACACACAAGCTCAAGGCACTGTATTTTAACCCTTTAACTGTCTTTAACTGTCATTAAGCTCTTACTATTTCATGACATCCACTACCAGTAGATTGTGTTGAAGTAAAGAACAAAGTGAAATTTGCAAACAACAATGATTACTATAATTCTTTTGCTATCTCCAAAATCAGTAGAAGACAGAAGCAATGTATGTATGCAAGCAAACAAAAATAGTTTATTACAAATATTTCAATTGACAAAGAACTGAAAGATTTTAAATTGTTTGATGTTATCCTGAATTCTTGCCTGATGAATCATGGAAGAGTTTAGGTCGAAAGGAGCATTAAAGACCATCTCATTTCAAACCCCTGCCATGGGCAGGGACACCTTCCACAGGACCAGGTTGCTCAGAGCCCATGCCAGCCTGGTTTTGAACACTTCCAGGGATGGGGCATCTACAGATTCTCTGAGCAACCTGTTCCAGTGTCTCAACACCCTCACAGTAAAGAAATTCTTCCTAATATCCAATCTAAATTTACTGGCTTTTCAGTTTAAGCCATTTCGTCTTGTTCTGTCACTACATATCCCTGTAAAACACCCCCCTTGAGGTCTCTTGTAGCCCCTTTGGCTACTGAAAGGTGCTGGAAGGTACCTCCAGAGATTTCACTTTTCCAGGATGAAAAAGCCCTCTTAGCCTGTCTTCGCAGGAGAGGTGTCCGAGCAACCTGAGTATCTTTGTGGCCTTCTCTGCACTTGCTCCAACAGGTGCACATGAAATCCATTGCAAAAAGTTTATGAAATCTGAAGGAGGAGAATCTTTCCCGCAAGGTTAAGATTATGAACAAATGGCACTTCCTAAAACTTAGAGTAAGTAGTATCTATCTTCTGTACCTAGACCTGCCTGAACAAGTACAGCATAACTGAGCATGGGCCTAGAACATCCAATATTGAATGCACATTCAGAAAGCTCTTGAGTAAAGCAGAATTAAACTCTGCAACACAGTTTTTAGCATCCTGGCCCAGTGTTCTTCTCCTTCTTTTATAAGATAATTCTATTTTTATCTAGCCAGAAGCCAACTTTATTCTTAGTAAACTTTTTTGTAGAAAAGTAAACCAGGCCACTTTCCACATGTCAGTGTAGAAATACACTTGCATGGCAACAGTACATTTAAATAAGAAAGTGCACAACAGTATGTGGAATTCTCTGACTAAATGAAAAAATTCTCTGTTTTCAACTGGAATAGACTCAAAAGTCAAAACATTTTAAGCACTTATTATACAACATAGAATAAACATCAGCTCAGTTTCAAGTAAATTTTGGTTATATCAAGTCACCAGGTCACCAGAAACTCTCAACGTTCTGAGCTAGTAACGTCTGAAACCTGGTTTTATATCTTATTGAACTTCAATATGAAGCCCTCAGACTGAAAATGCAGAGTTTTCAAAAACCCTGATTTTTCAGAAAATCCTTTGAACAGAATACCCTGTTTACCACATAGCTGTCTTGGCAATATCCACATTTATTTTAAGACAATATTAATATTCTAATAACAATGGTATCTTGGAGTTACCTCTGAAAAGACACTTGGAAAAGGCCAGGGTGATTATGTCTTTGCCTGAAGCGGCAAATATGTTAGTGTAGTGCATCCAGCTCTTAATGCCTCTTTCAGCACAGACAGATCACAAGCCCCGCACCATGCCTGTTGCACAGTGCTTGCTTCTCTGATTGATGACATCTATTAAGCTCTCTGCAGCTTCTCTATTGCCTTTCTACACTTATTCAATTCTTTCTGCTCAGTCAGACTGCATATTTAGCTCTTTCAGGACATCAACTATTTTGCTTTTAACTACATCAACTGCCAGACTACAAAGAATGGACTTCTCCCTAAATTCATCATTAAAACCATAATATAAGGGAAAGGAACACTCTTTAAAATGATGCAATCTTCCAGTGATTAGGATAGTTAAATTCCCTGTCTCTAAAAAATGTTCTGCCTTTAGAAACATAGATCTTAAGAACACAAACTCTCCATTTACAGCTCTTTCTATATAAATTTAATTAAGGACACTCCAAGAAATTGAAGTACAAAGAAAAGCAGTGACCTGATTGAGGCCAGGCTGTTCCCAGCCTGGCTCGCAGGTAAACGGGGTCCAATGCCCGCGTGAACCAGCGACTGAATTGATGGTAACTGAGGTTTGCGTGCCTCAGTTTGCCAGTGCAGCCCAACGCCATCCCAACAGCATGTAGGCATGCTGTAGCCAGCAGCAGAAGGTATGGAGAAAAGAGTGGAAACTCTGTCAGCTGCATTCCAAGTTTATTTTCTCCTGCCCTCGAGAGGGCAGGGGCCAGTTAGCTTGAAGGGGGCTAAGCAGAGAGACCCCGGTTGTTCTCTCGCAGAGAGTTTTAAGGTGTTACATCATCAGGTAGAGATAACAGAATGAACCAATCATGAAAGAAGGTACATGATAATAAACCAATAAAGACCCCTCAGGGGAGGAACAATATCAAACTAACAAGTAACAAGACAGCTAGAGGGTATTTCAAATCACGCTGGCCTGTTACAGGACTTGAAACTTCTGTGAGTGACATGCAAGGGGTATGTTGTTATGCTGTAGGACAGCAACAGATTGACACAGAGAAAATAAAAAAATCCTTAGCTCTTCAACTACGGGCTTGCTGCTTACTCATTGCTAATGGGCTAGAAGTTTCCTCTTTTATAAATTAAATTCTTTGGAAACTTGGTCATATTTTTTCCAGGAACTCAGCATCATAGCTCACATTGCCTTGTGTTATGCTGACTAACCATAAGATTTGTATGAACTGCTGTGAGAAGGTGACAAAAAACTCTTGAAGCGCTGAAGCCTGAGACATCGAAGAACGCTTGACTATGCTAAACTAAATAACACAGCAAGCCAAAAAGGTTATTCCAAAAGCTCCCAATGCTCAGGGAGAATTAATATTTTAAGATGTGGAACTTTTTGAAATGTAAGTAAGTGGTAAATCTTAAACTGGTAAATAAAATTAACAATTTTCTAAAAAGTACTGGCAAGCAGTTCACTTTCTTCAAAATGGACTAAAGAAGCTCCAATAGCATGTGGTATTTAATACCTAATGATCGTGTAGGTAATGATACAATTTTATTCAGTATTTAGACAATAATGATTGTCATTACTTAGGAGTTGTTCAAATGAAGATACCCATGATTTTGTTATACTTAGGTATTGAAGGCTGTTTATTTTATTTCATTCAAATTAGTATAAAGAAGACATTTTACTGCATTGAAATATGAAGATGTACAGAACCTATTAGTACTTCACTGATTTAATGACCAAGAATTTATACAAAAAAAGAGTGATTCTTGGTCATGAATACCTACCTGATCCTTGTCCTCTTACATGACTAGTTCCAAGTGCTATGGGAAGGTAAGGATCCTATGCTGGGTATATATGAGATCCTTCTTCCTTCATTAACTTTTAAATTTTCATTGCTGCCACAATTAACACCCTTCTCCACAGTTACCAATTACGCAGCACCATTTAAAATTTTAATTTATATTTAAATCCAGAACCTACCTCTGGCCACAATTCATGTATTAAAAACACAAATATGCAATGTTGAACTTCCTATTTTTCAGATGTTTTGAATGACAGGATATTGGAAATTCCTGGCTAGAGGATAAACTGCACATTTATCCAGTGAAGCTAGCTTACTTCAGCCCCCTCACTGGGTGCTCTGGACAACCAAAGTCTTTTTTATATCTTCACATCTAATTAAGAATCTAATTTTCTGTCAGAGTGTGCCTAACTAAATGCCAGGCATGAAGCTATAGGTTCAGGCTCCACCCAATACAAATGAGCCCAAATAAAAAATATACCAATTAAATTTCTACTGGAATAAGGGATTACACAACAAATATTGCAAGTTTTGTGGTGACCTTAAAGAGCATTTGGTATATTCTAATTACCCTTTGTACCTTATGTGATAACAGTTCTCGTCATGGAGTTCGAAAGCAGCTACTATATACACTATTTCATGTAATGATTCTTATTGTTTGGGAGTTCAGGTAAACAAATATTATTGACTACTACTGAGATGACTAAAGTTGATTAAAAAATATGTTTCAACATTTTGTTTTAAATTCAAAATCAAAGGGATATTATTTTTTAATTTATTTTTCATCTATTTGCAAGAATGTATCCATACCAGAAGCCTTCACTTTGGAATGCTAAGCTTCCAACATAAAAAGAAGCTATTTCTTTTCAAAAAGAAAATTATAGTATGGTATCAAACAATATCCAACAACTAAGCTTAGTGTTTTAAGCTTTAAGAAAAATGAAGCATCAACTGTACAAAGAAAATACCCAAACCACTGAATGTTCAAAAAGCAAAATATTAAGTGAAAGAATAGCAAAGTTTGAAAAAAAAGAAATTTCTGAGATATGTTTATATATTTATACACACACACACACAAAAAGATCAAGTCTATAGAGTCATACACAAAACTCACTCAGTAGCTACAGTTATGCCCAATCTGATGTGTTTTGGCACCTTAAATATTGAATTCTTTCCTAAAGAGTGGCATGACTTCAAAATATGTAGATAAAGCATACAACACACTCTTTTCTTGCAAAAGACAGCCTGGACCTCTTCGGTCCTTTTGTACCACCTACACTGCAGCAACACAAGGAAAACTTTCTCCACAGCATCCAGGACCAAGCTTGCAGCCGATCTCTGCCTTTTCCACCCCACACTGAAAAGCAGCTCCATGCCCACACACCTTCAAGTCAACATCTTACCAGCCATGGCTCCCAAGCAAGATCTCTTTTTTTCCTGCAGTTTTATGTGAGTTTAGCATTAATTGGCATATTGTCCCTCAATAATATGACAGAGTCATAATTGAGAGACCATTTCTAATGTACAGAGTTATAAGGAATATTCACAAGTCCTATTACACAAACGCCAAGTACAAATTAAGAAAATCCACTATGTTATAAACAAATCCCAAGGAGAAAAAATATGGAGTCAACTTCACAAATTTGAGCTACTAAATCTCTGTTTCAGTTTGGAAGCATGTTTGGATGAAGGCCAAAATTTAGAAAGTATCTCCACAATTCTCCCACACTACAACAAAAAAGAAAAACCAGCCTCAGAAACCTGCTTCAAACCTCAGTGAAGTAGAACCTCAACTAGCCCTTTCTATTGCACTGTACAATTTTTTACCCTCTGATGAAGTGCAATGATTGTTATAGCAGAGACTTCATTTTAAATACTCCTTTTAAGAAATCTCAGGGGTTTTTCTTCTCTTTTCTTTTTCGTTTCTAGTAGTGAACTACTACTAAACTAAATTCCAGCTTTGCCAGAAAATCACTTCTCCAGCAGCTCAACATTACTTAGAGAAAATGTACACTGTACCCTGTACTACAACATAGTTTTCTAAAATCACATCAAAACAAGCCTATTCACCATGAAAAGTGTAATCTAGTTACTTATCTCCATTTTGCTCTTGCTCCTTTGCAGTAAACTATCATTGCGTGCAGACAGAGTAATTTCCCAGTTTCTGTCTTTCACTGGAGATTTCAACCAGGCACAAAAAATCAATGATGCTTCATGAAAAACATGTGTATGCTGTAGATCAGCATAGGGACTTGCAGGCAACTAAAATCTGTTGCAACACAGTAACAAAAAGAACCACATGCAAAATTAAAACAATAGTTTCTGTCCTCTTATTATAGTTAATTAATACAAATTTTCTGCATAAGACGTTTATTCTCACTGCCAAGATACAATTTTCTTCAAAGTGCTGTTCACAATGCATAAAACTACCATTAAAATATTTATCATTTTTAAGTGAAAATACTTTAAGTTTTCCAAATACGCGTATATACACACACATGGTTCTAAAAACAGACATAAACTTCCTCTTCATAAGCAAGTACCACAAACAGAAAAAAAAATGTTTTTGGAAAAAGGAATTTATAGCTTCGGATTTGCTTTCAATAAAGAATTTGAAGCAACTCTATTATTAACATTCTTTATCTGATTCTACAAATAACGGTTCTTTTGTGTTAGCATATTTTGCTAGACTTTAGCATGTCAAAACAGACAATTTGTGAATTAAGTTTTTGAAACAAATACTTTTCATGTCTAGGAATAGAACAAAATGAAGAACTGGAGTACCCAACTGCAAAAGATCTGTCAACAATTCTTTTATAAAGGCCCATTCTCAAGAGGTTACAATTATCACAGCAGGACATTTTTTCGGGAAAATAGTTTTGCCCTAGATAACTTCTGGCTTATAGTTTTGGGTTGGGTTTTTTATTCCTCTCTTTAAATGAATAATGACAGTTCCCATATCTGTAAGAGGAAAATTACACATTACTTACCATTCACACTTCTCTCAACAACCTTAAAAGGCCCTTAGACTAGGTCTAGATTTCACTCATTTCAACTTCCTGATATTTGAACTGAAAGCTTCACATTAACACACTATCATAAAATCTAATAATAAAATTTAGAGGTAAACTCCAATATAATTATTTGCTTTGAAGATTTATCTGTCTTTTAGATCACAAAAAATAAAAGTCTGGCTTTAGAGTAAAAGTCTACTTAAATGAACTTTTTTTCTTCCATATATACAGATACTGTCTCAAAATATGTCAAATGATGCAAAATATCCACTGTTTGGAGAAGGAACTAATGCTGGTTCACCTTCTAGCTCAAGGCTTAACTCAAAATTCTCTCAAGACAAAGGTAAATCATTTGTACATTAGCATTCTAAATCACCAGGGAGAGCATGGCAAGAGTTTCCTGTTGCATGTTGTGAAAACTGTTTTTGCAGAATTCTGCAAAGGGCAGAAATAATAATAATTTATTTTAAGTTGCCTGCTATTTTTGGAAACTGAAACAAACTGAATCATATTAAGCACAGAATCACAGACTATTCTGAGTCGGAAGGGATCCAACAATCCACAAGGATTATTGAGTCCAACTCCTGGCCCTGCACAGGACCATCCCCAGGAGTCACACCATGTGCCGGGGAGCACTGTTCAAACACTTCTGTCAGGCTTGGTGCTGTGACCACTTCCCCAGGGAGCCTGTTCCAGTGCCCAGGCACCCTCTGGGTGAAGGTTTTTTCCTAATATTCAACCTAAACCTCCCGTGACACAGGCCATTCCCTCAGGTCCTGTCACAGACAGAAGGGATATGCAACATTTTCCATTTTTCATAAAGTTCATCATTTGTCATTTTAGGTTATCCTGTTATATGTCAGAGTTTGGTCACATATTCTTTAGAAAAAATAGAGTTTTGAAAGAATGGCACATAGCAAATGCTAGAAGTACTCTTACTCAGCTGTGTTTTTCTTCACATTAGAAAGACAAAAGGATTCCAAATACCGTTTACATTGCTGAACTATTGTACTTCCTTGCAAACACAGCTCTTCAGACAATGTGAGGCTGGAGCACATGACAGGTTTAAACAACTACCATTTCTAGTAGCTTACTTAACTCAGTTTTTTTCTGTGCACTGCAGACAACTTAATCTTTTCCATACAAAACTCTCAAGGTCTTTTTAATATGCAAAAGCCATGAAGCCATTTTTCCTTGCTGTTTTCTCCTGAATTGTAAGTGCACTTGGCAAGAACTCAAAACATACATGGCTGCTGATGTTTCATACACTGGCAGAGAAGGTGAAGGTTGAATCACTCTAACACTTAGGGATTGATTTGGAATAGCTTTTACAGGTTTGGAAAAAGCTGCTCACTCTCACAGCTACAGAAATGTTATACTATACCCTTATACGCTGAAAGAGATAGAAACACACAATTTACGAAGAAAGCCATTGTACTTCATTGTACATTCTATTCCCTGAGCCTTGGCAACAAAGAAAGGGTTGAACCGCCTTTGCGGGAGGATGATTGTTGAATTGCGCACCTGGCATGCACAAGACTTTTCTGTCCTTCGTTGACTGCTGTGGGCATCAGAAATGAATGAACCAGGGGAAGACAGATTGTTCCAATACTTTGTTTCCCAGCAGATAAGCACCATAAGCTCCAAGCCGGGGCACTCCTTCGTGGCTTCAGATAGACCTTCAGGTACCTTTTGAATTCTTGAAGCAGTCTATTTATATTCAAACCTCTTAAAATAAATACTGCCTCACTTTCAACTGTCTCAGAGTAACTACATCCCTCTCTTTCTGTAACAAAGCAGTACATTCATTGTCTTGCCGAGGGCCATAAACTCCCTCTTGCTCGGGGGCTTTACAAAGATCCTGCTTTAAGTACTATCTGGAATTACTTCTTCCTCCTCCCCTCTTCAGAGCTGCCGCAGACTGGTCTGCCGTCCCCTACTGCGCGCACACCTCCCCCCTCCTTGCACTGCTCATATCTTTTCATCTTTCCCAGGGGCATCTCCTAACACCAAACACCTGCGCCTCTGCCAGCTGGGAGCAGAGCTCTGCCTACCCCACTCCTCGGGCTCCTGGTCACAGGCCTGAAAAAAACAAGCAGTTGAGAATGCTTCTGATTACCTATGGCAGTATTCATCAGCTATATCTAAAGATTAGGCCGATAAGAAACAAAAACCTCTGGGGACTCATGAACAACTCAGAATACTAAAAAAAGGGCTTCAGCCATATAGAAAAGAAGCTTGGCAAGCAAACAGAATTTATAAATGTGTTTTCTCAGATTACAGAAAAAATGGTATTTAAGTCATGGTAGCTACTGAGGGAAACTGATTGACATTATGGTTTTTTGGCTTTTTATTGATTTTTAAATGATCTTCATTCAGAAAATAAAGTTTGCCAAAAAAGTTAACTTCTTTGAGAGTTCTCCCTTTTTTATATAAAATACATTTTAAAATTGTTTTAAAGAATGGGTTTCAGGCTTCTTTTCACCAGGTAACCCATTTTTTTCTCTGATTTCTTTCATCTCTTGTGGATCAGTAATTATCCCCCTAAATATAATGTGAAAAAGGAGCACTTTCCAGGCGTTGCATTTTTCTTCTCTTTCACAGGTTTGGACATGAAATCCTGAGGAGGATTTATTTTTTTCTGAAACCACATGCAGAGTGTTCCATGTCAGTTTTACTAAGCTAGGCATAGCAACATTTATCTGGCCTGAACACCAGAGAAGACTGTAGCACCTAGTTCCATGGCAAGATTCATTCACAAGGCAGGTCCTCATGTGGCATAACTCCATAATTTTAAAAAAAAGGGAGAAATAAGGTGTATTCCAGAGGTCCCAAGCTAAACTCAATATTTTAACTGACACAATTACTTTTTCCAGCTAGTAAATTTTTAGGAAATTGGGATATATTAATGGTATTAATTCACTTTTCTTAATTAGGGATGGACAGTTTAAATTAAATGTTGCACTTCGCTCTTCATGGTTTAGAACTGGTCAGCTAAGTATCAGTCTTTAATGTGCCAGTTAACAGACTGTAAATTGTAAAAGAAAAATTTAAAGAAAGCCTTATCTGCATATGACTTCATATATCTAATTAGGAGCATGAAGAAAATCCACATTTCATACTTTAGTAAAAAACCTGCACTGTTCAGACTGTGAGGAGAAAGATGCTATTCCTAAGGTGAGAATACTCATCCACTGTCTTTGTAAAGTACATCATCCCCTATTAACAACTCCACAAAAGGGTTGCCACAAATCTACTTTATAACTAGAATCACAGCAACATTTTGTAGAGGTGGTGATATTCAACTATAATAGAGACTGACTCACTACCCAGAATGGTCTTAAATGTTTCTCATTTTCTTTACATATTACCTACCTTCTCTGTGAAAACCATATCAAAACATGCTTTTCAAAATTACATTTAAGAATACATCTGTTGAGTTTTACTACCACTATGTCTCTGATGATGGTAAATAATACTTTCTAGAAAAAAATTGTTATGTAATGACTCATATTGAGTTGCTAGTAATAGGGAAGTCAAAATGCAGTCAATTGTCCTGTCACAATCTCATTTTTTCAATTAATTAGCCTTGCATTTAGCAATAAGCCCTGCATTTAGCCTTCCTTCTGGTTTTGAGTGGGGGTTTTAAAATACAAATTCAAATAAGGCATCATTTTTCAGGACTTAATTTTTAACATCATCTTACAAACTGGTCCTGGTACAACATTCCCCTCCTGAACATAGGAGAAATCTAGTTGACGAGAGTGCTTCCTTGCAATCTAGCACAACAAACAAGGGAGAAATTCAGTTATACTCTTTCATTGTGTGCTTTTTCAAGTGCTCCTAGCATGCAACATAGCAAAACCAAATTTGTGGAGCTGGTCAAGGATCCGAGTAACAGTAATACCTGTTTTGTCAGTTGTGTCTCAGTCATCCAATGGCTATTAATTTATTTTTATATTTCTTCAATGTTCATAAGCTATATAGATGCTTACAATAAAAAGAAAAAAGAGCTTTCTGCCAATGTGCTTTCTTCTCTAGCTGGATTTGAGATTATGGTTGCATTGTTGAACAACTCATTACCTGCCAAATATTTCCTCTGTATCCACAAAAACAAAAAAAAACCCAAAACAACAACAACAACAAAAAACAAAAAAAAAAAAAAAAAAAAAAAAAAAAAAAAAAAAAAAAAAAAAAAAAAAAAAGAGAGAGAAGAATATAAAAATAAATACTGCTTATCCCCCAAATTATTATCTAATTATTTCACTGCATTCCATAGAGGTCTTTGTATCCAGCATGCCTTGTACAGCATTAATAAAGCCATAGAGTTGATTTATTTCCTTGTGTTTAGCCGCAAGAGGTCAAGTGTCTGGGCAGCTCTATCTGTGAGTCACAGTACAATTTCTACTCTCTTTTGTCTGACCCAGACTACCGAGTCCTCGATGATGTCTCAGCAGCTTTGACCAAGGTATTGAAGAAGTGGAAATGAGAGTACCGTGTTAGCCTGACTTCCCATCTGACTACCACCTGCAATACAGACTGGCAATGGGACATGAGGCACTTTTTATCCTTAAATAATCTTTTAGGGGTCAGGTATATGAATGTGAAAACACTGAGAGTTACCACTGTCTGATAGGCTACTCAAACCTGCAGTTACTTCTGTCCATAAGTCTGTGACTACACTGATTGTGTGACGGAGATAGAGGAACTTGTACTGGTGGGAATGGAGCTCGGGAATGCCTTTCCTAGCAGGGATCTTTGAATCCCCCTAGGTGGCATCCCTTGAGGCGGGAGGCAGCACAACCCTGTGCCTACTGGGGCGCAATGCTGCACATGATATTAGAGCCAAAACAAATTTGAGAACCTTATTTTGCATAAGTGCAACATGGAAAGTGAGCTTTTCTTGAAGTCTTCCCTTTTCCTTCTAGTAATCAAAGACATTCCCTTGCATGTCACTCAATTACTCTTTCTTGCTGTTCATAAGTTATATTTTGCAAGTCTTAATTATGATAACATACACCTTTACCTTGAGATCTAATCAGTGTTTGTCATTACAATATGCAAACATTCCATATGTGTATATAGTAAATATATCTTATGCAATTACAGAAATTAGAAGCTATTGATAACTTCCTATGAAATTAATCTTATCATAATTTTACCATCTTACATAAAACTTATTCTGTATGAGAAAACATGGAAAACAATATGGGAAGCATACTGTGAGGGTCTTTAAACTAACTTCTGTTAGACAGAAAAAAGTACTAAGCTTTAACAAACATACTGAGCACTCCCCATCTCTTGTGCTTAAAGGATAAGCCTTATTCAAGCCTTACAAAAACTTAGCCTTTGATCATTTCCATCATTTTAGTTGATTACTCTACAACAACACATAAGATTAGCCAGATCAGTGCATAATCCTTAAAAAAAAATGCATGGAAGGAGCCTTTTAAGTATTATTGTAACTTTTGACTAATAATGTTTCCATATGGAAAGTGTCTCTGCACTTAGAAAATATTTGAAGACAATACCGTCAGACAATCGGTACTTGAGAAAGAAATCCTGACATCTTGCATGGTATCCCACAGAAAAGTAATGAAAAACTTATTCCTGAAAACCATTTCAACAGAACACAAATGTGATACTGATGCCAGTAGCAAAGACAGCACAAACAAAACCTGAGTTCCTGAAAGGTCTTTGTGAACCTGTATAACACCATGGATTTAACAGAATCATCTTGAAAAGGTGACGAATACAGAGTCTGTCACCATGCAAACTCTATGACATATGGCCAATAGATGGTTGGTAAATATTTAATAAAATGAAACATTAGTCTCCCATGTAAAACCTCTACTATACAAAGGGGTAAAGGTACAGCAACAAAGCACGTGCTCTTTTTTGACAATGATGCTGTTTCAGGTTGCCCATGTCTACAGACTAAAATTAAAGCTCAGTCTGTTACCACAGTGTAATACAACTCAGCAGAAGAGGCCTCTGTAGATTTTCTTTTTAGTTAAACCTGGCTTCTATGGTTCAACAGCTTGATGGCAGTGTAAAAGTGTATTGCTTTTGGTGGAACTTCTACACATGTAGCACAGGTCTGGTGCTTCCAAACAGAAAATCATAAAACACATCTCAATTTGCTAATCACCACTGATAGAACTGGATTTTATAGAGGACCAATCAACTTATTCCTCTTGAGCTGTGATAGAAAATCAGAATTAGTAAAATCAGTTTAACAGCTTCAGTTCCAGGAGAACTCCAGAAAAGCCAGCAGCTCCATTTACAACTGGAATGGATTGACAGAATGCAAAACCACATTTGGATATACCGTGCCAGAATTAAGTGCAAAATTGCCAATCCAAATCCTAAAATCATGGATGGTTTTAAAAATCTTTACTTTTGTCAATAATGAACATTGAGGTCACGTTGGGTTTTTCTCAAGTTTTCATATTTTTGCAAATGTAGGGTCACACTTATTTAAGCATATTCTAATTTTAGACCCAAATAATTTCATTTCTTCAGTGAAAACAAAAAACACCAATGTTATTTCCTGATTTCTGCAACTGAGTTTTTGAGATACCAAGTTGTCTGAACAAAAAATTTAAAAAGCAATACAAGACAAAAAGATCCACAATACAAGATCCTTTATAAAGATTGGCAATTGGCAGCATTGTACATGGAAAGTATAAACTGTGCTTGCCAAATTTCTGTGATGGATTTAATCAGCCATCAGACAAGTTTGCCTCGGCCCCTTTGCTGCAACTACTTCACCTTCCTTTGGAGGCAGTAACTTACTGCTGTACAGACCTACTACAGAAAATTCAGCACTTGAATGGATAGATATGTGAATGGATATCCTGGACAAATTGCAGGGGCAGTATGCCTATCTCAAAAGCTATTATCCAGTCACATTTGGACCATCTCATATTTCACTATCAACATTACAGATTAAGCATTTCTGAATTGTTCAAATTCTCCTTATCCAGCAAAGTAGAGGTACTTTTTTTTCCTACATTAAAAAAACAAAAGCAACATTCTTTTTAAAAATAAATTCACCCTTCAGGGCAACAGTATTTCTTAAGGACAGTCAAATCCCAAAACTGCAATTATACCTTTTTGTATAATATTATAATCCCTGAGCACTCCACACAGTGCTATTTAATTGTAAGTCATTTTCCGGTCAGCTTACTTATTTCAGCACCTCATTATTCATAGTCAAAACTTCAGCAAAACTAAGAACAAACACTTATGCAACACTGAAAAAAATTCCTGGCATCAGTTCAAATTAATAATAACATTCTGAACATTTAAGTTTGTTTAATTCTTTCCATCTTAAAATGTGTAACAAGGCAACTTGTCCGATTCATCATCATGAGATCTTCCATTATCCAATCATGTACCAAGAAAACATGAAAAAGTCACATTAGAATAGCATCTGTTAATGTGTTTAAAGTTCTGCAGCTACTAAAGCTGATACCGAGTGCAGAGACCACTAGATGGCGTAAAGCAATAAATGTAATGAGAAAAAACATAATTATACCCCTGATTTCTGTTATGGTATTTACTGATTTCTTTTATGTTAAAATATAACACACTGAGAGAACATATTTTTCTTTAAGGAAACACAAATAAAAATTAATAAGTTTTTTCTTCTACATGCAAAATACTACAGATGGAATCTTGAGGACACAAGTTTATCTAAGAAACTCAGGTGATGTTAATATGAAGGTTATAAATGCAATCTCAACTCTACAGTTTAAGATTACCTATTATGTTGCAACATTACTACCTATTCACATGCTAGTTCAAATATAAGCCAAGACAATAATTCAGGTTTTTATAAACAGCTTTCTTCACCAAAAAAAAAAAAAGTAGGTTTTTTTTAATATTCAAAGTGATTATGCGTCACTGAAGAAAACAAGGCTCAGGGGAGCCTATATTGCTCTCTACAGCTGCCTGGAAGGAGGTGGTGGTGAGGTGGGAGTCTGCTCATCTCCCAGGCAACTAGCAATAGGACAAGGGGAAATGGCCTCAAAGTGTGCCAAGGGAGGCTCAGGCTGGATATTAGTGATTAGGCATTGGAAAGAAAGAGTGATAAGGCTTGGAAAAGGCTGCCCTTGTGGAGTCCATCCCAGGAAGCATACAGAAAATGAGTGGACATGACACCTCACAATATGATTTAGTGGGGATGGTGGTATTTGGTCGTAGGTTGGACTTGCAGGTCTTTTCCCACCTTAATGATTTTATGATTTTTGCTAACAACTTAACAAGAGATCTTTAAGATTAAGAAGACCTGGTCTGGGAAATTTCTCCAGCACTCAGGATCTTCTTCCAGACACCACAAGCATTCAAAGATAATGGCTTGGCCTGGACATCAACCTCCTCCCTCAAAACACAAGTACCTGCCATCAGGTCCCTTGCACTTGCGTACGTCTGTTGTGTTTATAAGTCCCTTGATTTGATCCTTCCCTACCAACGTGTAGTGGACTCACCCTGGCTGGATGCCAGGCACCCACTAAAGCTGCTCTATCACTTCTCTGCAAGTGGACAGGAGAGAGAACATATAATAAAATGTTCACAAGTTAAGGACCGGAAGAGATGATTCCCCAAATACTGTAATGTGCAGAACAGACTCATCTTGGAGACATTAATTGAATTTATTACTAACAAAATCAGAGGAGGATAAAGAGAAGTAAAATAAATCTTAAAAACACCTTTCCTCCCACCCCTCCTTCCTTCCTGAGTTCTACCTCCTCCATTGTTTCCGAAAGGTACATTTACACCTGAACTGCTCAAGCCAAGGAGAGAACAGTCACTGCAGGAGTCAGAAGAAAAAAGTTTCAGTGTTACTTAAACTAAAGTCTCTCTGGAACATAGGAAGGTGTTGAGGTACTGCAGGAGTTATGGATATCAAGTAGATATTCCGCACTTTCAAGATATAGTCTTAAGTTTCATTCAAATCTCTGTTTTCTGTATTTACACACTGCCTTGGTTCAGCACTTTTATGCCCATATACTATTATTTTATATTCCGTTGAAGCTATCTGTAACAGTGGTAAAACCAAGACAGAGCAGGCTCCAGAAATAGGAACCAGGATGCTCATGAAAAAGTTTGCTAGCCAGACCAATGGTAAGTGAAAACTTCATAACATTAGATGATGCTTTTTCAGAGTGTGTTGCTTCACTTCTACTTGTAGATGGTTTCTGTAGCTGAACCTGACAGTTAGCTACATTTTCTTGCAAAAACAATTTTTTTTCCAGGAAGCAGGGACAGCTTTTTGGCCAAAATTAAATTATCCTTTTCCCCATACATATGTATCTATTCCATATATACATATATACACACACATCTATATGTGCATATTGAAATACCTACGTGAATATTCACCTATGCTTACCTATACATGTTTACGTATACATGTATTTTCATATCCTGGTGCACAGGAGGAATCAATGATAAGGAAACAGACAAAAAAATGTCCTTTGTAGAGAGTGGGGAAAAGCCTTTAGAATAAAGCAATAATACAAAGCAGACCATTTCATTCTGCGTAGCATTTCCTGCAAGTTACAAGTTCTTTAGTTTTTCAACTGGACTGTTCAACAAATTGGAGGTAACCAACAGGCCCCAGCACTAGATGTTAATTACTAGTAACACACAAATTTGTTTTGGTTCTTCTACACAAATTTTAGTCATCTTTCAGTGGAGTTTAAGTAGGTGTTCCGCATATCCTACAAAGCTATTTATTTCCTGTATGCTTTCCCTGCGTGCTGCCTTGTATGATCATGCTTCACTTCCCTGTATGCATACACTCCCTTTGTGCTTTCTCTACGTGCTTTGTATGCTTGCTCCTTACCTACCTTATGCTGAAGTGTACTTTTACGCGCTGCTTAAAACTTTTCAGCAGAGACACTGAAAATGTGGCAGCAAGATAACTCTTCCTGTGAAGAATATGTCAGATTTGGTACCTTTGTGCTAGTCATTAGGGTTAGTTTTTATAAATGGCCCAAATATCATAATAGATTATGGGTTTTAATACCTTCTTGGTCTCTACTTACAGAACCTCAAAATTAATTTAAGCTTGAGAAGTGTCAATCTCTTTGACTAATTAAATTAAAGCCTAATTGAAATCGAACAATTTAGGGCCATTAACTTTTTAATAATTGTTATTATTATTAAAAAAATTAGACATGGCTGAGCTTTCATTGTTCTTTCTCTAATGTGCTGCCCTCAAAGATTGTGCTTATGCAAAGAAATTGTTGTATCATGAAACATGGCTTTTTATGCCTGTGTATCTATAGGCCAGTCCAGTTATGAGCAGCTATAGGACATCTAGTTACAGGACATAAAAATGTTAATGTATATAATTTTTTCCTTCTAGTACAGTTTTAAACCAAAATCTGCCTCACAGCTAATTGAGTGCATAGGGAGAACAGATATTACTTTATTTCATTACCTGTTTCAATCTTCACTGAGAAATATGTTATCTTATTAAAACCTTACTGGAATACTAAATGATTCTCATCCTGTCTGTACTGATATACCACAATAGCCTGAAGTTGTTTCAAGGGTTTGTTTAGATTTGATTGTATATTTTAATGCTTGTGCAGCAGATTCATTTGTTCATACAAAACCCAAGATTTGCATTTCAACCTTAAAATTAAAATTTTAAAGTTGAGTTTGCAGAAAAGAAGGCTGTAAATAATTTTTAATTGTTTCCATAAAGGCTAGTGTAGGTGGGGAAGCCAAAACCTGAGTTCAGTCATTTGTATGCTACACTATCTGGGAGTCTGCGCAAATCAAAGACGAGAGAGTGCAAGAGAAAGTCTTTCTGCATCTCTTGATTAAAATAAGAATCAGTACAATCAAAAAGGCCCCTAGAAAAGACACCTGTCCACTGCGTACTTAAGGCTTTTGATAAATTAGGCTGGAACTGCAAAATAGGTCATAAAACAGAATTCTAATTCTACCAGAAATTCTGAAATCTGCCTAACATTTCTTAGAGAGAAATTAGGTATTTTTTAAAATTTCAATCTGAAAAGACTATTAACAAATGTTCCTAAAGCTGCTGGAAGAAAGAGGAAAGCTGTTAGAGAGGTTGCATATTGAGAAGACTGCAGATACTGGTATCTGAGAAAGCTGAAGATAATGTAGAATACAGGCTTCCTTGAAACCTCATTTATCACATGGCAAATTTTATGTGTTTCATATAGAGATCATCAGTGGATCAGACTTAATACTGAATGTACAAAGTTAAGTAGTAAATTGTCTGCCCCTTTAAGTTACTCTAACAAATCAAAATTAAAGTAGCTCTAAGTTCAATTAGATAGTAGAGAAAGCATTAATATTCTAAACAGAAAATATCCTCCTATATCTTCATAATAAACCTCTATCCCTGTGTACCGCTCAATGCATTCTACTTCACCTGCCCCGTCATACCAGCTTTCACACATGTGCTGGCAGTAATTTTTTTCTGAGGTAATTTTTTCATAGTTGCTAGTATGGGGCTGTGTTTCAGTTTTGTTCTGAAAATGGTGTTGAAGAAAGAATGGGGGAGACATTTGGAGTGATGGCATCTGTCTTCCCAAGTCACTATCACACATGATGGAGCCCTGCTTTCCTCGAGATGGCTGAAGACTTGCCTGCCCATGGGAAGCAGTGAATTAATTCCTTGTTTTATTTTGCATGCGGCTCTTGCTTTACCTAGTAAACCGTCTTTATCTCAATGCAGGAGTTTTCTCAAGGAGTTTTCTTACTTTTACTCTCCCAATTCTCTTTGCATCCCGCTGGGGCAGGGAGCAAGCAGCTGCCTGGGCCTTAGTTGCCAGATGGTGTTCCACCACAACCATGCAAAATTACCAGTTCCGTCCACAACTGTAGGACTGGCAGTAGACACTGAGACCTTTTATCTGGTGTTCTGTGTTTGGAAACTGAAAGACAAAACTACAAAGTGTGCAAGACCTTCTTATTCTCCCTCTGCTCTACAATCTTCCTCTTTGTTCTCTCTACTGTATGGAGCTTGATAGCTCCAGCTGTGTGCTACGGTTCATGGGGCTCATGACACAAAAGGATGAATGAGGAGCAAGTAGAAATATCCAGAAACATATGGGGCCTGCTCCTGAAATATGTTTTAAAGCCTTTAAGGATAAACAAAAATTATCATGAAAAGTCAAGACATGTCGACAGTATACAACCATCCTAAACTCTCCAACTCACTCATCTACTTTCTGGAATTCTCACATACAAAATCTCCCTTTTCCTTTAATACACTAATACTACTTTCACCAGATCTACACAAGACAAAATTTCTGATTTCCCTCAGTTTTGGCTTTGGCATTAATAACTATAGAAAAAAAAAGTAAAAAAACATCAGAAATTCTCAACAGCAATTCCAGCTCACCAAAGAACAGCTTGATGGACAGCATATAGACCGTTACTATGGACTGGTACTGACTTTTCTTGTTCTTGAAGCATATTCATCACAATATTGTTTCTTAAAACCAAAATCAAACTCTCAAGACATCAAAATATCATACATCACCAGTCTAGCTTCATTCTATTCACTCCTATCTGTAAATTTATATATCCTAGAACAGCATTGAGTAAAAGCCTTCCCTTTACAGTATTATGTTGGATCTATAAAAGCTCAGACCTACAACCCTAGTTATGTCTTTCAGATACATATGCCTTATAAGCATTGCTGAGGTTAAATGAGCCATGTCTGCTCCAAAAAATTAATAACATTTATTTTAGCTTTTTTCAAGTTTCCTAAGCTGAAAACAGAAAGAATAACAAATAATTGCTCTATAATTCATATGTGAAATTTTGTAAACCTCTTTCTGTACAAAAAGCAGAGCATCTGCATATGGCACATTAGCACAGCTTACATTAAACTATTTTGAAAATTGGAAAAGCAACAGTTAGACAAATAAATAGCATTTAGCACAGAAAAAATTATGAATATGTAACTCCAATATATAATATGCTATAGGAAATACCTTTAAATATATCTCATAGATATAAGAATAACTTACTTTACATTTTGCCTATTTACAAGGGTTGAAACTTTGTGTTAATGAGTCATGAGATCTACTTGAAAGAAATAGACTCTTTAACATCTTTCTTCCCACAGTAGGACACACTTGACACATGTCAGAATGACATAATGGAAGCTATATTGTAACACACTGTAGGAACTGATCAATTAAGACAGCTTGACTTATATCACAATGCATTACCAAACTGACACCAGAAAAAACATGGTGACTTTTTGGCACTAAAACAGTTTTATTGTAGAGTTGTTGAACAGGACAGATATAAGAGCATAAAAATATTTTGTATAAAATAGACAAGAGAGCTATCTGACCTTCTCAGTGATGCTGGGAAGAAGACGACACACTACAGTGGTTTAGTAGTGCCCTTTCGTATATCTCACACACATGAACCACTTTCAGTCAGGGTCTAAGTTGAACATTAAGTTGCTACAGAAGCTGAAGACATGAATGAAGTGCTGGGTCATCACAGAATCAAAACTCAGAGAATGCACTTATGTCTATGGCAAAAATTATCCTGTTCCGAACAGTAATACACCATAGATTTCACTTTCAAGGACATCCTTGTTGAAGTCTCCCTTCTTTCACTACCCATCAGCTGTGTCTGAAATATATCACTGTATAAGTATTTACTAAGATCTTGGGATAGACAACTGCTCCCTAAAATGAGGAATTGTGCTATGGAAGCAGAGAATAACATTTGTTTACACTTGCTACAAACAATTTTGTTAATCTTGAGCTAACATTGTTCCTCATGTGATCAGAGTTTGCCAAATGAAGCACTACCTCCAGCCTCATTAGGTAAAATCCAGTTTCTTCTTCAGGCAGTACAATGAACAATTTCATTTGTTGCCAGATTACTCCCTCTCTAATTTCTTTTGCCAAAGGAAGTTGGAATTGTCATACATCTGAAAATGCCACAATGAAAATGGGTTGGCACAATTCTGTTGAGAAATTACTTCTCTTTTATGAGAAATTTCCAAGTCAACACAATGAATAGTGACTTGAAACAGATATGTTTCTGATATATTCCTGCCTATAACTGGATACTCCAGGATATCAGGATACTCCAAGAAATATTCTAGTCACATTGACATGCATGCCTTAAGAATGGAGGGGAATACAGAAAATATTCTGAGATTTAAATTAAATTCCTTCCACTGAACTGATAAGGTTATTTAAAAGCCCTGATTCTTGATGGCCACAGTCCCCATCAGAGCAGTATTCTGGTAAGGTCATAACAGATCCAGTCCATTCCAGTGGTATTAGAGGTACCATAACAGCACCTTTGAAAACTCTAGTTCCAGGAAATATTGTAACTCTAGAGAAACATGTAAAACTTTGGACTGAGAGGTAATCTTTGGCAAAATGTTACATTTTATTCTGACTTTATTTTTCTCCTGACACTATTTTTGGTGCAAAGAGTTCTTTCTTTTGCAAAAGATATACCTCAGACCCCTTGACCTTACCAGAGAGTAATAAAGAAAACAGCCCCCCTCCTTTTTTTTTTTAAACTTGAACTGGAACATACGGCAAGGAAAAAACTAAGTGGGCAACAAAGGTATATTTTCAACTTCCTAAAGATACAGCAACTAAATCTACTTCATTAAAAGTGAGCTGTTCCTTTGTATTCTTCCTCCCTATCCTGGCCACTGGCGAAGTTGCATTACTATCCTATGAGTCATCCTTTCTTCAAAATATCTCTCTGGGTAGTACTTGTTAATTAAACTTTCTCATCCTGTCTTTCTCCTTCTCTCTTACAGTTGTTAGCAGTAGTATTGTATCCTCTTTTTGAATAGACATCTATATGCACTCTCCCATTATTAGAATAGTAGGAAGGAACTGACTATCTTTTACTATGTGTGCCCATTGAGCATACAATTACTAATTATATCAAGCATGCCCTGTGAATTCTACTGGGAATTTAAATACTAAATTTTCATCATCTCTTTAGGACAATGTCATCTATTGTGCAATGTGTCTTTGGTGGCATTTTAGCCAGTGAATTTGAAAGGTTCTCCAGTTTCATAAAGAAAAATGTGGAACATCTGTCCCTTTTCTGTAGATGTGACTGTGCAGTAGCTAAAGCAGCCTGCTGCTCAGAAATGGAGAGTAGGAAATAAAATGTCATTTGAATACATGTGATAATAATAGCCTGGTGGCAGTGCTCTAGCCAAAGCAAATATCCGTCAAAGGTGTATCTAGTAAAATTATACATACTGATTTCTTAATTTCATTTTTATTAAAGAATAGCAAAATATTTTTCACAGAAACCAGGTTTGATTCCCAACCATACAAACAGACATATATATTTTATTATGAGCCTGTCCTACAAAATGCACAGAGAAGTAACTGAACATTAATGAAATACCTGAGTACAAATGAAAGGATAATACAGCTGTTATTTGTGCTCAGTGAAACAAATTCACAGGATGGCTCCATAGAAGGCCAAGAATTTACAGCTTTTCTTTTTATCCATATTCATTTAATGCCTAGCTCTATACAGAGTTAACAGCTCTAGCTTTAAGCATATGTAGTAGGATAGGGAAGGTAAAATAAGACTGAAGAGTTGCTGACATATTGGAGGAGCAAGGTAAGCAGAGAGAAAGCCTGAGCTGAGTAACACCTAAAGCTCTTCACCTGAAGTCAGACCTTCACCATGGAGGCTATTGTAGACATGAATAATTTGGAAGAATGAGAAGCCTACAATTAGGGTAAATGGGAAGGTAGAATTCAGCAACTGATTTAAGCTAGGCCAAGGAAATCCTGGAGCAAAACCAGGAAAAGAATCTGCCTCTTGAATAATCAATCCAGACCTCATCTAGAAAGCCATACCTTTTGTAAGAAGACACAAACCAACACAGCCTGATGTGTTCTGGGTAGCTATGACTGCCTTAGATCTGACTTGGTAAATACCCCAAAGTCCCTTCAAGACCTACATTTCTATGGATTCAGAAACAAGATAAAGAGAAGGAGGATGGGACATTTTATGTGTGATTTTTGATCTTTTTATTTCTGTCATGTATGAACATCAAAAGCATTTGTTGGAACTGCAGTTGTCAAATTGTAAACCAGCAAGTGAAAACAGCTGTCTATCCTCAGCACCAACAAACACGAATAGATCTGTCATCATAATTACAGCTCAGAGCTGGACTGTCTTCAAATACCAACAACAGTCTGCACTGTGAGCAATGTCAAATAAGCCTGACTCAACTGGTTTAGAATCCATTTTTTCTAGAGAGCATAATGACAGCCTTTCTCCTCTATGAAAGGTTGAAAAAATTTCTGTGTAAGGAAGTCTGTTATCTCCCATGTTAAATATTTCATGACTTGCTAAAAGAAATCATTCTAGAAATCAAAAAGTGATTTACACATTTAATAAAATAATTATGCCATTTGTTTATGAGCATATAATTTTAACTTGATTACACTTCAAGAGCCTTGTTTCCTTATTATAGCAGTAACTGTCTTCTGATATTGCTTTATAGATCTCTCACAAGTGTTTATTTAGATACAGACAGTGGCTCAAGGCATTACAATGGAATACTGGTATTTTCATGCCCAAATTGCTGCACATTGGCAAGAAAGTGACCAAGAGATATCTGAAAGTACATCTTGTTTTAGCAGTGGTCTAGACAAAGCTGAATCTTATTAAGAGTGTAATTTTATAATGTAAATATCACACTGTCAGTATATCTGGTCAGCAGATTTAGAACAAATATTACATATCTCTGTATACCATTGAATATGAAAAAGAAACAGGAGGAAAAGAGCTAGAGACAATAATTTCCCTTGGAACACAGAAGAAGCAAAAACAGAAAATATGAGTATTTGAATCAATTCCCAGTCTGTCTTCTGAAGCAAACCTGTGTACTGACTGCCCTCAGGAAAGCATATTACAGTCCTCAGATGTGCAGATTGCCATTTGGAAATTATGGCTTCTACTATCTGTTCTGCGAGGATATAGTTTCTCTTAAGTCTGGATATTGTTACATACTCAATGCTCAATAGCAGGCAAGCCAGAATACTCTGCTTCCCATCATGCATTTCTTCTACATTCACAAAAAATTTTTAGCTATCATATCAGTCTACCAGATAATCAAAGTACAAAAGCATTCCAGTAAAGTAAAATCATTAAGCCACTGAAATTACAGGTTACCAATACCAATATCCATATAAACCAAACTGGCTGTATAGAGTCAAAAACTTTTACCTTTCAAAATCTTCTAGCCTGAGGGTTTGCGCATATCTGATGTGAAGTTCCGTTAAATGCACAGTTTCATTGCAAATGGTGGTATTTTTAATGTGGAAAGTGCACTACTTTTGAATTACTGCATTATTATGCCATATTACTCTAAAAGAAGTAGTCATAATTATAAAAGAAGCAAGGAAAAGAAGTATGTAAAAAGCACTATGTAAAAAGAGAAAGGGAGTGAGACTGCAGTTGGTGGGTAATTTCAAAAAAGAATAAACAAAAAGAGGAGTTTCAAATTCATTGTCACAGGACCAAGCAAATATCTTAGTTTGATTTGATTTTTATATATGTGCATGCTCCTGAAAACTTGTAGCGTGTTCTGCTGAAATTTTTAATTACAAAATGCACTGTCATTATAGTCTGATTTTTTTTTTCACTTAAAATCATCTGAAACAGCTCACTGAAGGAATTTGTAAAGGTTTTAAAAGACTGACACCGTGCAGTAACACACTTCAGTTGAACAGTCCTTGTAATAAACCGATAGTTACTATTGGGTTAAATGAGGGACGCTTACTGAAATAAAATCTGGTGATGATTCCTCTCCTAGCTGCAGGCTGCAGAGTATAAGTTCAAACATAAATTCAATATTACTGTCATTTCCCTTTCCATCCTTCTCTAGCAATCCCACACATGGTCCCTGCCAAAGACAGGTATGAAAGCTCTTGGCCACTTCATTTTTCTTGTATGACACAGGTAGAGTTTCTCCCTCTGACCCACAGCTCTCAGAAAAGGATGAGCACAGTTTGGTGTTTATAAATACAAATATAACTGTGCACACATGGAAACCCACATACATGTTATGTTGCATAATGCAACACAGTAAACATGTCATAAGTTGTTATCTTAAATTCAGCTGAGTGTTAGAGATGCAAGTAAGCACAAAGGGAAGATGTGAATTTAAATACAGCTCTTCAGGAGTGGTTTTCACAGTGTCACAATGTATACCTACCTTGTAGATTCTACCAGAGAATTAACTGGAGCTTCTAACCATTGTGAAAACAATGCAGTCATGATCTAGAGTAAGAAATAGAAGCAGTGTGTGCACATTGGTTGGCAATTTGAATCTTGAAAGAATTAGATGTTATTAATTGTTACTATCTCTTGTTTAAGCTGTCATTATTCCATTTCACACTAAAAATCAATAAGAATGTCAGGAGTTCATTCACATTTCTAAAGGCCATTTTTGTTTCAGAGAAATCTTGGATCTCAGAAGCATAAACCAAAATGCAATCTCAGTATGGTTTACACACTTTCATTTTCAGGGGTTCTTCATAATTTATGGGTCAGAAACAGAGAAAATCTTGTATCCATTCAGGATTTACTTTCAACTGATGATGAAATGTTGCTTTTTATAATATACTTCTGATTAAGTTTATAAAAAGAAGAATGGTATTTTCTATGAAATATTAAGTTTCTCTGTACCTTCAGTGTACTCTAGAACCACACTGATGGAGGGATTAATTTTTTAGGCTTGCTTTCCAGAATAGAGAAGTTGCATTTAAAAGAGGCATTATTGTTCAATACAGTGTTCTTCCCCATGGCTAAGGTTTGCAGAATCTCTTTCAAATTTCACACAGGTATATGTGCAGAATGAGCTAGGAAGAGAGAATAAAATACACTATCACAGATCTGCCAAAGATGATCTCAAAATCAAAAAGGATCATATTATTTGTAGGTATGAAGCAAAGGGAAGACCTTTGAGATTCAAAAAAGCTATTATTTGCGATATAATAAGCCACAATCTGCACTTCTAATTATGTGACCCAGTGAGAATAGATATCCTCAAGAAAGAACCCTTGAAACCCACTCATCTTTTATGTCAGCTTGTAGAGAGAAAGGAAGAGAGAGAATGTATTTCAATTCCACCCTGACTAGATGGTGGATAAGTCTGTAAGAGGCATGAACATTTCTTAGATATTCTCTTTAATCACCTATACAATAATGTAATTAAAGGTGCAAAAACACCCCAAAAATTAAAGTCTTGTCTAAAGAAGTGGTGATTCACAATGAATTGAATACACAAAACCTGGTTTGAGTCTGAGTCATGTGGAGCTCAGTATACTTCTGATTTTTGCCAAAGGCAATTGTAATAATGTTGAAAAAGATTAAAATTTTAAATATGATTAAACTCATTAAAAACTTGTTTTGAAGCTTAAGTGGATGTGGCAGTAGAGAATAGGCTTGGATGCAACTGTGAATCATGCCAATTTCACTTTGAGAAGGTGTTCTCCAAACACTTGAGTTGTACACTGTGGTTCGGAAAATGAGCTAAACCAGTCCCAGTGCAGTTCCTGCAAAGTGAAGAAGTTCACTGACCCATAAATGCTGTTTGCTGTAGCGCCTTTGCAAGTCCTGTCTCCTGTCAACCGTGTAATAACCTGAGACTCTATCTGGAACTGATAAGGAATGAAACTGAGAAGGAGGAATGGTTGAACAAATTAAATATGAAGTGTTTCTGTTTAAAAAGTTGTCAGAAACTTGTCAATAGTGATTTAAATATGTGGGATGAGCCACATCCTGCAGACGTCATTTTTCTCATCACTTTCTATACAGCTTATTTAGATTATACAGCAACTTCTAGGTGTTTATATATAGATGTGAGGAGTCATACTTCCAGAAAATAGAAGATAATTACAAAATGAGAGAAAAGCATTACTTCTTTTTTGTAAGAAACACCATTGTGGCTCTCTAATAGAATTTCTACTTCTCCTGATAGAGCTCATGAGGTCTTGTCTTTAGCTACACAATTCCAGTTTTTCTGAGTTTTGATAGAAAGTTTGTGAATTATTCAGAATTTTTCTTTTCCCCACTGCTGCTAAAGGAGTAGAAGCTACAGGTTGTCCTCAACTAAAACAGTCTGCACTTGCCTGTAATATATACAATAGCATTTGAAACTTCCACTAGTAAAGCTGGTCACTCTCATTTATTTCCAGAAAGATTTAAAATAGGATATGCACTTCCTCCTTCTATTGACAAAGGAAACATTTTCTAAACAAAGGTTAGAAATAACTAGATACTTTCCTAAGCCAGACACAGTAAAAGATGCAGTATCATAAAACAACTCAATTTTTTTCCCAGGTGTAACGTCCGTGAACATCTATTTTGGCAAAGAATCACTGTCTTTTGTACGGCTTTCTTTACTCAGGGAACTGAACAACAGTTGCTCTGGAATGTTCATTATTTTTTCAATACTTAAAAATGAAGGAAAATATACAAATTAGCAAATTTGATCAAATCAACAAAAATATCAGTTTGTTGTTTTGAGAATGTCAAAATAATAACTTCTAGAAACAAAATCAGAAGATATACAGTGACCCTCGCATTTCATACTTTGGATTCTCAGTATTCCTGCAAATTTGTTATTCTGACCTTTTAAGTCTGAACTTAATAATTCTGATCTTAATAATTATTACTAGGGGGTAGTTTTCATTTTTACTACCTGTTTTAATGAATCTCTCAGCAGGTGAAACACCACTTTTCAAAAGCCCAGCCCCAGTTAAATGAATCACCTAATTACCATATACGTTCACAGCCTTGTTTGTTTTTTTTTAAATAACTCGAAATTAACAGGGCAACCTGTTAATAGAGCCAGCACTGAACTAAAACACCAACTTACAAGCCCTTTTTTCAAGGCAATATTGATTTAAATTTCTAGCCTAGAGACTTCTCAAACTCTAAATACTTTATACTTATACATTCTTTAGTTTAAGGATTATTATACCATCCCTAAAGTGTTCTGACTCAACAATGCGGTGGAAAAAAGAATGGTTATCAATTAACTATTTTGTGTAACACTAGGGAAAATTTTTGCATGAAAATGGGTATCCTTTCATGGTTTTCATTGGAATCAGAAAAACACTAAGGCAAAAGAGCATATCCAGCAATCACGTGCAATGATTTTAAGTGGTAAGACCTAGTGTAAGACAGAATGTTATTAGTATTTTAGTGAATTTTTTTCTAGTTCAGTTCATCTATGCCTGTAGTTAAAGTGTCCCATGAGTTTCAGTACATTACAGTGGACTTTCAGTGAAGGAATGAAATATGATTAACTTTAAGCAGGTATTGCTGAATCGAGCCTGCAAACACAAACATAAAGCAAGTATTAATAGCTCTGTCCAAGTCTCTCTAGAATGGTACTTTCAAGGAAAATGTTTGAAATAGTGTACTTTAACTAAATAACTATTTAACATCTAATAAACAACAATTTGTTATGTAGAATAGACCTCAAAACAGAATGCCATGCTGATGTGAATTTTCTGCTTTCATGCAGTGCTAACAATCTCATAACTGATGAGGTGCAAATAATCATCTTTTCCAATTCTTCATTTGGTTCTGCACAAGTTCTAGGTTTCCTAAATATCTTAAGGACAAAAGATACCATCTTGCCAATAGATAGTAAAAAAAAACCTTTTTTTTTTAATGAGATAAATCAGTACTAAGATGAAAGATTATTCCTGAATCACAGCATATTACATTAACAACATGCTCATGAAGGATACAGTATTTATTGCCACCTCTGGAATTTTCCTCTGTTGACAGCAACTCCTAGAAATAAAGTATTCTCTATACCTTCCCAGATGCATTACTAAAGCTTCCATATCAAAATTACTTGGGATAAGTGCATAAAAGCAAAGATGGCACACAGTATCTTTTCTCCAAGCAAGTTCTCCAGACACTGCCCTAAGCAGATCATCTCCTTTTTGAATATTTACTAACTCTCGTTTTCCCTCAAAGAAAAACAGATCTTCAACTATCGGTCATTAGCAAGGTGCTGGAGAGTACTGAGAGCCAATTTCTGGCTGCCTGCTTTCCAGAAGGTTGACATCTAGATCTGAAGCAAAAATTACACTCTACAACTTTTTACGTGAATGAGTGTAGCAAAAACCAGACTTAAGGATCATCAGCTAGAAAAAAAGGAAAAGCTGTGATAAGAGCTCAGTTCTTTGAAAGAAAATGACTGGCATTGTACTGTTTGTACAACTGTACACTGCATAATCCTCCTTGAAGCCCTGAAAGAAATGTCACTAAAAAGAAGGAGATTTCAGAGCCTACTCTCTCCTTTCTATTTCCTTTGCTAGTGGAGCAGGTCCCACACTGTGATTCTGCCTAATCTCCTTGTGTTATGATGCAAAATATAGCATTCTACACTCCATTTACAGTTAAAAGTTACAGGCTGCAGCCTTTAAATGCTTAAATACTTCTCTAAATAATTGTGTCTTTTTTATATTCTACATCCTTTTTGATTCCACTGACTTATTTTCCTTGGTATTGATAAGTACTACATGTTTATAGCAATGCATCTATAAGCACAGCAGCAATACAGATAATAAAAAAAAAAAAACAATAATAATAATAAAAAATTGGCAGTGGCTGATGTTCTGTGATGATACCAAAGTCCACCTGATCAGGCACAAAGCCTGAATCATCTTCATATTAAATCTGACATTCTCTTGCCCGCTACAGTGAAGGATTCCTTTTCCTTACCTGCTCTCCAGTCCAACAGAGAGCTTAGGAAGGGTAGGCAGCACATGATACTGTGATAAAAATAACAAAGAAGAATACATCAATGGAACCAGAAGCAAGAGTAACCTCATGGTGCTGATTCACGTCATCGACGCCAACAACTCAAAAAGTTGCAGTTCATGAGTTTGTAAAAAAAAAAAAAGAGTTTTGGCCCCTACTTCATGGCTGCGTGACAGTAATTTAGTAATTCTTGATGTAAAAGTTTGTCAGATTCATATTCCAGGCAATACCTCCTCCCCCTCGTTGAATCATACAGGCTGTGTCCTAATCAAATTATATTTTTGAAGTGTTTCCTCACTGAATCCCACAAGATTGTTTCTCATATTTTCCCCCACACATGCTTTTGAAACTAACTATCCTGAGGCTGCCAGCAGAGCCTTCTTTCTTGTCGCTCTTCCCTACCCCCCCCTTTTCTTTTTTTGAGGGGGGGAGGAAGAGAGTCATAGTTATGTTCGTCATTTTTCAGTCCTTCACAATCTGCCCTGTCAGCTGACAACATCTAAAAATATCAGGAGGACCAATGTTTATTTCTGTCATTTCAGGATTACGCCTACTTTTTTTTCATAACAGAGTCACTATTTATTAACATCAGGAAAACCCTTGTGTTCAGATCTTTTGTGTCCTGTTGGACTGTCAGTGACCTTCCCCAATATTTATGAGACAGCTCATTGATCTCTTCCAGCAAATTCAGTTGGAGGTTCCCCCTTACACCAGGGAGAGAAGGCTTACTGGAGAGCAGCACAGTAGAGACATGGAATCACTCACCTAAGCTGCTGCCATTTGCTTCCACATCATTACTCAGTGATTAATGCACAAGAACAAAACATTACGTCTTTGGCTGCCCACTGGTTACCCCTGCTTATCACAAGCCAGTTACATCATACCCTGTTTTTTATTTACAATGGACTCACTGTTGTCTTTTGAATTATTTCCAGTTGTATCCCAAGAGTTGTTCTCTGTGCATTGTAATAACCATGTACCACCTGTTTCCTCCCAAACTGGCTTGCAAGAAGACATTTATTTCACTTGTGCCCAATCATTTCCTAAAACAGGTTTCATTGCTGGGTTACAGCCTAGTGCTTTCCAGAACTTTTTCTGATGTTCTAGCAGTATAAAGCAGCTGACAGCAGCTTGTTACCCAGATCTGCATCCTCAGTACTCCCATAGTTCCTGGTGCAAAAGGAACTACAAGTGCCACTACTACTGGCTACAAGTAGAGCCAGGGTCACAAGAAGAGATCACTAGGGAAGGCTGAAATACAGCTTTAGGGCTAACAACCTCGTGGGATTCACTTTGCAAATGTGTAATTTGAGTGAAACACATCCACCATATTGAGCACGGTGGGCAGAAGGTATTGCCTGGAACTGTGCAGCAAAGGAAACAGGTGACCCACACACAAGTGAAGGCAAAGTTAGGATGGCTTTTATTAATACATGGGCTTAAACTACTTACCTTCAGGTCTCATGTCCTGGGTGAAATCAAAGAGTCTCCATGGACTTCTTCCCTAGCACAGCACTGATCACAACCTGTCACTCAGTACACATGTCTAAAAACACCTGTTACTACCGAGGGCTGGATCGCAGCTGCCACTTCAGCTCAGGCTGGCTCCACCTCATCATATTTTTCATCACAAATGAGTATTCTTAGAAATACGATATATCTCATTGAACCAAGGAAGCATGAAGTCTTAGCTCTTACAGTGTAACTCTTAGTAGTTGTAGGAGGTCAGAGATGAGCTGAAAAATGATTTTTTCCCAGGCAGAAATGCCAGTCAGTTTTTTGAAAACCCTAGTTGTCATAGAACACATGAATACAATCCCTTTCTACTGGCACAAGCAAACTATCTGTGACAAAGACCATGCAAATGAAGGAGGACACTGAAGAGAGGTTGGCAGCTTCATTGAAAACTCTGCATACTCTTCATCAGTCACTTCTGAAAAAAGCTGTGCACAAACTGAAGTAGCCTGGGGATTTAATTGCCACATTTATTTTTAAAAGGATCTCCATCTAAGATGACACATGAGACACAACAGCATGTCAATCATTATTTCAAGGCAAAGGATCCAGATTTTAGTAGGAATTGGTTGGGAGAAGATGGAAAAGTTTTGAACATATTCTAAAAAACTTTTTGCAATTTATATGAGGCAAAAGGCACTCAACAAATCTGAAACAATTAGATATGTACATTACTATTCTGCATCTTGACTAGGAGTCAAAATCTGTAGTGGCTTTCACTGGATGCACTGTCTCACCAGTGCACTTCTCTTCCCTCATGTTCTGTAAGTGTAGAGTGTGGGTTTAAGCCTGAGCAATGCAGTTATACAAGTGTCACCAAAACTGTGGGAATAAAAGAAGCTCTCCAACACTCTTTAAGTGTGAGAGAATCAGGCATTAATTTATTCTGGCGAGGATATTATTCTGGCCAGGATGTGCAATTGAAATCATTTCATCCACACATGGCAGTGGAAATCATTCCATCACACATGCCCCGGTTGTGTATTGAAAATGATTCCATCACACATGGTTCTTTACCAGACTTTTCACATATTTATAAATTAAAAACCCAAATAAATTCTCATTCATTGGTTCTACATTACACAGTTCTTAGTATTCAATGTCCTATTGGTTATTGAACCCTTCTCCTCCTACGTTGAGTTGGTCCTCACTCTTTGGTTCTCTTATCAATCTTTTTCTAGACCAAGTGTCTCCAACTGCACCAGGGGGTGATGTCTGTTAATGTCCTTTTATCTCCTCTGTATCTTCTGGCTACTCCCAGCCTGTGGATGTTAAACTTACAGAGTCTAGAAATCATCTTTTTGTTGATTGAAGCCCACCAGGCCTCACCCAGTGAAACTCAAACCCTTGGTCTTTTGAAGAGAAACCTTAATTCCACCCCCATTGGCAAAGGCAAACAAACCCATGGCCAAAGTTACTTTAAAAAATGAGAAGTTATGTCATTTCCAACACAAGGACTATAAAACCTTCTTCATGGGATGGGAAAGAGTTGGGGCAAAGTCTGATGTTAGACACAGTTTCTTTGATTAAGAAATCTTTAGTAAGACAGGCCCCTTGTAAGAGCAATGCAACTATTAGAAAGAAGCAGTGTACCTGTTTCATGTAAATTTTTCAGTTTTGCACCCTCAGAGTTAGGCCCATTGCTGCAGCTTACTTGGAAATTATAGTTCTGAGGGCTTATAGGCTTTCTAAGTGTTAAGGCTGAGCTGCTAGGACTGGTAGAGACTCTACTTTCTGATGTAGCAGTTAGTACAGACACCAAGTGTGCTGTTCCAGTCACTGGTAAGAAGCTAAGTAAACAGGTCAATTAAAATTTGCCAAATCAAATGTTTGTCTGGACATGATGGATTGCACTTGGGAAAGCTCAGCTAGAATTGTGGGCCACCATAAAGCCTTGGCAAGAAATTTGGTCTGTCCAGGGCACTACCTGAATCTATCTGTACTGATGGATAACAGCATTTTCCTCCTTCTCTGGAGTTATATAGAGATAAAATCCAAGAGAGATACCAAGGTGTTTCTATGATAAGACAACAGTTACTCAATCCTGTGTATATGATAGCAATCAATATGTATCAACCGGACTTTTACACCAGTTCAGAAGCCTAAACTGAGTTTAAATGACTGGAAATTTTTCCTTTAATTTACCATATTGTCAGAATCCACAATTGTCCTGATTCTGGCCAGGACAAAGCTAATTTTTGCAGCAGCCAGGGGCTGTACGATACCACCTCCCAGCACACCAGGGGGGTTGGAGCGGGATCACTGCTCTTTCTGGTTTTGCAGGGTGAGGGGTCAGTGGCGCTGGGTTCTGTGAGGTGAGCACTGTGTGCAATTCCTTTGCCTCTCTTGTACACTCTGCTATTACTACTGCTGTTGTCACTGATGATTTTCCTCTTTTGTTGCTCTTTCTGGTAAGTTGTTCTTATCTCAAACTGTGATCTTTTTCTTTCTGTGCCTCCAATTCTCTTCTTCATCCCACCACGGGGGTGAAGGGAGGGGTTGGGAGAAATGAGAGAAAAGGCTCAAGGTCTGGGGTTTTTCAGTAAATTGGGGAGTACCATTCCTAAACCATGAACACATATCAAAATTGTTGGGCATTATCAATTACACTGCACAGGTTCCCAGCTTTCTCTACAGCCTTTCACAGATGTACACTTTACCCTCACACCAGTAATAATTCTGTGTCCTTTGATATTGTTGTTTTTCTGTATCTCTCTCACAGGCCTAAATCTTACCAGTGGCATCTGTATTTTCAGCCAAACACAGAGCAGGATGAGTCCTCCTGAAAAAAACCAAACAAATTCTCAATTACCACTACTAATATCCAGAAAATTATGGACACCCATACATTTATCCTGATCTTTGTTTATCAAACTGAAAATGAAGGCAAGGGAAAGTTAGTGAGACCCTTGAGTTTGCCAGCTAGATTACATTAGAATTGCTCCTGAGCAGCGGGAATAGAGACAGGCAAGAAAGCTGCATCAGTCATATTGGATGGATGCTAAAGAAGCAGTTAGGCATATCCAGCCTAGACATACTGAACCCATGAGAGGATCCAGTAGCAGGGACAGAAACAGAAAAGACGGGAATAAGTATTAAGGAAGCCAGACAGGGATGGAAAATCAGCTGTTAAAGTTACTGTTCCTTGTCAGGATTAGGATACATAATCTGGCCTATCAAAATTGAACCATGACTAACAGAGAGATAATTTGGAGAGATATTGACAATATTTGTGCAGGTCAACTTGGGGGAAAATCTGTACACACTCTAAAAAGAAAATTAAGATAGTATTATTATTAAAATAATCTTAGGTCTAATTAATTAACAAACAGTAAGTGAGAGTCTCTAAAGACTGTATGAGTGCACCCAATAACAGAAATTAATAAGTGGAACATCAAAATGACCAAGAGAGTAGGAAAAAAAACGTTAAGATGAGGCAAATTTTATGAAATCCTTATATAGAGGGTTTTTTACTCCACTCTTGTTCCCCACGTCTCTACATCCCTCATCACTAGAGATGTCATCATTTTTTTCTCAACCATGATACAAGTATACATGAAATATAATACATATCCCCTATCTAAGCATGCACGTCCAGCCAAAGCTATTATAGAACACATGGGGAAGAACACATGAGAAGGTACTATTGTGCAGATATCAAGATTAAAAATTGGTTTGTATGCTCAGTCCACTCTACTATGCTGCCTCACTCTGAGTTATTACATCATTCTATCTACACTTGAGGCAAGCTATTGCATCGATTTAACATTTATATATTTATATTGCATCTAAATATACCTGTAAACATATGTATATAAATACTGTATCCAACCTGCCCATCAGCCCCAGTCACCTCCCACCTCCTGCTCACTAATAGCATAGTCCTGCATCACCTCCCACTCAGCTAAGCGATCCTGTGCTAGCTGCTTTCGACATACTCACAGCTATATATATTTGTGAGCACGATAAAACCCTTCTGCAAAGACAACATCTATTTTGCAAGAGTTACAATGTATTTTAGACTCACTCTGATGCTCTGGGGTTTTTTACACTGTATTATGTGCTAAATTTGCATATACATACATGTCTGCAACTCATCTAGTTTGAAAAAGTATATACCACAAAGACAAAACCAACCAAGCAACCAACCAAAAAACCAACCAAAAACAAAAAAGCAAACCTGGCCACATTTAGGTAGACAAAAAAAAATTTTCTACCACAATAATTACATCTTGATAATTCTGAACTACCAACACATCTTACTAAAAAAGTGAATGCAATTATGCTTTATTACACAAGGTAAATTTCCCAGAGTAACTGTATTCTACTCTGGAAAGACAGTCTTGATTACTTGTATTCTATACGTTCTGTATCAATGGCTAAATGCCATCATGGTTAGGAATCCCTAGTGTTGCTATACCATCTATCCATTCCTAATGCATTGCAGATACTTTCCAAGTCATCACAGAATATTTTCACATGATGCAAATGTTCCATTTTCTCTTGCTTTTCTTGTGAGGCTTTTCAGTTGTTTAGTATTTCATCTCACCGCAAAGAGTATTTAATGATTCAAGCTGATTTTCTTAATAAATTTCATCCAACCATTCTAAAGTAAGAAATCCCCTATCTTGGTATTTGGCCTTTTCAAGTGCATGTTAACAAATATCATAACCTTTTTGCTCCATACTTTTTATTTGGCCAAGTTATACATAGCAATTTCTTTTCATAGTCAGCCTTAATGCCTTAATCTCTAACTTGTCTATAGTGGCTTGAATTAGGGCTTAATATATCTAGGGTATTCCTTCAATTTAAAGAGTTTGCCATTCCTATTCTTGTGGAGTTAAAAGGTGCTCATGGTTCATGGGGTATAGCTGCAAATATGAAAAAGTTTATAAAACTCTCAGTGTAAGTCAGGCTTGAGATCCTTTCAGAAGAGTTTGCAAATGCATTTGGGCTACAACATTTTGGTGTTACATGGATTTACTTGGTGCAAAATTGTGCTGTTTATAAGTTTAACAACCTCCCTATGAGTGATGGAATAGCATTGTCTGATTGACTGTCACATGAACAATGTGATTAAGGGATGGTCTCTCACTCAAGTATAGAATACCATTTTTGTATCCCTGCAGGACATGAGGAGTACTCAGAATATTTCTGGAGGGACTGACACTTTCAAAGAATTGGACCTTTATGTATATCTTCTAAGTGGTATTCTTTGGGTTTTGGCAAGGGCAGAGAGGAACTTCCTCCTGTGGCCGTTCCCCTGCAGCATCCTTACTGTCAGTTTATGAAGTGATATACAGTATGTTCTAGACAGAAATGACCCCTTACAATAAAAACCTCTCTTGGCAAGCAAAAGAAAAATATGGCTAAATTTTTAACACTCTATACCTAAAACATCATAATATCTAAGTATTTTCTGAGAACAAGACTGGGATTATGCTAGTATAGCTCCACCCCTGAAGAGTCAGCAATGGTGTTCAGCTGAATGTTAGACAGCTATTTTTAAAAAGCTAATTAGTTGTATTACCATATTACTCAACAAAACCTTATTTCCAACCAGGAAGCCTCCATTCAAGTGTTTGTTTCTTCGGAATTTCTAGGTGTAAAGTTTCCAGGTATCAGAAATTACCAAGAAAGCTAATAAAAATATATTGTAAGTCAAATAAATACCATCGCTATCTCCAGTTAAAAAAATCCATTGAGGTCCTTAATTTAATCTTCTTTCCTGCTTCTCCTTAGAGCTCAACTAATTAGCTGCCATTTCTAGGGGTCCAAGTACAGACCTGCAGGATACCAGACCAGATAAAACCAAGGTCTTTTCTGAAGATCTGAGCATGACTCATAATATTGTATGAAGTAGCATGAAAACAAAGTACACATTCTGACATAGGAGGCAAAAAAGCCTAGGAAAGCATTTTATTATGTTTATGCTTTCAGTGAACACAATAATAAGTACAGACAAGCAAGTAGGCAGCAACAAAACTCATGGGGATTATTCGCAAACTGCTGTAAAGTTAAACTAATTAATTAAGTGCAATTGATATTCAGTTGCATTATCCTCAATAGGATAGAGGCAGGATTTAGTTAACATGGACATTTGTTTTAACTGTATTTCTACATCAAAGAATCAAGACCTCTCTTAAAAATTATAATAAGTATTTTCTCTGTTATAGATATGTGTTTAATTCGTGCCTATANGGAGCTGTTTCTCTGCATTGTGGCTTTTTGTCCAGAATTTATGCCAAATTTGCTATCAAATAAATTGATTTTATTTAATTGAAGAAATTGGCTCCGTACATTTATAACATCTCCAAACAAAAATATTATTGCAATGTAAATAGCAAATAATGATGCTTTTTTAATTTTAGGCAAAAAAAAGTTTACTCAGGTTTAAGCTAAGTGTTTGTTCTAATTTAAACAAATTTACCTATGCTACTGGCTATAATTGAGAAAAGCAGACAAGGTAGCTTTCAGAAATTACGGGTACAGACAAAACCAAGGAAGCCCTTCTGTTACAGGGGAGATTGACTTTTACCATAGCGCAAAACAGATAATTTTCTGTTTATGGGATTTTGTACTTTCTCTTAGTACCACAAAGTTCTCATACGTCCCAGAACACTCCCACTGCTTAGAAACAATCATAGCAAATGCCAGAAATGCTGATTGCATTCCATACTCACCCTTTCCCCGAACGTAATTTATTATAGAATGTTGTAGAATACACTGCACCAGACTACTGTAAGAACATCATAATCCTTGAGTGTTATCAACAGTCAATGTTAACATTAATTAATTCCCCTAGCTCAGGTAGAGATCCAAAATCCTCACTTTGCTTTGCAAGAAACAAAAGTATCATACTCACACTCAGAAGTCAGCCACTGAAAATTAATGGAAGCCTATGGGTACCAACTGACACCAAATTTGAAGTCGTTCTCATTTCACCTTTATACCCACTGTTCTATTTCCACATTATGCCCACTTTTGCATTTCTCAGTTGCCATCCTTTAAAAGATGCACTGAATGCCAAACTTAAGCTTATACATATCAAGAAGTTTTGTCCATAAAGGATAGTGGGAGTTCCATCTGTAAGTCTTCACAAACTACTGTGGTAATCACTGCTAATCACCCATGTTTCCAATGTAGTCAATATAAATAATTCCACAAAAAACATTTGCAAAGTTCTGACATGTGGCAAATGTTCAGTAGCTATGTTTAGCACATGCTGGATAATCCAAGTTCTTCATACACATTAAATTAGCAATTTTGACTCAAAAAAAGGGAAAGGAAAAGAAAAAGGGTTTTAAAATCTATTTCAACTATAAGAGAAAAAATGTGTACCATGCAGAAGTGGTGCAAACTTACAGGAAGAGGTGCTTCCTTAATTTAGTAAGCAAGGTACTTTTTCTAGTTTTGTACTACCAGTGTTATTACTAAAGCTTTTCTGTTGTTCAGCACAGAGGAATCTTTGGGTGGTGTAGTGCTGCTACAAGTGTTCCTACATCATCCTCACCAAAGATGTAGAACGGAAACACATCAGTTGACACATGACTGTCAGAATAGTCCCTTAGGTAAAGAACAGACTTGCTTTTTCCTTTATGAAGGCTTCTATACTTTCCCTAAACTTCTGTAGCTTTTATTAGCAGAAATCCTGGTATTCATTCCCTTTGGGAAGGAAATGCTCAGTTGTTTCTCCCAGAGAAAGTGTCATAGTTATATTTATGTTCTTTGGAGAAAGTAGAGTGACAGGAAAATGAAATATCTTCCTACTAAAATCTCAGATTTCTGTTGCATAAATTTGAATATTTTATCTGCTAATGTTACTACAGTGCCTTATGCTTTCCAGCCCTGATGTTTTCTCCTCTTATGCAGCACAGCCACTCTTACACATAAGAAGAACAGTGAGGAGAATGCTCACCTGCCATGGATCATGGGAATTGTAATCCAAAGAAAACTTAGCAGCAAACTTATCTCCTTGGAGACACTACAGCCTAAGACTCACATAAAAATTAGAAGTGCCCACAACTAAAACATTTGGCTGAAATTCTCTCTCTCTTTTTTTTTTTGTTTCTTTTTTCTTTTTATTTCCCAAAAGAAAACTAAACTGCAGATGGAAGTCCAAAACTTTCTGTAAAAATCTGTGTTTTATGATAAAGGTGAGTACTAGTCATGTTATTGCTGTGATTACTAGCATGGCATTTGATAAAAGAAGAAACTGAGTCATTAAGGACAGTCTTTGCCCAGGGTCAACGACTGAAGTGGTGACAAAACGGAAAGCTCAGACAGTCAGAAGCATTGGTCAGAGACAGTAGGCTGGGGAGAGGAACAGACTGTATGAGCCACAATTCTGACCAACACAAAGCTCTGAAACCACATCATAAACTTTGCCTCTTGAAACAGCCACTTCAATGCTGCTCACGGGCAATTTTTCTTGCTATGTTTTGATTTCCCCACACCCCACCCCAAATAATATCTTTCTTTTGAATGAAGAAGAAGCACTATCTCAAAAGGTTCTCTGCCTTTATTCCTCTGAAAAGCTTTTGGCTTGCTCTTTCCTTTGTCCAGCTTCTAGGCAGCTATTTAGATGAACACAAATGCTCAACAGAGATGCAAAACACAAGATTAGCATTCCTCATCAGCATACACACACATATCACGAGATCCTTACTAGATGACAAGCAGGCAGAAGCATAGCTGGGTAATACTACATCAAGATAACTTTTTCTTCTGCAGTATGGCAATTTAAGTGTTCTAGAAAATATTTGCTTTTATGTGCATGTTTATTTGGATACCCTTTCCTTTCCTTGTGTCTAACATAAAAAGAAGATTCAATCCAGGGTTATTTGAGCCGTGGTAGAAATTCCACAGATTCCCCTCTCTTGCAGGATCTCAGAGTGTTAGTAAACATAACAGACAACCAATCAGTCAGGCTACAGTAACACACACATCTCCAGAAGGCAGTGAGAAAGCCTTAAATAAAACATAGTACCAGCCTTCAGTGGAGTGCATTGAGACAAATGCCAGGGATGTGAAAGGTGTCGCTGGGATTACCAATGACGTGCTAATGGCTATTCAAGCAATCTCTGTGCCTCCTTCTCTCTGACTCACTGTCTCCCTTTGGAGGCTCCTCTCACGTCATTAAGGGACTGAGGGTTATTCACAGATCACTGACTAAAAGCAAGCTTTAGCTTCCCGCCTGCATTCCCCCGGTCGTATGAACAGGACTGAGGTCACTGCCAAGCAGCCTTTGAGCTTTTTATCAATAGATCCAATAAGGAAAAAAAAAGAAGAAGAAGAAGAAAAAGAAAGAAAAACCAAAACAAACAACAAGAACCAGAGTACCTTCTGCTCTCCCGTTTCCACCTCCCACCTCCATTCTCCACACACGCCCCTCCCAAAATCAGTTCTGTTTAGTCCTGTTTTCCCCACAGGGTTAAAAATTCCCTTGATCACAACAAAAACTCTTTTATGGTTTCCAACTACTTCCAGAGGGTCTTGACTAATAATACAAGATTAAATATGTACATAATGGTCCCAAGTTTTACCTGAGAATGCAGCTTCAGGATAGTTACTTTAGAAATTTTTTGTTACTACTACAACCAGAGGAACCACAAGTCAGTGTAACCATTTTCTTATCCACCTGTTTGTAATTGCCCTTTACACTGTGCTGTGGTGCTCTCTCACATGCTTTTCATACCATCCCTGTAGTAGGAAGTGCTTCAGGCACTGCCAGCACAATGTCTTCGACTGAAGCCCCTTCCAGGTTACCATTACCACTCATTCAAGTGCTATACTGTTGTTGGGTTTTTAAATTGGATTCCATGAGTTAGTCATCTTTTCATGGTAACTATTAAGTTAAGGCAATAAATCCGCAAATGAGACAGGCACCAAATACTACAGGCCTTATGCAGATACTATTGCGTTGCTTTAGCTGACCACAGTGAGTTTTTTCCCTCTTCCATGTGGAAATAACCTGTAATGAAAAAAATGCATTTATACTAAAATAACTGCAACAGTACCACGAGACTGTAATGAGTATAATTAGAATCTACACAGCAATGTAGTATATTTATGTGCAGATTAAAAAACAATAAGAGAAGATTATTTTATAAAATATGATAAAAAATGAAGGACTCAAATCTTATGTCTTTGATGAACACACTAAACTATCAATCTGACTTCAGCACATACAAGCATATACATCACAAGTGCACTTCATAGGGCTTTTATACACCATTTTCCTCATAACCTCATGTGTAGTTGTCCTTATACGGCCTTCTCCATATCTTACTTATTCTCCTTCAATTGCTTTTATCCAGGTACAAATTTGTTGTCTGTAATCCTCATCAGAGCAATATTCTAACAGCCAAGATGGCACCTTTTTCCACTTACAGCCCTCTTAACCAGAAGCAGACTTACTTCAACAGGTCTGATATCCCCTGGATACTCAGCTAATTCATCACAAAAGCCTTTTCCCTCATGCTTGATGTCACAAAACAGGATTATGATTTTTCTCCAGAGATAAAAATTTCTATTGTATGCCAAGAACGTTTGTTTCAGGAGGCAAGCCCAGTAAATGATAACATAAAAAGTGCTGGAATCAGGCTGGAGAGACCCAAAAATGAGGGAGAACCTGGAAAATAAGAAGGGCATGTATAGTAATAGATTTCATCTGCTTAAGTCTTTTTGTCTGCTAATACTGAAATGGAGATGATAACCTAGAGACGAGCTGGTCAGCAGAAAAAAACACTCAGGACTTTAACATGTTAAACCACTAGAGAAAAATTTTCCAGATTGTATTTCTTAGCACCCCAGCACAGCCTATTAAATGTGGCAATGAAGCAGACTGGGGAGGATTCTATTTTTCATCTCCTACAAAGCACTCTGCAGAAGAAAAATACCGTGCCAAGTTCTCAGTTTACATTTTGTGACAGGGTGATGCTCTTAAAAATTAGTTGTACCCTCCACTGAAAATATAGTTTTCTACTGTCATGACTAAATCTCCTGAAATAACAAGTCAGTTTATTTTCACACCCTACAGTTCTCTTTGGTAAAGAAATTCCAATATATTTTTGTCTTTCTTCTTCCTATTTTCAACATTTGTGACACTTCTACTTTATAAGATAAATATTTGAAAAGGAAGATGTCTCCACACTACAGAAACACACTTCTATCACACTGGCTTTTAAAAGCAAAGTTCAGTTCTGAAAAGAGGGAGAAATCACATCATCAGAAAATGACTTTGGATAGTCCTGTACATGAATTATTCATGTTCTATTTTATAGTCCCCTTTATTCTCCAAGAAATATCAAGTGATTCAGCAAGCCTATGATTTTCTGTGTTAATCAGATGTCTGACACTATACTCAGGCCTGATGATGGGCCAGAAGAAAAAGAACTTCTTTATATGAGCTAACTGCAAAGACTCTTGATGAATCCCACTCAGTTGCATGTCTTCATGTAATAGGATATTCAAATGCAACGTAAATACATTAATGAAAATGGAAAAATCTGTCTAATGATTATAGCCTAAACTCTAAGATATCAAGGATCTTTCCACCAGAACTATCACATACAAAATGAACTATAGTTTTCAATTCTTTTTGAAAAGAAGAGATACTGTCACCTTACTTTATTTTTTTCTTTCAACTCTATTAATACAGTTATCATAGCCTATGCTTCCTTTTTCCAGTATGTTTCACACATCACCACTATCTGTAGTCAAGGACAAGGATATGCACATATGCCTTATAATGACACATATTTAAATAAAATGTTCAAGCTATCTTTATATCAATTCAGAAAAAAAAAATCAAGACAACTTCCTTGTTTGTTTAATTATTATTGTCTAACCTGCTGAGGGTCCCATCACTGACGTTTTACAAAACCATCAATAATACAGAAAGACAGAAAAACATGGGATATTTTTCCAGAACAACCCAGAAAATCTGTAGGATAGCCTATATTGTTATATACATCTGTATACGGTCTATATAGTCAACACTGAGTCAGGATCTTCCAAATCCCTAATTTTTGGCTCATTCTTTCTCTCCCTTTTTGGTGGTTACAAGAATCCACATCTGCCAGTATTTGGTAGAAATTCTTCAGTTCTGTTAGTAGCTCACTGTAGGTAATAGAAGGGCTTAACCACCTAAGGAAAAATTGTTATTCTTTACCAGCAGAGGCATAAAATCAGGTATAAACAATTTTTTTTTGTGTGGATGTTTTTTCTGTACCACACAGGAAGATTTTTGAATAACAAAACAAAAATGAAAACAGCACCTCCATGTCAGAATATGAAGTTCAAAGATACAACTCAACTAATCTAAATCTCACTGTGGTCATGGAAGGATGTTCTGCTGGACCTTAGCTCATGCCATACCCATCTATCTGCTTTCTTTACACCTGATCAAGCAGCAGCCAGCTGAACCCAATCACCATTTTGATAACAGCATGGTATTTTATTAGATCAGTTATAACAAAAAGCTGTAATCCTGAGTGTGTCTACACAGGAAGTTAGGCAAGTAAACCTTCACAATCAGCTTAAAATTCATGGTCTGGGTTTTATGAAAATCAAAACATGTCCTTGAGTAAGCAGGGCGCTTTTCTAATGCTGACGCTGAAATTAATACTTTTATGTGGTTTCACTTCTGCGATAGGTATGACAGATCACGCAGATTTTGAAATCCCATTGAAAAAAATACATATAGCTCCCTCTCATCTGATTTTAATCCATATTACAATATTTGTAATTTCCTATATCCTATGTAAGATAAAAAAACAATATAAGAACCTCACCATATTTGAAAAATAGTAAATAACTAACAAGGAATGACTGGTTACTGCAAGGAAAAAAATGACCCAGTGTGATTGTCAGTTGGGGCTTCACTGTTGTTGCAATATTTGCTGCCTACCGAAAATAACTGTTGTGATTGATTTTTTTTTAATATTAGAATTAAAAAAAAAATAGTCTCTAAAATACAAGATTGAAAAAAAGTAAAATATTTTACATTATTTTTAATAACACAGGCTACTCAGCTCTTGAAGACCTCAGAGTAGGTTCAATTTGATTTCTTTTTTATGGCCTTTATGTACCAGCAACATTCTTAGGAAAATGAAAAAATAGAAGTCAGTTGACATTGAATTTCTAACTAACCCTTAAAATCTGACTAACCCACAAAGTGGGCAGAATTTTGGGGGGCAAAATATGATAGACATGGAGTGACTGAACTAAGCAGATAATAAATACACCCACATACAAGGGATGAAAGAGGAAGACATGGAATGCAATATGACAAGAGTAAGCCTTGGTACAGTAGACTCAGTTGTTTTGCATCTGAGGCACTACTCCAGGAAAGAGAAGAACAGGAAAACAAGGCACTCTTAAGAATAAAAGCCAACCCGTACACATAACAAATATTTTATGTTCATTTTTGGCTATGCCCTTTTTTCCTGTTTAGTGGTTGAGCTGCACACATCTACTACTCTAGGACCATCCTAAATCATAAATCCTCTATGGCAGGCAGTGTAAGGAGTATAAGGAACAATCAAAACACAGTCAAAAGCACTCACTTCCTTGCTTATTTGCACAGTTGGTACAACAGTTGTGTTGTGTTAGTTACCAATTTATTGTTGGCTTGAGGGCATCATGGTCTTGGATGAAGCTGACTGATCAACAAACAAGTATGCCGGAGAACAAAAGTTTGCATCAGTGGCTGGTACACAGGCCTGACAGTGCTAATTGCCCTTCAGTAGCTCATTATAGATTGAGAAGACGCAGATCATCCATCCTTGAAGCATCATCATGAGAAAAACAAACAAATTTTTGAATAAGTTAGTAGTGGCAATTATGAAGAAGAGCAATGAAAATTAGCAGAGTAAGTAACTTTATGAGAAAGAATACAAAATATACATATTACATGTACTTTCTTTAATCTCCTAAAACCATCACTTCAATACTAGCTCTGTTATGTTAATTAATGATACTAGAGCTCACAGTTATGGCATTTCTTGGCAAATTGTATGAAACAGATGTCTGAGCCTGAAGACACTGGCTTCTATTTTTCCCACAAATAGTGAGCTGTTAGCATTCTTTCTGCTGCTAACATATTGAAATCTGCTGCCATTTTCTCTTCTGTTGTCTCAATGTTAAATCACAAAATACATTGTTGGTTGGCTGAGATGGGGTAGATGCAATAGTCCAAACTAAGAAGAGAAAAATATTAATTGAAACATGAAAAGACTCCCTTTTGCAGCATTGCTGCCCCCCAAGGAATGCTATACTAAAGGAGAGGTTGCTGGAAATATTTTCAGTAACTGAGGAGCAAAAAAAGGATAGTTTATGGAAAACATGTATAAGAGGGTTAAGAAGGGATGTTTGGTTCTATGTTTTGTTAGTTTCTTTTGTTACTGTTAAAGCTAATCGGAAACTGAAAGCCTGTTTTCCAAAAGGACATATAGGTGAACTTCAATGATCCTTGTGGGTCACTTCCAAAGCAGGATTTTCTATGATTCTGTGATCTCTCCATCAGATACCACAGAAAGAGCATGCGTAACACTATATTTTTATTGAAATTATGTTCTTGAAGTGTTTAAGGAGGAAAATTTTAGGTGTGTCTCAAAATCCACTGTCAGACAAGCAATGATGCAGATCACCATCGCCCAAATCACCATCACCCTGCTAGAAAAGCCTAATAAACAAAATATGCCAGCAAAAGAAGACTTGTCCATAAGTGTTGAAGAGGTGCTCTCAATTTCATTGGCCTAAATGAAATGTTTGTGTGCTTGTCTTGTAAATATTCTTCATAGATGGTGGTTATATTTTGAATTGAATATTATTATCTGTGTTAGTTTTCATGTTTGCTGAGCAGTGATTACACAGAGTCAAGGCCTTTTCTCCCACCTCACCCCACCAGCAAGGGGCTTGGGGTGCACAAGAAGTTGGGAGGGGACAGAGCCAGGACAGCTGACCCCAGCTGACCTGAGGGATATTCCAGACCATACTGGCCTCATGCTCAGCATAGAATGCTGGGGAAAAGGGAGGAAAGGGGAGAAGTTCAGTGATGGCATTTGTCTTATTAAGTTGCATGTTATGGAGCTGTTCTTTCCTGGGGATGGCTGAGCTCCTGCTTGCCCATGGGAAGAGAGGAGTTAATTCCTTGGGGTTTTTTTGCTTACATATGCAGCTTTTGCTTTACCTACAAAAGTGTCTCAACCTACAGGTTTTTTCACTTTTACCATTCTACCTCTCTCCCCCATCCCACCGTTGCAGGGAGTGAGCGAGCAGCTGTGTTGGGCTTGGTTGCCATCTGGGGCTAAACCACAACAGTTTGTTTTTAAGAGTCTGTGAATTTGACATACTTGATTTATAACACTAAGCTGTTCAGAACCATGCTGTATTGCTTTCACTAGGATTTGCCATACTGATCTTTACAAAGCAGAGAAATATTTGCTAGGAGAAATATCCTCACTTATAGAATACTCCAGCCAATGATTACATGGAAAAAATAAGCCAGCCTCTCTGTTTTGTAGAACTTCGGCAAAACTGTTCAGTAATACTGCAATCAGTGCTGGGAATTTTGAATTTTAAAGCTAAAGAAAGATATAGTGAACTCAGAGCAGAGTTAGGAGCTGGCACAGAAAAGGGAAAAAAAATTAAAAACTCAAGAAGTTGTTTAGTGAACAATGGAGGGAGTTTTAAAAACATGAGTTATGTCCTCAGTTTGTTCTGATGTTTGAGTGGTATAGTTAATGAGCAGGACAATTTAACATTGAAAATTATATAATTCAAAGTAATTTAATGAACTTCCTAAATCCCAAAAGAGGCAAGAGATTAGAGAAGAAAAAAAAGAAATCTAGTAATCAAAACCTTGAGGGGTATCTTTAATTCAAAAACCTTTCTAGGTAATACACAAGGCTAGAATGCAGCAGATCTGAAGTCACTTATCAGGTCTGTTATATATATATTATCAGCAATCCAAGGAGAAGCTCACCTCTCTTTGCTTCAGTTGTGCTTCGCTAAAATGGGGATATTGTTATGGCCACTTTCTCAATCTTCTCTTATCTATTTAGACTGTAAACCCTTCAGGGGAAAAATTACTTCATTCAATGTGTAGAATACCTTGCACAGTGGGATTCTAATTTCAGTTGAGCTCTCCAATTGCTGCCATAATACAAATAATAAATGATAATGTATTAAGACCACCAAAGATCAGCCCTTCAGTTTAATAAATGTAAATCCTCACTGGATATAGTTAAATCTACTCTGGACTTAGAAATAGAAAATATATTTCAGGGAATAATCCTGAACCAGTAGGGGCATAGCTGACCTATTTTTATCTCCAGCTCCATGAATCACGGAAGTTAAAATGGACGTATTACAGTATCAAATGTCTATTTTGACTGATACAATAGGAGTAGAAATCTTTTGAAGCTCCTTTTCTTTCAGGCACAGCACTCTACATATTAAGCCAAATGTAAGGTGCTTATCTTTGAGATATGGAATAAAAGCTGTTGACCTTTTAAACATAAAATCTTGGTGAGCTTTGTTATGGCTTGATCTAATTATATTATAATGGATAGAAGGTAATCTCTTATGTACTCTGTCTAGACACATCATCCCTTATCAGAAATCTCAGGGAAAAAATGGAACCTCTAGCAAAGCATTGATATAGCAATCTTTGTTGAAAGACCAGGATGCCATGGCTTCACAACAGACAGCAAGAGATGCATGACATTGCTAAGCAACGCTATGAGCTGGTGAGGCTTTCCCTGGCTTCATATGGTGTGGTAGTTAAGGAAGTAAGACCAAGAAAAGAAAGACAAAAAACAACCAAATGAAGTGAAGTGCATAAGAAAGAAAGCATATGAACAAATGGAAAAGCAGGAAAAAGAAGTGTGAATTAACAGAGTAGTTGTAGGATGTCAATATTGCTATTCCAGGAAAGCAAAAATATTATAATTTTGTAATTAAAAAGTACCAAAAACCGATGTGTTTATCCATGGATATGTCCAGCTAAAATTTCATCATCCTATATTCCTTCAAAATTTGTAATCACATATGGATTGGAAAGTGCCTCTTAAAGTAAACTATGCTTTAAAGGAAATCACCATTTCTTAAAGCCCTTCTCTTGCAAGTATGCTAGAGAATATTTGAAAACCATACAAGTGGGTTCAAATGTGATTGACAGAATGTTTAAGCATTTCAAAGAATAGAACAATCTGATAAATGGTAAAAACATTTTCTTTGACAGCTTGACAAGTTATTTGCACTCTAGAAAGCAGAGATGTTTATTTGTCTCCATCTTATCTCTCTGTAAGATTAGTTCTCAGATGATAAATAGGTTTGTCTCTGTGAATAGATGCTCCCATGTTTTCTTCTTTTTTAATAGAAGTACTCACTACTGCTCATTTAATCTCCACACAGCCACTGTTGTTAAAAGTCTTCCCACCAAAAGAACCTCAGCAGATAACATTTGAAAGTATGGCTTCAATTTTTCCTGAATATAATCAAATCCATGCTCAGGTGTCAGCAAACCTAGCCTAGAACAAAGGTATCATACCAGCATGCTCTCAACTTAACTATAAAAGGGCATAAGTTATACTTTCTAAATAAAGTCTTCCAATTCCCTTCTTCCACTGTGATTATTCTTCAGTTCTAAGGTCTCTGACTTGTGCAATTTTGGCATCTGCCAAAGAAATGACATTTGGTAAAAGATTAATGAACAATCCCAATCCATCTCTCATTCAGCAACGAGGAGGTGTATTGTCACCTCGTGTACGCGTAACCCCTTGCAGGGAATACCTTCTGACCTTGTTTTTCCTGGAGTGCTTCCCAGATAAACTAAAGAAATCACACAGATGGCAACAAGATTGCTGTCTCTTAGCTCCATGAGGAGAGATGCTTTGCAACACTTGATCATATGATGCAAAAGCTGATGTTCAGCATTTCTCATTGTAATCTAAAACAGTTAAAAGGACCATCCAAAAGAAACCATTTAAGATGTCATTCTAACAACCATTAGGTGTGGATAATCACTGCAGCAGTCAAAACAGAATCTTGCTTACCATTAGTGCCCCGGTTGACAAAGATTTTTCTAAAAATAAACAATTTAGTTGCTGAAAAATTAAAATCACAGATTAGAAAACAATGTATCTAGTTGACACAGGAGTCTATACCTTTGTATGTCATTTGAAATCAAATAAGTCTAAGTTTCTAGCTTTCTTCTGTTTTGGAAACTTACAGCAAGAACCATATGACATTAACAACCTTTAAAAAGAGCATCAAGTACAGACTAAAGAAGCCACAATTTCAGTGCCCTTAAGCTGTTTCCTATCTGATTCATTACCAGGAACCCAAGCAGTCTTGATACACAAGGAGCAGTTATAAGCAGACTCTTGGGCTGCAAACCTGTGAAATAGTATTACTGATGAAGCTGTCGCTTCCTGAATTATTTTTGTGTGAGAAGACTTTTTCTACACAGTTTTCGAAGAATTTTCAGTCTTTAAGTGCCAACAATATTTTGCAATGTCTGTCATCCCAGAAGTTGTAAAATTATTCTTTCCATCTTATCAAGAACAGGCTTTTCTCTATTTTAATAGCTAAAAGATATGTTCTATTAGACTAAGAACTCTATACTTGCATATCTGGCAGTATTATTCAGTATTTCAAACATGATGTATTTAGAGAAGCTTTTACTTTCTTGTTAGAATGACCCTAGCCCTATCTTTTTTTTTTTTTAATTTTGTTGTGCTGTGCTTTTAAATGTCTCACTAATACTGTTACATAAGAGATTTACCCTTTAATGAAGTCCAGGAAATATACAAGAAACTTGAAATATTTTAACTGCTTTGTTCAGGGTCCTCTTGGTTCAGTTTGGGGAAGGAGAAGGTTTTTTGGACCACAAGAGGGAGCTCATATTTTTCTGTTATGTGCACCGCAGGGTGCAGAGGCTGAGTGGAGAACTCACTTTAAATCCATTTGGTATAGAAATGAGAAAAATCAGATATATTTTAATAAACAACATGGATGCAGATGAAAGTTTGAATTCAAATAAATCTTAGTTAAACACTTTTTCAATGAAACCAGGATTGCCCCAGATTTTTTTCAAGAACATATAATGCCACATTTTTAACTGGTTTTGATAGTAAAAACATGTTAGATGTATGCTGATTCTCTTCTGTGAATAACTCCATAGCTTCAGTGAAACCATTTATGGGATGATAGATCTCTACCATGATTAATGATGGCTGCAAAATTCATCCCACCTCTATAGATAATAATAATAATAATATACAAAAGCTAAAGTTCCTAGAACAAATCTTGCATTCCCCGTGAAGACCTACTGTGTATAGATTGCAGTAGCAGTAAAAGAGTTCTCTGAAGTTTTGGAACGCTCTTGAGCCATTTATAACCCAAAAGCAATAATTACCAAAAGAACAATGGGAAGAAAGGAAATGAACTTGGTCTGAAGACATCAGTCGCTGTGCCTGCAGCCAACAAAGACTTACTACAGTGCCGCCCAAAGAAGACTGCTCCAGAAAGCTGTGAAAGATGCTGGAAACACAGGAACTAAATTACATAATCAAAAGCTCTCCTCCTCCATACCTGAACTATTTTCTGAAAACAATTTTCAAATCTTTAGGCTTCTTGAATCCTAAATGTCTTGGACTAAGAGACTTCTATCAGTTCCCATGTTCTCCAAATTTCAAGCTTAAAAAACTTTGGGATATTTTCTGGCACTCAGTCAACTCTTTTCGCTTTCTATCTTCATCTCATTCCTCATAGGTCTACACATCTTCACAAGGATTCCTGGTCCCTTCATATTGTTTACCTTTTTGAAAGAGACAGGTCTTCCTCATTTATCCATAGACATCCACACACAAATACACCCATACACCTGAAGGGCCCTGGAGGTGTGGATGGTGTGGACACAAGCTGAGTATCATAACTGTGAAACATCAAGAAACTGATTCAAGCTCAAAATTAAGTAGGGGAAGTTTGGAATTTTTTTTTGTTTGTTTGTTTGTTTTTGGTTTTTTTTTTGGTGAAACAATTTCATTTATGGTTTGAGAAGAAAACTTGAAAATTTTTTCTGGAATCTCAAGCATGGTTTATGCTTTCTTGGCAATGTTTCACCATGCAATCTAATCAATTGCATATATGTCCAGAACAAAAGAGCACATGTGCATCCTCTAGATCAGTGTATTTTGGATATTTGCCTGTAAGTGCTCCTTTCCATGGCACTTCCAGTCATTGTTAGAGTTTTCAATGGGGACTATTTATAAAGAACAAAAAGTCTGAAAGGTATTGTTTTCTGTGCAGATCTGTTTCAATGTTATTTAAACACTGATATATTGGTGTATGCTCTGCTTTTAAAAACAGAAAAATAACAAGACTGTGGTCTGCTGTGCTGACTGGCTTAGCCACAAGTTGTTCCAATATCTTACTAAAACATAACAAACTTGTAATACCCAAAACATGTATGTAGATCATTAGCAGTTTAAACTAAGAGATATTTATTAATTTTAAAAGGGCACTCCTTTCTGCATCTAGAAGGTGGCAGGTCCACTCACAATCCATTTTATCCCCAATAACTTCCCTTAAAAAAAAAGTGGACCACCTCCAAATTCACACTACTATCATTAATAGATTTAAAAAGAAAATTAAAGGCTTGCAGATCCATGCAGATGGCCCTGAATGCATCATATATGCGCAGAATGTTTTGCTAATTTGCAAATCTATTCATATTATTCAGTTTTATTGTGATACAAATGCCATTAAAGTCCTTATCATATTTATCAGCGTTGTGTGCTAATTTATATTTCAATTCTCTTCATATGTCCTCAGTAAACTGCATAAAATCAGATTTTCCTTTAATACAATGTAAAATACCATTTGCAGCTTAATAAAAGTGCTGCACGCATTTGAAAAAGAAAGAAAAGAAAAGAATAAAACAGCATAAAATTCTCCACTCTCTCCTCACTGCAAATTAAAACATCAGTTGAGAAAAAAGAAAAGAGAAAAATTGTATTAAGGGTAACACTGTACATATTTATGTAATAAATGTATGTCTGACCTTTGCAGTACCCAAAATTGCCAGCTACTGGAAGGTTTTCCAGAAACTGCCTGCCAAATTGACTGAAACACTGGCCACCTTCCTACAGTTCACATTCATGTTCAGTTTGTGCGCAGTGAGAACAACCTAAGACATTGAGAATATTTGACTTGTGCCAATCTGTACCATTATTTCCAATGAGAAAGTCACTTTATCATATGAAAGCAAAGAAACAGGTGACCAGTACTCCTGATAAGGAATGTTTTGCTAATAATAGACCACTTGAATACAGAGCTTTCTTCTCCATATTTAATTCAGTTAAGTCATTTCATGATATCTGAGACAAACTTTTCCACCACAGCTACATTAGGGAGTAAGTGACATCTGTAGTTTTGTATTGTCCGGAGGCTTGGATCCCAGTCTAAACCTGGAGAACACTGGCAAGGCTTGGTTTCACTATTAATGAGCACTTAATGACACCAGCAAACCACAACATGAGCTGGCAGAAGCAGCAGCCGTTCCTTGACCCCAGGGAAGGGAACAGTACTACAGTAGACTACTGTACTAGACTACTACTACTACTAGAGCCTGAACTTTGCAATCTGTGTATGTGTGAGATCTTCATGACATAATATGATATTCAAAATGCATGTATTTGTGTTAGCGCACCAGACCTTTTTCTATAGCTACACAGCAGCTAAGAAACAGCTCAACTCGTGCTCTGAGGTTGACATGATATTCTTCATTTCCTTTTAATGAAGCTTAACCACCACCACAGAGTTTTATGCCCTCTCAATTCTCAATTCAAATCTAAATGCCTGAGCAGTGTGCTGATTCCCTAATCATCAGCACATCTACAATTAAATGTGATCCTACGATCTTGTGCAAGTAAAAATGCTTGCTGAATTTTGGTAACTGCTGACTCAGAACTAGGAAGTCATGTCATGGGTGTTACAAAGATGCAAACTTTCTATACATGATCCTAAATCCTCCACAAAGCAAAAAGAGTCATGTGAAAATGTTTAAGATATTTGTATTTTACCTCATGAACTTAACAATTGTTATCTCTACAAACACCATATTTACTTTAAAATGTTTTCCAAATCTAGCACAAAGCTCAAAGATGGATCAACGATAATACAAATCTACAGGTAGATCGGCACTGAGTGTTTTGCATGGCAATATGCTACCTGGTGTTTCCTAAGGCCAAAATTGCCAACGATTGCTAGTTATATTTAAGATATAAAGAATAAATTAGAAGCCTTTACCTCCAGCATTCTAGAGACATGCCATTCTGTACCGCATGTAATGTCAAGCAAAGCTGAGAAAAGTGGACTCTTATTCTTGGGTCTCCTCTGCCACCTGCAGAGATGGGCAAAACCAAAAAAAAAAAAAAGTATTTGTGATTTCCACTTGTGGCATAATCAACAAAACTTTCCTATTCCTAATGCTAGTGTTTCAATAAGAGTACCAAACTTAAAGTTGATTGTAAGAATTAATTTTTTAAATTTTTAGCTATGTGTTTGAAATCTGTAAGGTGTAACTACATTAAACATACAAACGCAAGTCTATCTTGAAACCAGTCTAGAAAACTGAAAACTTGAAAGATTTCTTTCAGTGATAATTCGTAGCCTTTTATTCACAAAACCAGAATAGGTTACATCCAGTTCCTGATACACATTCTTAAATTATATAAGAATAACAAATGCCAAAGCACTAAATTACAAATAAAATACTTTATTGAAAAATGTGGATATTGTTATTGCATCAAAAATAAATTAAGGTTAGCTCTTTTTAGTGGAAACTAAGTGTATTTTCTAGTAACTTCCACTGGAAAATAACCCAAACATGAATATGTTTGTAAACAAGGGCTTTCATTAAAAGCTTCTTTAAAACCCTAGTTAAATCTCTACTAGTTTCAGTGCTCTCAAATCAACTTTGGCAGAGAACGAAGGGAATGTCTGCAGTTTCCCTTAATTCAAACAATATCTGTATATTCTCTTCCCCATTACTTCAATGCTAGGTGTTTTATTTAGGATAGCATACCTGATGTATGAGAACAGTCACAATATCACTGAAAGATACAAGTATTTCTATGCAAGTTTTTCTGTGTGTCTTTAGTGGAGAAAATAAAGAATCATATTTGGAATTTACAGTTTGAGGATTTTGTGCTCAACATGAATGCTAGGCCACAAATGTTTTCATAGCAATTTAAATATGTCAAGGTAGGATTAATTTTCACACCTTATTTATTTTCCATAAGGTTAGCCTCTAGTTTTACCACTTTCATACTTTTTTTTAATTCTTCCTCTCTGAAAAAGGAGGAACATCAACCAATGTTTCTGAAGGAGAAGTGGGAATACCCACTTGTCTTTTGTGAGCTTGCAGTTAGGCATGGGATGGAATCAAAGCAAGGTAGTGATAACAAACTTAATGCAGCACAGCAAGAAGTCAGACATGAAGAGCTGGCCACACATCTAAAAAAAGGGAAGAGAACAGCCACAGTTATTTTTTCAGTTAAGCAAATACAGGTATTTTCCAACTAATATTTCTTGAATAGAATGGTCCTGTTCCCATAGTAAAACTAATTATTTGTCTGGGATACATGAATCAGCTCACATTTTCTGTGAGCCTCAAAAGGACTGCAATACTAAACTGTTTGAATGCCAGCTTTTTTTCTCTTGGTGGCATATGTTTCTACATATCCTTGCTCTCTTCCATTGCTGAAGCACAAAATATCAAAATTAGTTCATTTCTGGCTCAGTAATTTTAGTCTGCACTTGGGGGAAGTTTGAGGCTCTTTGCTTTATCTGACTGGGGGAGCTTACCCTCTATAAAGAAAAAGCTGCTGTCAAATAATAACCAGGATAAAACTTCACAAAAGTGGTTGGGTCAAAGAAAAAATTTTCATTTCACGTCAATTATTCTTATCTCCTTCAGCTAACTCTAGATCTTACAGGACACTCCAGACTCAAATATTTGGCACAGAGGACAAAGAAAGAATTCCATTTGACCTACCAGCATTTTCCAGACTCACTCCTGTCCTTACATTTGACTCATTGTTCTCTTATATTACAGTATTCTCATTTAGTTTTCACAAAAAATACTGCACTAACTGCACCTGCAAGCTGGTCAGCAAGAAATTTATAAAGCCACAGAAAAGGAGACCCGTGCCAACACCTGTGATAGTTTTTTAGAGGGCAGGTTGCTATGTTAGGCAGAAAAGCAAATAAGTCTCAGTGGAGTATTTGACAAATATTAACCCTTGGTGAATCGGACTATGGACACGTACATTTTAAGATGCTATTAGTTGTTTTACTGGAGATTTGCATTTATAATATGGATACTTTATTATACATAACAGTTCATAGCTAACCGAACTAAATAATTACCAATGATATGACCAATAAATAAAAATATAAATTTGCAGTGACTCCTGGCATGTGAACAAAGAGTGTAAAAGACGTAGGCTTTCTAGGCTGGCATAGCAGAAACAACAGCACTGGCTTCTCAACAGTCAGCAAATATGCTCTGGAGCCCTTTGTTCTTGTTATGGGACGGGATCTGTCTTTGCATTCACTCACACTGTAGTCCTCTGCAATTTCTCTTTTAACTATCTGCCATATCAGCTAAATTGTCTGACACTGCACTTATACTAATGAGGGGAACAGCAGCACTTTATGGCTTGGGCTGGTAGGAAAATGAGTTAGTATGATCATAAATACTTTCAAGCAACTGGGAAGAAAGTCATACTTAGCTGAAATAAATGAAATACAGCCTTCCCCTCACACATATTCTACTGACAAGCTTACAAGCAATTTAGATGTCTTTACCTTAAAGTCTACTTTATTAGTAATCATTATGCTTATTTTTTTTTTAAATTTCATCAGATCTCTTTGTTTTCCCATTTAGCAAACCCCAGCTGAACTTCAGATTTCAGACGTTGCCTTGTCTGTCCTTTAAAACAGCTTCTAAAGCATTACACAGAGTTGACATCAACCTGTCTAGTCTGTCATTCCTGAGTCTGTCTCAGGTCCATACTGATAAACACTGTATTCATTTTTCCTGATCATCAGGTGTTTTATTTGGACCTACTACAAATCACTGAAAGGCTGAAAAAAACCTCTTAATTTTTCATTTTTTTCATTTTCCTCTGTACATTAGAGCACACAAAATTGGGATTGCGACCATGTCTGCTCAGTGAATTGAATCCTCTTCCTATAATCACCTGAAGGATTATTTGTAAAGCTTCATTTCATCCCCTTCTGATAGTGATAACTTGTTTCTTAAACTGGATAAAATACCTAGCTTCATAAAAATAGCACTCATATTGATTTTCTGCATCTCACTCATTCCACATTTTGTTTTCAAACTCGTGATGTGGGCATATATTTTTTTTCTTAGCCTACATTAAAAATAACCACACACCAGTAAAACTCAACAATGCTGCCTTGACAGTATTTTCTTCTCTTTAATTCAATGTCTTCAAAGATGGACAATGAAACAGTTTCTACTACACATCAACTGGATTTGGTCTTCTCCATCTTTTTTGATGTGTTCACAGGCATATTGCTGTTTAGAATTTTTATACCCAGGAAAATACACTGTAATCAACATGCTGGAGCCAAAAATAAATATTAAGAATTTGAATTAAGGTGTGTGACATGGAGATGTTTTCCCAACGACTTATAGTTTTATCCCTACCTCTTAAACGGGGTCACTCCAGTGACTACTCCCCATCCACATTTAGCTTACAACTTGACAGAATCTTCATTTCAAAAGGTTATGACTTCAAGGGAAAAAGACTACTACTGACTAACTCAGTTCTTTCAAATTTGTACTGTTTACGTCAACTGAGAAACTGTGTTTCTCTAGCACAGAAAAGTATTAATTCCAGGAGCATAGATCATACAGACAGGAAAAATAATCATTATGAAGAGTCTTTTTTTTCTTCTTCTTCCCTGAGAAGATCCTTTTTGCCTGATAGGAAAGTCTTTGTGCTCTTCATTCTACCCATTATACCTGCAGATTTGTGCAACATGAATGCTCCAGCTTCTCCAGCCAGGTCTCTGTGACTGTTGATAGTAAGAAAGAGTAAGCTCTAGGGTAAACTCACTGAGCTCAATAAACCTATATAAATATAATATTAAAGTGGTATGGGGTTAAGTGACTAAAGGATCAAACCTCATAATCTTACTAAAACAAGTTATATAGTTTTTTTAATCGAGGCATATATAAAATCTGGCATATACTATGTAATTATATATGAGGCTTGATGACGGCTGCCACAATTTTCAGGAAAATATTTAATATTAATGTCAGATGACAGATACAGTACTCCTTGAAAGCTCTGTAGCATTCTGAGCTGCAACAGGAGAGAGGAATTCTGTCTTTGGTTACAATGAAAGGTGTAACCAAAAGTATTCTACTACCATCTACATAAGATGGGTGTGAAACATCTACATAAAACGGGGGGGGGGGGAAGCAGGGTTTCTTAATCTTCTCTATGGCTCAACCATAACTCCCTCCTGGGAAGCAGCAGCCACCCTGAGGGGGCCATCTCTGCTAATGGGCCATCAAGGTCTCACCGAGTGACTCAGAATTACATCAGCCCACTGTGAAATGCCCTGCTCTGGGGGAGGTGCCAGATATCCTGCCTGTATATAATCTGGGGCTTGGGGAACACCATGATACCACCACTGGATACCCAGAGGACAAGAGCTCTCCACCACCACCACTGGACCTCCAGAGAAGAACCAGCACCTTCTACAGGATCACTGCTTTGACAGAACCACATCTGTCACTCCAACAGGACTGCAGCCACCATTTAACTGGACTGCTACCACCACCCTGACCAACAGGGTAACAGGTTGTATTCTGACTTTGTCAGTTTAAGCCAGTGTTTCTGTATTATTGCCTCTATTGTAATTTTCCTACTAAATTGTAGCTCCGACTCGAAATCTCTCACAACATACTTGTGTGGAGTTAATTCCTCCCACTGGTTTGCCCTCAAACTAGCACAAATTCATAATTAACAAAACCTCCCCCCCATCCTTACTTCTTCACAGTAATCTCCAGAGCAAGGCCTAGAAAAAACTTTCAAATGCAAGTGTTCTCCAACAGGAAATCAAAAAAAGAAAAAAAAAATATATCCATTTGCAGAACAGACTTTTACATCACCCATGTAAATAGCAAGGAGGAAGGCCTACTATTGTTTTCACTGTCTCTCTTCTGGATTTCAGAGAGCAATCATTAAATATTTGCATAAGTTTAGAAAGAGGAAATATAGTGTAAATGTATATGTTGAGGAGCAACTACCTTTTTGTACAGAAAGCAGTAGACAACATTGTTTTCCTGGTTGTTTGATAAATCAAGAAAATTAGGCGGTTTCAGTTAGGACACATTATAAAAAGAGGTTCAGCTGGAAGTGATTAAGGGGAAGCCATTGTTGCCATTGTGCATCTACAAATGTATCTATTCTTGAAGCACTGTGCATCTTCACGGAGTCCAAACCTAGACACTGAGAAGACCAGTGGGTAAACTGAGCTTCAGTGATGGTGCCACAAATCTGAGAACAGGCATGTGGGAAATTATTGCCCTTACTAAAGCCCACTTTAAAAATCTGAACCCTGAATAATTAGGATAGAAACAGAAGGTTAAGACTCTGAACACACTTTCACTGTGCTTCTCTACATCCTCCTTATACTAATAAGTTTAAGACAAGGTACACTGGAAAATAAGCACCTCAAAATGAAGCTACTGAATGAAGATTCTGGAGACCTTCAGTCAATTCCCAGGTATGCCAGAAATCTTTTGCATGTCTCTTAGTCAGTCACTTCCTTTCCGTGGACTTCAGATAAAGCTATTTATCTATTTTTGGAACAGTACTTTATATATAAACTTGAAGTACTTCCACTTTCATGTCTTTGCTTTTTCTCTGATTCAGTGTTTCTAGAACCAAAGTTATGGATGCTTCCAATATTGTCCTTTAGGATGTATTCTCATAACAAAGCATTATTTACAAACACTTATTGGTATTGCTGACTAGTGTTGACATACCCAAGGCCCCAGTTGCCAAAAACCCTGTTAAGGTAAGAACTGTACACAGTGTAAATTGTGTTTAACACACTGTCAATGGTGTTTTACCCACTGTAAAAGGTCAACAAAAAGGCTATAAATAAGTCAAAGGACTAACAGACATTTATATTAAGAAGTACATTCAAAAAACATGCATGTCTTACACATGGGGTGGCACATGTGTGACTGCTCATCTCTATCACTTTCAGAGATATTGTTGATAGACTTAGCTCTAAGTGTACTAAAATTTCCTTTACAAAGATAATGATCTGACTTTGCTGGATATGTTCTAGAAAGTTCTCAAGGCTTTGGTTGTTCTAATCTGGGACTTCATTCCTGTTCATGTTCCACATGCAGATTCATCAGCTGGAGAGCATACTTGAAAAAACTCATGATCTTACCATGAGGTATTGTGATCTTTACACACTTGCATCACACTGATGTTTTTAGCCTAACCCTAACACACTCATTTTATATCAACTGCTATCTTTTTAAACATAATGATATTCAGGTGCGTAATTATTTAGAGGATCAGGTCCCTGGAATCCTCAATGTATTTCTCATCAATCTCCACAAGGTTTGGCTTGCCATTTTGTAAATTATTATATTTTATACATACTTAAAGGTGTAGAGAATATTTTGGACAAATGATGCTTTTTAAAATGAATATTCATTGCTTTTATAGTGAAAAATATCTCTTACTAGAGAAACTCTCCCTTACCAAATTCATAGTATGTTAATTTATTAAAGTGCTTTGCTTCATTTTCTCTATGTATTTACATACATATTGGTCAGAAAGCTCCTAGAGAAATGAACAATTATCTATCTACAGGATAAATACTTGACATATGATAAAATTGACTTATTTACTATGAATTATCATAGAAGAAATACTCAAACACATTCAGACGGACTGAAAAGTGTAGTGATGCATTTGGTGGAGAAATCAATGCTTAGGTAATTATTTTAACAATTATACTCTAGCATAAAAGTTTTTCAGAAATAAAAAAAATCAACATGTAATTCCATTCCATGAAATCTTAGTGCAATAGCTACTTAAAGATGATAAATTGAAGGTGCCTTAAGGAGGTCGTGTCAGGTCCAACACTAAACCTTGGACAGAAGTCTTTGCAAAAATTATTCTTGATTACTAAACGTGAAGTTTTTGAGATTTCTAGGAGATTACAAACTCTTTTTGTTTGTGGGAATTGTCAGCATTTTCAAGCCAGCTGAAACTGGATATTACACAGGAGGTTTGGATTGTAACTGCCTCCTTAATTTGCTCTGTATAAATCATGCACTGTCTTACTCTTTCCATTATAAATGTCTCTAACACAGGCACTGTATCTAGTACATATGGGCTCCTTACCTGAGTATGGTTTAAGGCTTTATACCTAAGCTCCTCCTCAAAGCAACCTATTTCTTTTGGTCACTTTTAAGTTTTAGAAATACTTTTGACATAAACATTAGAATTATTTTTGAAGTGTAGTGCGTTTCAGCAGGCCTTTTTGCAGTTTCAAAAGGTGTCTGCACTTAAATAATCTGTTATGTAGATGCATTAAAAGCATGCATCTAATTGCTGTTACTTCAGTGTGTAAGAAACTCAGCACAGCAAGCATTGTCTCCAGTCAATTAATCTACCACTTACCATAACATTTTGTGCAATATCCTGTGGTAGAACTTATAGACACTGGTCCAGCTCCCTCATAATTTTAAGATTTGCCCTGTCAGGAGAGATATTGCTTAACCAGTAAAGTATACCCATTCTGAAAAACTATGATGCGTTGCCCAGTGGGGATTTTTTGCCAGGAGTTCAATTCTTTTTGCTTTTAATTCAAATAGTTCTTATCACTAGACATGCAGTATTGCATCCAAAGGAGTACAAACAGAAGCCAGATACAGGAAGAATATATAAGAAGCCAGATAAGATTTTCTTGATAAGCATTGAATGTTTAGTTAGGTTCTTTGTTCTGTCTTACTCTCCTGTGTAACCCTAGATGCAGAGCTTGAGTAACTCCTGTGTAAAATAGAACAATACATCCCTGTCTCAGCATGTAGTGCATGCCTGTTCACTTCAAAAAAGGAACTCTTCTGTTCAAAGTCCTCTTCTCCCTGAATTCATCTTGAACTCACAGTCTTAAAGAAAGTATGTCAACAGCATTCACTAGGCATATTGCATTACACAGGACCAAAGTGAGTTTCAAACCTCAATCACTAAAGCACGTATGGCTTTAATGAGCTTTTTTTCAGTAGGCCAGTAAAATTGTTCTCATGTCACAGGCAGGAAACCAAGATGAAGAAAGGAAATATCATCTCTTTTATAAGGTCATTCAATGTGTCACTGGCAAACTTGGGTAGAAACTTGGGTAGCACTTACTAGTCTACTGCAGGCAGTACTGATTATGATCACATGAAGAATAGCTTTAACCAAACTCACCAAACCCAAAACTCAGTGCTTCCCCAACACAGAAGTCTAGCAGGGGGCACATCACACAATAAGAGTGACTAATAATAATACTGAAATGACAAAAATAGGCTTTGTAGTAATAAAGAGAGTCAATCTATATTTTAACATTCATGCATTCCACTTGAGACAGTTCTAAAAATAATCATACTGTTGTCACTGCTTTTCTTGACTCATGGGATGCCAAGATGGAAATACAGATAACTGAAGCTTCAGCTTGGATTGTGCCTTTAACTACTGGTGCATATTTGTTATATCTCAAAGCTCATGGCCAATATTAACCAGGACAGGATATATCCCACAGATAAAGTACAGGAATGCCACTAGTACATTAGGATCCCTTCATAGCCAGAAGAGTCAAACTCAAAATGCTTAAAATTAAAGACTTTACAGCCACAATATTTGTTTGTTTATGGGTAGTCCTCTTACAAATAAGAATATTCATGATTTCCTAGTTCCACCATCAGATGCTTTGCAGAGACCTTTGACTATAATTTTGTGTGGGAGTAAACTGAAGAGTTACTTAAATAGCAATATCAAACTTAACAGCTCAGCAACCTGTGAATATTCTTTAATCTTGATCCAATAGTCAAATCGTGGCCCAGATAATAGCACCATGGGTGTATTTTGTATTCATTTAGGGTTTTACACCAGTACCGGAACAAAGACACCCACAGTACTCTATTATCAGCACATTCTTTCTCCCTGACTCTCAATGTTCACCTCTCCCAACTCTCTAAATTTCCAGACACAAAGGCAGAACTTTCATTAGATGTCAAGGATGAGGCCCCAGAAATCTCCATCTGGTCCACTGTGAAAGTAACAGTAATTCTGTGGTTGTAAATAGAAATGCTAAAAGAACTGATCCACAGAACATAATGCATTGAGAAGGAAAGCAAGGAAAAAAGAAAAGGAAGAAGGAAAAAAACCCAAAAAACAAACAAACAAAAACCAAACCCCACAAAAACCCCAACGTCTTTACTCAGGTTCCTGAGTGCCCACAATCTTGGTATGCAAACAGTAAGGACAGCTTTTCTTTGTAGTCAAGCCTGCCACTTTATCATGTCTGTCCATGAACTGTCATTTCACAGCAGGATCCCAGGCACAGAGCCACTAAGCACATGTCCTGTGGAAAAGGATAAACATGTGTTTGTATGGGGCACAAACGGGGATTTGGAGCACAGCACCATTAAGCATACTCAGCAGAGCACTCATAGCCTGCTTAAGAGCCTTTCTCAGGAGGAAATGGTGAAAATGCCAGGCCCAAAAAAAATTCAGAATTGTTTCACATTTTTTGCATTCATAACTCAGCACATCTCTGTACTATTCTATTACATAACAGTTTCTTTTAATAGCATCGTTTTGTCCAGCCTTATGAGAAAGGAAACATATTCCTTTATAGGACAATGGAATGCCAATGATTAATTCATACCAAAACCAAAAGATGATCAGTTGGTAAAAAGCATGTGGTTTTGTATTGCATATATACAAGATTACAGTACATTAAAAGAAGGCTCCATTTGTTGAGATTGTACTACCCTAGCTCTATTTAATGAATTAGTAATTCTAAATTCTTAGCTAAAGTGCAGTGCTATGTTTTACTGTTTCAGGGTGGGTAATCAATATTTCAGAGTATGAACAAAACATTATGTAACATTACAATACAAACATCTTGAATATTAAGTAAGAAATATACATTCATTTTTACATAATTTGTTTCTGTTCGTTCATATGCTTTTCTACAATTTATTGGAATAGTATCAGACCTATATTCAAGCTTTTCTTACACAAAATATATTCATTTATGGGATCTAATAATTTCAATGGCAATGAACTTTCATGTGAGAGATGAGGGACGTGTGACCTTATTAGAGGTGAATAGGCACAGAAAATTTTAATGGTGTTGAGACAGAGAGGATGGTCTAGATCTATCTAGCCTCTAATCAAGAATTGTCATTAAATTCTGTAAAACAGTGGCTTTGTTAAACAGAGAAATAGAAGTTCCTTTTCTCATGTTCATTGTTCATATAAAAATAAGTTAAAGCATGATACATGAAGACAGAATATATTCCCCAGTTTATATAAACAATATAAAGAAATTTGACTTCTCATGTACTTTCGTGTACTATCATTTTAGCCAGCATTAAAAATCAGGTCTCCCATAAAACCACTTTACACCAGGGGAAGTCACATAAGCATTTCAGGTAAAGCTGCATCTCTGCGCACAGCCCACCCACATCTCCTAGACCAAAATGAGAACAGGGAAAATTGGGGTATTCCAGCTATGTCTGAAGCCCACTCCTCTTCTTTGGTCAATTTATTTATTCTGCCTGGGTATGCAAACAGGAGAAGGCAAGTGCAAAACCCCAAGCACTGCCAACCCCATTTTAAGCACAAGGGAGTGCTCCAAAAGAGCAGTATTGCTGCAAACTGAAATAAACCTGTGGAAAGCTGCTAAATCAGTATTCTGAGGAGACAGATGTATAAAATATTGATATAAATAGTCAATAAATAGAAAGGTGAGTGCTAAACTGCTAAATACTTAGAGAAATTCACTTGGAAAAGAGAAGACTCCAGGGAGACCTTCAGCACCTTTCAGTACCCAAGGGGGTCTACAGGAAAACTGGAGACAAGGGCATGTAATGACAGGACAAGGGGTAATGCTTTAAACTGACAAAGGGTAGGTTTATATCAGATATCAGGAAGAAATCCTGCACTGTGAGGTTGATGAGGCACTCTGGGCACAGGTTGCCCAGAGAAGTTGTCTATGGCTCATACTTGAAAGTGTTCAAGATCAGGTAGGATGAGGCTTTGAGCAACCTGGTGTAGTAGGTGTCCCTGCCCACGACATGGGGGTTGGAACTAGGTGATCTTTAAGATCCCACGTAACCCGAACCATTCCCTGATTCTGTAAATTCAATTACGCTTCACAGACCTGTCATAGTGCACCGTTGTGGCTCCATACAGAAATATGACTTACTACAGGCAAAAAAACATAAAAAAGGAAAAAAGAAAAGTTGCTATAAAATAATTTAAAAACAGTACCTTGAACTATTCTTACAATGTCACCACCAAATCTGTAACAGTTCCTCCTCAGCAGCAGCAGCACTGACCTTTGCTGTGTGAGCCAGCAACAAGGCCATGCCAAGATGCTGCCCAGCCTCCTCCCCTCAGTGCCCAGCCCTGCTCAAGGAGCAACCTGGCAGCACCAGTGCTCCCTGCAGCACACCCAGGCACTGCCTGCTTTTGTCTGGGGCAGGGGACTGATACCAGAATAACTTTTGCTTTTATATTTCCTTTATATATGTTCACAGCTCTGTAGATTATTGTTGTACACTTATATACTTCCTTGCTAGCCCAGTACTTTTCCCTACCTTTTCCCTACCTGGTAGGTAGAAAGACAAAACACATTCCAGAGGTTCCAAGCTGGGGGGTCCAAGGCCCCTAACCTGTCTTGGTTCTTCCTGGGAGCCAAGGTTGAAACCAGCTCTTTGAGACACATTTTCATAAATAAATTTAGTTCCTATCTAAAGGAGGGCTACAGTAAGAGGTGGAACTGAAAGGGGGAATTACCTCACCAATTATGTCTCTAATAGGGGATTTTTGTCAATTATGCTAATTTGCTAAAATAATAAAACTGCATTCACCCCAGGCTGGGGGTTTTTTTAAAGCTTTGTCATCAGTGTCATGGTTTGACACTGGCCAAAGACCAGGCAGCTACAACAGGTGCTCACTCACCCTCCCCTGCCGCAGCTGGACAGAGAAGAGAAACTTTAATGAAAAGGGTTCATGAGTTGAGATAAGGACCAGGAGAAAACACTCCAAGGGCAAAACAGGCTCTGCTTAGAGGTACAAAGTGAGTTTATTACTAACAGGATCAGAGGAGGATAATGAGAAGTAAAATAAACCCTTAAAAACACCTTTTGCCCGACCCCTCCCTCCTTCCCACCGACAACACAGGGAGACAGGGCACGGGGGTTTTGGTCTGTTCATCACCCAAGGTTTTCTTCTGCTTGGCTCAGGGAGAGAAGTTGTTCCCCTGTGAGACTGTGGGGTCTCTCCCAGGGGAGACAGCTCTCCACGAACCTCTCTGATGTGGTTCCAATCTCACGAGCAGCAGTCCTCCCAAAACTGCTGCAATGTGAGTCCCTCCCACAGGCAAACAGTCCTCCCAAAACTGCTGTGGCATGGGTCATTCTTCCACAGGGTGCAGTTCTCCAAGAACTGGAGGCTGCTCCAGCCTGGGAACAAGGCCCCCTCTCTCCACCGGGTCTCCCACTGGATCACAGCCTCCTCCAGGCACCCACCTGCTCCAGCATGGGCACCTCCCCCACAGGCTGCAGGTGGATCTCTGCATCCCCTGTGGATCCTCATGAGCTGCAGGGACACAGCTGCTTCACCATGGTCATCTCCACAGCCTGCAGAGGAATCTCAGCTCTGGTGCCTGGAGCACCTTCTCCCCCTCCTTCTCCACTGACCTTTGTGCTGCCATGTAGTCCCTCACAGGTTCTCACCTCCTCCTCTTCTCTGGCTGGAATTAAAACTGGCCCCCACTTTTGTTTTGATTTCTTCTTAAATCTGTCATCACAGAGGCACTACCATTATCTCTAATTGGCCCAGGCTTGGCCAGCAGCATGTCCATCTTCAGAGCCATCAGGGATTGGCTCTTCTGGACAGGTGGAAGCTTCTAGCAGCTTCTTACAGAAGCCACCTCCATGGCACCCCTGCTACCAAAAACCAGGCCGTGCAAAACCAACACAATCCATGAAGAGCATATTTACATGTAGGACCATGTAATTGTTGAAAAGAAATATTATTTTAACAATTTTTTTTCCAACGGCTAGATTTGGAACTGAATGCAACTTTCTTTGTTCTTTGCAATGGACTGGAAACCAAAGAAGCCTGGACACAAACAGCCCCAGCCTCATTTCAGTTGGTAACAGTGCCTTGCTGCAAGTTCTGGTCCTATATATTGCACTGTCTTACAAGAAACTGAGAGATGTTCAACTTAACTTATTGCACCTTGGTTTAGTAAAGATTAAATTTCCAAAAGCCTGGATTGACCTAACTCAAGTCTCAAATTGGACAGTATCAACTATTAGGGATTGTTAAAGTTGTGCCACAAAGCTGTTGCGAAATACTCATTAAATTTCCCCAAAAGTACTAACACAATTTCAATTCAAAAGCATTCGCTTTCCCTAATGCATGAGGGGGAAAATAACTTATAATCATTCTCTTCAAATAAGCAATTTTGCCTTCTGCATTTTGTATGTAATCATACACACAGCTATCAACACATTTCATCACACAGAAGATAAAGAGGATAAAAATACAGACAAATTGAAATGAAGAGTTTTCAAATTTTTTGTTTTAAAATTTTGCTCTTCTCATGCCTGTAGAAGGTGAAAATAAAAGATACGTAAAAGAAAGAAGCTGTTTAGCATCCTCCCCCACAATATGGGAAAATTATATGTTTCTTCTGAAAGTGGTATTTTAGCACAGTAGGATGTTCTTATGTTGTGACAAGATAATGTGTGTGTAAAGCACTCCTATAATTTAGCTGTCACACAGACGCAGATACTCAAGTGCATTTGTGTCGAGGGAGAATTAGCTTTGATCTGAAAAATACATCAGATGGTTTCCATTCCTCATACTGAATCAATTCTGTTTGATAAGAAATTAATCTGACCATTTTACACATAGCCATTGTCAGAGTGTTTAATGTCTGGAACGGATGCTGTGACTGCTTTGAGCTGTTCGCAGTGTAAAAAACTAATGTCAACATGGATAAAAATCACTTTTTAATGGTTTTTAGCTGAGTACTTCCACTTTGGAGCATCCTAGATATTTAAGGTCCATCAGGGTAACAATCTACCCAGTAAATTTTTCTGGGAAGAAAAAAAAGCAATACAGTACCTAATCTTGAACAGACACTAAACTTGGGAACTGAGAAACGCATTTTCTGTAGCTTTTGTAACTTCAGTATTAGAGATCCAGATGTGAAAACAGAATTCTTTTCACAATTATGCCTGCCAACATTATAAAGATTGACTTAAACTTGCTGTCATTTAAACTGTTAAATAGCACAGCTGGTACTAAGTTTTTTCACTATAATAATTCTTCCAAAAACAATTTAACTTCAGCCTCTGAGATTTCAGCACATGCTTCTTCAGACAAATAGAAAGCAAAAGTAATTCCAATTTCCAGGAATCAGACCACAAGAAAGGAAAAAAATATGTGCACACTGTAACTCTAGAGTGAAAATTTTCATCTATTTTGAGGAGCCAGTACGCTTGCTTTGAGGGACAGAGATCCTCATTTACCTCCTGCACATGCTCACTTGAATGCACAAAGTATTTCTAAGAAATTCCAATGTTCTTTCTACACTGAGAATGCTTCAATCTCTCAAGTTTAGCTGCTGCTACAATTTATCTGTAACTTTTCATTTGGCATGTGGGAAAAAGAGGCTAAACACCAGATCAGAAAAAAACATCAGCTTAAATAAGGCCTCACTCTCAAGCATTCTTTTCTGCCATATACATCATTGTTCTCCAAAGTCTTATCTCTAGGCACAGACAAGTCTTTAATTAAGAGCTAGTGTCAGAGACTGCTTACAGTCATTTAATGGAGCACAAAAAGTAGGACCCAGCACAACAAATTAAAATTACACCCATACTAGTTCTTAAATAAGTACAAGTTTGGGTCTTCCAGTTTCTGACCAGTTACTAAAGTAACTGGTTTCTAAAGACTACTTTCATGGAGTGAAAACATCTATTTTGAGGAATATAGTCTTTATTACCAGTATTCCACTTCTATAAATAAGTATGCCTTACTTACTTTCCTTAATTAAGGAAGATAAACAACGAGAACATGTGCACACAGATTGGTTATTTCAGTATTCGGTGCAACTCAGGCAGTAGGGCAGACAAAGGTGAAGTTGTAGTATTTTTAAAACCTTGCAGCCAATAGAGTAGGAGTGTAGAAAAGAATGAGGGCTGTGGTGAACAACCAAAACCAAATAATTTTACAGAGGCCAGGGAAGAGAACCATTCTCCTCTCACAATATCTCTGACTGTATACATGTATGTGTGGCTATCAGTTGTACTACTGAACAAGTTACAACTCTGAACACTGAAATTCCCATATTCACGCTACCTTCTAAAAATTATTCTTAGATGTGAAGAGAACACACATTAATTAGGCAGTTACACACACATTATCTGTGTTTATCGTTTCCGCCAGACCAGGGAAGGCAGAGCAATATTTCACAATTCAGCCCACAAGATTATTTTTCAAAGCCACAAGAATTAACAGCTTTGCCACCAACTCTTCTCTCAGAGAATCAGCTCTTTTCTGGTGTTCTCCAGGCAACTCACCTCTATTTCCCCAGTGATACCATTTTCTTTTAACTACTGATCTGCTTTCCCTCAAGTACCTGCATTCTTTCTTCCTCACTCTGCAGTAAGAACAACCTCTTTCCCTGCAGAAAAAAAAAAAATACCACCTCCTTGGCCTCTCAAGTACCCCTTTGCCACTAAGTCCCACTTGGAAGTCAGTACTGCCAGCTCATGGTGATCAGGCAGCTGCCAAACTGCAGAGGCTGTTGGTGGCTGTTGGTTGATTTTTCCTCCTTCCTCAGAGGGAGCAACCATTTCACTTTCCTCTCTTCTCTTTCCCTGTAATCTCCATCCCCTTGCCCTGCAAACATGAGGGAGGAAATAACAAACCAAACCAGAATAAAAATCCTGACCTACTTTATTCTTCCCCCAATTACAGAGAAATTATTCTTGCCTTGCTCAAATATTTGAGCCTTTTTTTGTGGATTTTGCTGCTGATGATTGTGTATTTATTTTTCAATATCATCATGCTTCAGTGGCCTATCTTCATTGACTTCTCAAATGATTCTTCTGAGGAATACTGTGATTTTACTATAATCTCATTTAAAATACAGTAGATGGGATTTCATCTTGATCTGTATTCTTGGCTGCAATTGTCAGACTGCAAAAGGACAAGTAGTAACAGGTGTATATACAGGTGTACATAGAACTAAAGTCAAGTAGGATGAGATTTGTTGTGAGAAAGGAAGCACCAAAGTGGAATGCTTTTTTCTTTTTTCCTTTTTTTTTTTTTTAGCTCTGGACAGAAGAAAAAAAGAAATTTTCAAAAAATTGTGTATGCAGTTTTGGGCCACTTAAAAATGTAGCATTTGTGTCTCCAAAGCTCTTTCTGTCTTGAAAAACAGAAAATGACAAAGTCAGAATCTGAGTAGGCAGAAAAACCTCAATAGATCTGTCCACATTAGACATTCAGAAGCAGACTTGTTTACCTTATTGTACAAAGAGTTTAATGGCTTTCAGACACACAGCACTGTCCAGTAATCAAAGAGAATTAAAGTGCAATTAATTACACAGTTTGAAATTAATATATTAGTTGCTCAATGGTACAATTTCTATCCCTAACAGACTGTGAGCTGGATAACTGAAATAGAAATTGTAACCACAGCACAACTTATTCTATGTACAGATAACTGACAGCGGCCATTAACTGCCTTTAATGGTTTGCACACCAAGAACTGGGACAACAAAGACAGGGCTGCAAGTATTCGAATAACATACTACAATGCAGCTGACAACAGGCATTCCCTACTCCCTGATGGAAAGGTAAGTGCAGGAGCTGAAGAGCAACAACTTAATAGGACAAGAAAACCTGGGCTAACTCACTAAGTATGGAAAATATTGAATAACCAGTGTTTATTTGATAAAGGTTTGAAGCGACCAGCCACAAAAGGAACCAGCCATTATTTTACTCCAGAATGCAAACTTTGTTCATTTATTTTTGTTATTTTAAGCAAAATAACACAAACACACACACACACATACACAGATGGCTGTTTTAGAGTCAGTAGTGAGTAAAGGATTGTGTTGAAATTCCCAAATGTTCCACAACATCTGAAGGTCAGAGAAATGATACAGTGTTTCCCTCCAGCATCCTTAAAGTAACAAATAGAGACTACACAGAAAAGCTCTGCAGGACAAGAGAAAGTTACAAAACTCTGGCCCCCATTTGAGACCTTTCAATAGGCTACCACTTATTTTGTGTTACTGGCAAGGGACACTCTATTAGTCATCACTCTATCTATTACTCTCATAAAACAGGTTTAGGATTTGATGGAAAGACATAGCACCAATCTGTTACAAGCAGCAACATGGTCTATAAATTTGCTTTACTTACGCAGTTTTTATAAATATAGCACAAAACCACCATTTCAATAGAAGCTTTTGAGATTGCCACTTGTCTACACCTTGAGAACAAAAGTTTTGTGGACACTAAGTGCATATTCACTGGTTTTGAAAAAGGGTAGACCTGTGTCAAATGAGAAAAACTGTGAATCAACTACATTAAAGCATATTTCTATTCCTAAAATTGTCATAGTACAACAAATTATATGTAATTGAATGACAACACAGCCATTCCTTCCCAAAAATTGATACATGGAAATGCACCAAAAAATCTTCAGTAATCTTCTAGGCAAATTATCAAGGAATCAGTTAGGCAGTTTGAAGGCATTCTTCATTAAACACAATTAATGGCAAGTTCTATGATGCCCAAAAGCAACATTAGCTTGTAAAATACAACTGCTGTGAAAGAAACTTCTCTTTAATATTTAGTGTTACGTTAGAGATACCTGCAGCACCAGTTACCTTAAAAATCATAATTTAACCTTAATTCATAACAACATTATAGAAATTATATCTAAAAATAAAAGCTAGAGGTTTTCTTCTGAAAACTACCTAAATAAAATTACCTACGTTTTTTTTTCATCCACTATATATACAATTTACAAACACTATATCATACATATGGCTTTTACTCAGATCTTTATGTCATATCTTTGCATAAATAAGCTTTACTTCCATCAGGTATTGCCAACTGAATCAGTTATTTGGTTGAAAAGAAGAATTATTCAACAAAGCCAAGTTGCTGGAAAATATAAGATGGAGAACCTTCTCCCCACTAAGCCTCTGCTTCGCAGCAGTGCAGACTGTCCTGTGGGAGTTACTGCTTGGATTTGATTATGTAACCAAAGAAAATTGCATCCCCTTTAGCTTTAAGATTTATAGATTTAAGACACTGGTCCGCCTTGGTAAGATCTGCCATTTCTGTGCATGCTTCCTTGAGGCAAATGCAGTTTGCTTGCCTCTCCCCTCAGCATGAAAATACAGAATTGACCCATAGCGGTGTTGATCTGTGGATAAGAGCACTGCTGGTTGCTTCATTAGGAAAGGATTTCTTTAATGGCCTTTGTGACTGCTTTGATTTGAAGGCGGACCTATGAAAAGTAAAATTTTGTAGAATGCTTGGAGGCTTTCTGGTAATTCAACACAAAAGACTCCCTATATGAACACAAGGAGCTCTTGATACACTTCAGCTTCTGCCTAGGAGCCTTTTATAAAATTTGGTCAGAAACCAAATACTGATAGCATTGTTCACACTTCAATTTTGTATTAGCATTTTTGTATTAGATTTTAGTATTAGCATACTAAAACTGGAGTAACAAAGCATTTTCCAATTTCACAAAAAAAGTTAGTAGAGTGAAATGCATGTTCTGTATGTGTGCACCTAGAGGACTACGAGCTTTCCAGGGAAAAAGAAACAAAAATAAGAAAAAACCCCACCAAAACTAGCAACCAAATAAACCCCAAGTAATTTTGCCCACACGATCCTTTCAAATTGACATAATAATTTATTTATTCTCTAATAACTCATTTAAATTTGAGGATTGGTAATACCCCATTCAGACCCCTTATGTCCAGATCTAATTCTGTCATTTATTTCTCCAAAGGCCAGAACAAAGTACATAGGCAATGCCTCTTTGTGACACCAAGATAATATCAAGGGAGTGAGAATACTCTTAGAAACACAGGAAAAGAAGAAAAGAGAACTGCAGTCTCACTCACTGGAGCCATAAGATGGTCATAAGATGGTCTCTAAGAAGCTCATGTAGCACAGGACTGTTCTGTGTTTCTTTGTGATGGAGGAAGGATAAAGGGAAATTGACAGACAAATTAATATAGCCACTGCTGTTCCAATAGTTCATATTTACTAGAATTATTCCCTCGAAGTTTTAAAATCAGACTGAAAAAAAAATATTCAGCTTGTGCAAATAGGACAGACCTGAAGTCATAAATATAGATTTAAAAATATCAGCAGAATATTGTTTTAGTAATTTACAGCTGGAGCAATAAGAAAGAATGACTTTTAAGCAAGACAGAGACACAGTCAGTGTTCCCCTTACCATGTTAATGCCTTCTCTTTGTATTTCAATGGCATCAATGGGTTCTTTGCAGCTTTATGAGTTTGTTCCCAGCTGGCGACTGTTAATTTTTAATAAAACAGTAAGATATAACAAATGTATCACAGTGACAATGAGATGTAAGAAATAAGTAGCTCCCCAGTAAAAATTTACAACATTGTACCATTTTAAATTACAAAATCACAGAATAGTAAGTTTGGAAGGGACTAGAGTGGGTCATCTGGTCCAACAACCCTGCTCAAGCAGGGATACTCCTTCCCTGGAGTACCCAGACTTTAGAAAATCCACATTCTATCATTGTCTTTATTGTGAGTCAGCAAATACCATGATTCCCACATGGACTTTTGCTTCTCTTCCTCAGCTGGATTTGATCTGACACATAAGATCAGTCTTGCGGCATTTTGAAAAATTTTTCAAGTAACTCTGGCTTCAAAGTTGTTCACTGAAAAGGTGACGGTTTTTTCCTCTTTACACAGAGCATGAGCTCTTTTCTTACCAGCACAGACTTCAGCCAGTTTCCCACCCTTACCCTGACCCTCTGCTTTAAAATCAGGGCCAAAGTAATTTTTATAATATCTGTGTGTTGGTTTTGTATGGCCTGGTTTTTGGTAGCAGGGGTGCCATGGAGGTGGCTTCTGTGAGAAGCTGCTGGAAGCTTCCACCTGTCCAGAAGAGTCAATCCCTGATGGCTCTGAAGATGGACATGCTGCTGGCCAAGCCTGGGCCAATTAGAGATAATGGTAACACCTCTGTGATAACATATCTAAGAAGAAATCAAAACAAAAGTGGAGGCACTGTTAACTCCAGCCAGAGAAGAGGAGGAGGTGAGAACCTGTGAGGGAAAACTACATGGAGACACCAAGGTCAGTGGAGAAGGAGGGGGAGGAGGTGCTCCAGGCACCAGAGCTGAGATTCCTCTGCAGGCTATGGTGATTACCATGGTGAAGCAGCTGTGTCCCTGCAGCCCATGGGGATCCACAGGGGATGCAGACTTCCACCTGCAGCCCGTGGGGGAGGTGCCCATGCTGGAGCAGGTGGGTGCCTGGAGGAGGCTGTGATCCAGTGGGAGACCCGGTGGAGAGAGGGGGCCTTGTTCCCAGGCTGGAGCAGCCTGTCCTTGGAGGACTGCACCCTGTGGAAGAATGACCCATGCCACAGCAGTTTTGGGAGGACTGTTTGCCTGTGGGAGGGACTCACATTGCAGCAGTTTTGGGAGGACTGCTGCTTGTGAGATTGGAACCACATCAGAGAGGTTCGTGGAGAACTGTCTCCCCTGGGAGAGACCCCACGGTGCAGCAGGGGAAGGACTCTTCTCCCTGAGCAGAGCAAGAAAATCTTGGTGATGAACTGACCAAACCCCCGTGCCCTGTCTCCCTGCGCTGTGAGTGGGAAGGAGGGAGGGGCAGGGGGGCAAAGGTGTTTTAAGGGCTTATTTTACTTCTCATTATCCTCCTCTGATCCTGTTAGTAATAAACTCACTTTGTACCTCTAAGCAGAGCCTGTTTTGCCCTTGGAGTGTTTTCTTCTCCTGGTTCTTATCTCAACCCATGAACCCTTCATTAAATTTTCTCTCCTCTGCCCACCTGTGGCAGGGGAGGAGTGAGTGAACAACTTTCATGGGTGCCTGGTGTTTGGCCAGTGTCAAACCACTATGATCTGCTACAGACAGATTGTAAACACAACAGCCAGGTGTTAATTTTATTCTAAAAAACACAGCTATGGAAAGTGTTTTAAGTCATAACAAAAGAAATCTGAGGAATAATTTTGGAGTTACTCAAACTAGGAAGAGAGTGCACATGATGTTGCAAAAGAAGCAGTTCCAATGTATCACACTGAAGGCACAGAACTCTAGAGATCAGCACCCCTGAAAATTCTGTAAAAGCCAATCAAAACCTTGGGAATAAAAGAAATATGATGAGTCATATATTAGCAATGTTATTAAAGACATTCTAAAACACCTGTCCAAACAACAACTTTGGAAGCAGCACCTATTCTTCCTTGCAAGAAAAGCACTACCAGTAGTGTTTAGTAAAACGTATGTCAGTCCAGTGAAAATATTTTATTGCTCAACAATGAGGGCTTGATGTTCCTTTGGGAGAACACTGCATATTTACAGCTCTCTCAAACTACCCTAGGAGATTCTGGGAAGCTAATCGCGTATAGCACCCCATTTCACCAACTACTTATATAACGAATTCTTACTCTCCTGCCCTAGGCAGTTCATGTCTGTGGTCCTGGTGAAACCTTCCACACATCAATTGACCAGGTAGGAACGGTTCTTGGTTTTTTACAACATTCAGACACAACCTCACAAAAAATCCTTTCCTAATTTCCTGTCTTTTGACCTTAAAAAGCCTACCCCTAAAGGGCTGTGACTAGGATTTGGTTATCCAAATTTCAAAGAACCAAAGAATTTTCGGTGCTTTTCCCTCTGCCTTTTCAGAGGCTCCCAAAATGCTCAAGCTGATGCTGCATGTTGAAACCTCACATCTTGAAGCTTTGTTTTTCTCTACAAGCTAGGAGAGTCAATTTCTTCATTTCTTCCTTCCTAGCATTTATGTTCCCTCCCTACTTGCTATAATGATGTTTCAATGTGTACATCAATATATTAATTTAATCTTAGTGTCTTTTCCATGGTATGATCAGTAAAACTTTGCAACCCTGCACTTTGTAAACAGTGCCAATTCTAGAACACTTGCATTTCCTACTTGACAAAATTGTCCAATTCTAGGAAGAGCTGAGAGCATACCACTCAAAAGGGGGACTTTTATAAAAGATTTCCATAACTAAACTAAATACCTTGGCTTGTTCTCTCTCCCCATGGCCACTGAAAAAGTCTTCCTGCTTTCATACTATTAAACTTTCTTTTTCTAAAAATGTGGATTGCTTCCAGCTGCCAATTGGGAGTGATCCTGTACCTATGCTACTTTGTGTCCAAGAAACTATCAGGGAAAACACTGTCTGACCAGGCCAAACAAAAGAGGCCAGGAATACTTTAGCAGGAAATAGCTTTGGCAATTGAGTTTCAGTTTTGGGAAACATTCCCTGTTACCGTTGGACAGGATTTACGTCTTGGCACTATTTGTAAACCATAAACCCCCATTTTGTGCAATGATAGCTTTCCACTAAATTTTTGAGGCCCAAATAAGAGCTTTTGTAAAAGTGACACAAGAAATGCCTCTCCTTTCATTAACATTGCAATAAACTAATATACAGGAAAAATATTATTACCTTCTTCTAAATTGAATTTTCTCTTGAATCTAGAACTCATGAAATATCTGAAATAGCTTCAGCTATGCTGTTTGCAGCATTACATTATTCTCAATTTTATAGCAGAGCAGTTTGTTCCAGCTCATTCTTCAGTTACAGTTCTTCAAAACGACCCAAAAAATCAAGTTTCATGATGGAACCATGGGGGACTGAATGGCAACCAGACCCTTCAATTTAGTAACAGTGTGAGTTTATTTCACTAAAGATATAATAGATATATATACACACAGATATATAAAAGATATAAATACATCATGCAAAGCAATATCTTAGCACCAATGAAAATTTTTTAACACATTGAGCAGGCATGCACCCGGTTGAGAGGCCCACATCACATGTTCAACATTTGGGATCTCCATTATACCAGGGTATAACCTACTCCCAATTTCGTTTATGAAACTCCTAATAAAAAGCCAGGAAGCTGCTCCTCTGAGTCTACCTTTTATTCTTTCCTTATTCCTTCCACTGTAATCCAAATAAAGAGCCATGATTTCATACCTGCCTGCCCCTGGTGGGTTACCACCTGTTTTGCAGCTGGTGGGTCTCTTTCTTTGCATGAAACAGTTTTCAAACCAGCCGTTTCTTCTGGCACCATGAGACAAATTTTAGTCCCACTAAAACTTAGTGTCCAATTGCCTTCACATAATCACAGCCACAACTCCAAGCCCTGCTGTAATGATTCCAAAAAGACAAAAAACTGCAGTAGTTTGAAAACCTGCTTTATTCATCCAAGATTTAATGGTCTGTTTGCTCCTTCCGGAGACTACATATTGTGACATTTTGCTCAGTCTAACAGATGCTACAAACAACTCTTCTTGAAGCCGTGACCCTTATTCTTGTTTACTGGTTTTGCATAATGTGAAAAGACATATTAACAGTCTCTCTAGTAACTGAGAATTACTGCAATGGATTTATTCTTTACCTAAGTATTTTTTCCACATACATAAATTTCCAATGTAACTCAGCCCTATTATAATGAAAACTCAGACTTATGCCCTCATATTCCTCCTGATCGTTGTATGATTTCACTTTTATTTTTATTACTGTCCTCTAACAGAAAATGTATTTTATTTAAGAACCTGAGAAGGAAGCAAGTGTCTTTTCAGGACAAAGGAATACGGGCATTTCAGAGAAAATTTTATTGGAGAAACGTTACCATGATTTAACCTTCATTTAGGAATTAGCTAGTATGCCAGCAGGACAAGTTGAGATATCATGACATATACTGAGATATTTGATTTCACTGTATTAAGAGAATCTATATAATTCAGGTTTGTTGTTCAGCCAAGTATGGAGGTCATTTAAGCATGTTTTTATACATGATTTCTAAAGTTTGGTGTTAAGATTTCTAAAGTTTGCTGTTAAGATTTTCTTCAAAACAAAACACATTAGCACCTTTTGGATTTCACCAAAGACATTTTTGACTAAGATGGCAAATCTTGTTTCCTTGCACAAATGCACTAAATGAGGTTGTTCAAATTGGACTTGTTAAAAGTGTTTTGTAACAATTATCATATTCGGCCATGCTCATCATATTTCATACTTGTTTCAACTTAGGTACTTAAACATGCATCTTCATTTTTGTTGTGACAGCATGCTGATAAATGAAGAGAGATGCTCACACAATCTGCGTAGCTGACCATCTTCCTCTCCTCTGCAATCTGCAGCACCCATGTAGCACTCACATCAGCTGGGTTCATTTTATGTGACAAGAAACACCAGCCTGGACAGAAGCAGTGAAGTGAAAGAAGCGTTCAATCTGCATTGAGAGAACAGAGCAAACAGCAAAACCCAGCACCAGTGCTTTTCCTAAAGAGGTGGACGCTCTCTATACCTATAAATTTACCCCTTTCCCCTCTTTATCTCTCAATTTCTTTCTTCTGACAGTGCTATTTCTAATAAGCATTGTTTTGGAGTGCAATCTGTTAGAAAAGTTGCATTGTGCTCAGAGGAATAGATCACTGACCCACAAAAGCCTTCGTAACTTACCAATCTGCCTTCTGCGTACACTTAGGGATTCTCCAAAGTTATCTAGGCTGAAGAGATCTTAACGAAGTCTTTTGTATTATACCAACTGCAGAAGCTTCAAGGGGATTTTTATGCTAATGATTCTCTTTAATCTCCATATAATTCAGGCCAACTAAAAATAGATCTTTTACAAACAATGAATCATCATGACTTTAAGTGGATGCAGTTCTGCCACAATAAAGTTGAAATCTCTGTTTCAGAGCACCTTTCTTTACTCTCTTCACATAACAACCACCCAATAAGCCACTGACAAAAATCAATATAGTTGATTTTTCTTCTCCCCTCTTACTTCAGGTGTCAGTACTATGACCAGAGTCAAATAAAGAAACAATTCCAAGTACCATACTAATTTGAAGGATAATTCCAGACACTAAATAGAACTTAATTTTTTTTTTTTTAATTAAGAAAATTAGTCACGAGGTTGTCAAATCTCACAACAGTAGCAATGGCCATAGTAATTTCTTTTCTGAAAGAAAAGAAAAAAGTACCTAATCCCAAAACAGGCTGTAGACCTACTTTTGCTGCTGTTCAACCCTCCTGGAATGTGTGAGAACTCTGAGACACATGCAGCAGCTGAACGAATTATGTCTGATTAATTAGCATCCATGTTACCTTGCAGATCAGATCCTTCTCACAAGTTTTTGCACAGTGGTATTCCACATGCAAAGCTATCTCCTAGTATCTCACTACCAGGAGACAAATAGCTTTGCAAATGTATCTCTAAGTTCAAGCAGATCTGTGCAGGAAGGGGTTAGTTTTGCATCTGTCCATAGCCCATTTTACTCAAAATATTATCACTAAAGGAAGCAGAAACAGTCATGTTGAAACCCTAAACAGTAATTCAAATGGAAATTTTAAAAAGAGACAATCTAATTGGTTTCCTTACACAATTCTTGTAGATCTTTGAATTTTACCTTATGAAATTCCCTTAAGACAAGTACATAAGATAAAGGATTGTATGCATTTTTCTTAGAAAGAAGGTGGAATAAATGAACAACTGGAGAGCAAAGGCCAACTATTAATATCAGAGGTTTAAGGCTAAGGGAGATCCAGGCGTTGGCTGATGAAAAGTAAGCATAAGATAAGCTGAAACATTGTTTTCTGGACTTTTAAAAGCTTTCATGCATGAACTTCTCTGACATTTGCTTTTGGATCTTATTACATTTTATTTTGTTCTTTTTCAATGGAAGTTAACAGTGTGATCCCTGGGTTAAATTATGTACCTTACTAACAGTGAGACACATCTCTCAATTTACCCAAATTTCAACCTATGGAACTTCATGACTCTGCTGTGCTAGGGTCCTATAAAAGAATGCCAAAGTCAGTATTGGGTAGCACGATGAAAACAAATCCCCAGCAGTGCCCCAGATGTCATGCAATTGCCGTATAACCTCTCTTACACAGTCACACAAAATTCTGACACAGAAGTTTGAGCTGGAAGGGACCCACAAGGATCATCAAGTCCAGCTCTTAAATGAATGGCCCATCTGGGGATTGAACCCACAGCTTGGTGTTATTAGCACCATGGTCTAACCAACTGAGCTCATCTCAGGGTCAATGCACAATGAGAAATTACAGACATTTTTAAGCCCACTCTGTTTTAAAAAGTGCTTTTTAAAATTATTGCAATATATATACCAATTAAACCAATGGGTACAATCACCAACCAGGAGACAGGTATCACAGCTGTGATACCTGTAACTAAGCAGACAACCCAGGCAAAGAATCAGATCCTGAACTACACCAGGAACAGTGAGCCCCCCAAACAGTGGGCTTTGCTAAATAATCCATATTCCTTCCTAATGAAACTAAAGGGGAAGAGATTTACATTCAATGTTAGGGAGAAATTTTTCACTGTGGTGGTGGTGAGGCTCTGGCACAAGTTGCCCAGAGAAGTTGTGGATGTCCCATCTCTGGAAGAGGCTCTGAGCAGACTGGTGTAGTGGGTGGCATCCCTGCCCATGGCAGGGGTTTGGAACTGGATGACTTAAGATTGGTTCTAGCAAAAACCTTTCTATGATTCTATGATTTCTGGGCAGCAGAAGAGACTTCTAGTCAAAACGAGTCCATTCTCTGGTCAGCCATTTTTGCCAGTCCAGAGCACAAAGAAGTCAGTGAGAGGTGTTAAGATCCAGGTATTAAAATTGTCTCTGCCCAAATTAAGGTGCAAACAAAGCTAATAAGCTGAAGTCAATGCTACGGATTTTTATTTAACAGTAAACGTGGGGTGGAGAAGGAGAGGCAGAAAGAAAAATAGGGGGGAAGAGAAAGAAAATGACAGAGAGATACTCAGTGGATCCTGATAGCATCCCATTGGCCCGTGTCTCCCAATCTTCTCCGTGGTGAGGGTTCCAGTCTTATCAAAGTGATGGTCACAGTCTTGATCCGTCCGGGGTCGGAGAAGCCCGCAAAACACAGACTCCCGCGGGTTTATATTCGCACAGGTTCATGTGGCGTGGAGAGCTTTACACTGGATGATTTAATACTTTGGATCAGGGGACACCTTGGGAGTCTTTGATGGAATATGACACCTTCTAAGATATTGCAGCTGCCTCTTACATCATCGAAGTTGAGTCAGTTATGGCCCCTTATGGCCCATCAGGAGGGGTGAATACCTTCAGGCTACGGGTGAATATCCCAGTACTTTCCCAGAGGAGAGTTCTCCCACCTGAGCCATTATGTAAGGGAGAACACTGGCATGATAAAGAACACTATCCCACCTTGCAGGACTTGCCTCTTATCAGCCTCTTCCCTTACCTTGTTCAACACCCAGCTGGAGCCCCCAGTGATGGGTGTGCACCCCTCTGCCCCTGGGTGGTTCAGTGGTCGACTGCTTGAGTCATTAACCATTAACAGTCTAGTCTCTCGCAAAAGGGTCTGCATTTTGTATGAGGACCAGAAGAGTATTTCTTCAGAGACAGTATTTCTCTATGAATCAGAATTACACCTGAGCAAAGCTTAAATTAAACATTTTATCATTTATCTCCCAAGTGAATATCTGAATCTCTGTCTTGCTGATTTTTTAAAACTATGTCTAAGAAAATTTCTTTCTCCTCTAGAAACATAGTTCTCACTTAGTCTGCAGATGCTCTGAATGTTGGAGGTGTAACAAATTGGAGCACTTACTAGAACTCAGATTTTTAACTTTTCTGCAGGAAAGCATTGGTTCTTCCTTCTGGCCAAGTAATAGTAGATTCAGATACACTAACATGAGTAAAGTGCTATTAGATCGGAAGGAATATGTATGAACAGAAATACACATTTCCATGTGAGAAATACGAAGGTAATGCACACTGATACAGTAATTCACTTTTGTAGTCAAAGACCACAATGACGAAAGTGGGAGAGAATTCAGCCGCAGGGAGACTGAAATTCAAACTTTCCTACCATCAATGAAAGGAAATGAAAGACTAACAAAGAGTTAAACAAAATCAGGACTCCAAGAAAGCAATAAATATAAACTAAAAGAGTGGAGGTTTTTTGAAAGTACTTAGTGTTGATGCCTTGAGAGGCAACTTAAAAACAGACAGGAATAAGGGAATAAAGGTAGGCATTTATTTGAAGGGCCTTCAAAGGTACACCCTGGGGAGCCGGAGGCTACTGCCAAGATGGACCCCAAGATGGACAACAGGTCATGAGTTCTCCACACTTTTATAAGTTTGGTTCATTTGCATATCAGGGTTAATTGTCCAATTAAAGCTTCAGTTAATGATGTCGTTTCCCCATGCTTACCCCCCTCTTAAGATGTTGGTTTACACATTTTGGGCCTAGGACAGTCTGAATGTCCTTGGAAAGCAGACCTGGAGAGGCTTTGTTATGTCTACCTGGCATGAGAGAGCAGAAGTTAACAGGCTACAAGAAACTTCAGAGTTACACACTAGGCAGTGCAGGATTTGAAAAATATTAAAGTTAAAAGCTAAGGCATCAGTGTTGCTCAGTGTTGATACTCTGGCAAATTACTTGGACAACTACTACATAAGAGGTAAAATAATCCAACTTCCACACAAAATATTTGAAAGCCCTTACCTGCCTTTCCCCTTTATAGCTATTTTGGCTTTCAGCTTTAGTTTCTTCCTCTTTCCACTTCTAGCTTTCCCTTTCTGCTTATAGTAGTCACCTTCTTACTACCAAACACTGTTCTCTCTCCGAGCTAATAATTATCAAACTGTTACATTCATAGAAGAATTAACATTAAAATTTTACTCCAATTTTTTGAGTTACCCTAGAAACTACTGAAGAGAAAATCCAAGGAAGTACGATTACATAACATACCCTAAAGGCGCGAAGTAATCTGGCCTGGAGAAGACCCACTAAAGAATACTTACTGGACCTTACTAAGCCTTGGCATAGCCTGTTTAGAAAGGTTGTTCTTGCATGAATATTACACATATGTACATATTACAATCAAGTTGCAACTGCAGGCAAAGAAGGGTGACAGGGAGCTCCTTCTGCATTTCTGAAGGAGCCCTTAATGAGTGCAAAGACACCAGGGGTTCACTTTGCTCACCAGCAACTGAAGTAAATATTCTGTGAAATGTGAAAGAATTTAAAGGCCATCTAGTGCTTAGATGCACCTCCCTGCTTACAATTTTTTTTGTAATTTCTGAGGATCAAGAAATCCTCAGAAGGGTAGATAATCTGATGATTTCTTATTGTGTAAGAAATCAGAATAACCATTTACAGAGTATGGCCATGGGAAATACTCTTTAGACTCCCTTGGCTCAGATTAAGTATGATATTTTTTAAACTTTCAGATCTTACTGCCCAAATGAGCCAGAAAACCCTATGTCAGGTGGGTAAAGTTACCTCGCATGTGTTGCACATCAAGCACATCAGCACAGGGAACTAGCTTAGAAAATTCTGGTGAGCTGCCATGTGACTACCTCAGGTTCCTTGATTTGTATATGTTGTTATTCCTGTGAGTTTTCTTTCTTGGAGTTACACATATTATTCCCTTACGTTACTTAAACCTGCTTACAAATTTAAACTTGTGCCAGGAAAGTCTTCCCTTACAGTTTGCCAAAAATTTTTGCAGCTTTGTACGCTTACTATTCACACCATGATGTCCACTTTAATTGTCCATGGATCATGATTGCAAAGATGAGTGTTTTGTATTTACAGATTACTTTCTAGAAAAATGGCCCTTTAGTAAATGATATTCCATGGGATTTTTTAGTAGCACACATATCCCAGAAAAATATTACAAGGCAAAAGATGTCTATGTCTCTCCCCTTGCATTCTACTTTTCTTTCATAGCATTTCTACAGTGCTGTAGGAAACAGCATGTATTTTCCAGATTAAAAACTGGTTTTGAATTGTTTCCTCAATGAATGTTCCACTGTGCAATGCGCTACATACAATCTTACTACTATCCCAAGAGAGAAAGTATGCGTGGGGAACTTCTATAGTACCTTTGTCTAGATTAGATTGTTTGTAATGGAGACATCTGTGTATAAACTACCTTAGGAAATATTAAAAACTGATCCACTTTGGTAAATTACTATTAATGGTTTAATCTATGTTTAATTAAAGAAAACCATTGTACATTTCTTGTTTCATGGGCAAGTGATAACAACAACATCCTGACTTTGCTGTCATTTTCATTTTTCAGTTGCTTTAACCACTCCATTTTAAATGGAAAGGAATGCAAAAGAAAAAGGATTAACCTGCCCCATAGTGCTTTGATACATCTCTGCTTTGCCTTATTGTTCTCCATTGCTGCCTAAACTGGATAAACCTCCTCAAAGTGAAGGAAGAACAGGTTCCTTTCCCTCCTCTACAGAGGGACAACACAATAACTGTGATGAAGAAAGGACCATCTCACGTGTTTCATCATCATCACACAGGTCATTTGTAACTTCCTTTGAATCAGCTGAAGTGCCTGTGGCCCTAGTACTTTATACTTTGGAAATTATTTACCAATAAATTTTCCAATTTATACACTTCTCAGAAACAAAATGTTAACTGAAAATAGGTTTTCCCATAGAAATTTTTGCTAGACATTTTCATTGATTCCATGTTTTATAGAAAATCATGGTGCATGTGATAAATCATATCAAATCTGCTATTAAGACTCTTTCAATATGAATACTGTGAATCTGTCAGTCCATGGACTGTAAAGCATATACTCTAATGAATATTTCCTAGAGCTGACCAGCAAAGAGGGATGTAATAGCTGTGTGACAACACAAGTTGTCTCCATCAGCATGAGTGCACCAACACATTAAAGATGCCCGAAACATCACTGGTTTGCATTCATATAGATAATATCTCTGTGAAGTTATCAAGTTTGGAGTTTTTACTTTTTCCCTCAAGAGCATATTCCTAATTTTTTTTTACTGAGGAATAACATTTTTAAGCAATCAGATAGCAATATTTAAAATTGTAGGCTTCAGAAATCTGTATTACAAAACCTACTCACATAATGGGAATGGAGTTTTTAAAAACCTGCCAAAAAATTCATAACTTGATTCTCTTTTGGAGGTGTTCTTACTATGTGTACAAATTAATATTGACAGTTTGATTAAAAATTAGAATAATTTTTTACCAAGCATTCTGATCTTAGCAACCAAGGCTATGAATGTATTCTTTGAGAAGATGGTCAAAAAGCCAACTTCTTCCATTTTTTCCCCACAAAATAATAAATTCAGCTTGTCCATTATGAGTTTGTTTTAATGATACATTAACAAGTATACTGGTGTGGGGAACAGAGGCATGCCAGTTACTAGTATTACTTCATATCAAGATACTACTGCTGGGTGTTTCAGATGGCCCCGTTACAAGTTCTATACATCAGTGTATCTTTATCACAGTGGCCTGCTAGAACAATGCTATTTGGGGGGGGGGAGGGGAGGGGGGCGGGAGGAAGAAATCTATTTTTCAAGTAACAGATGGATAAACAGATGGGTGGAAAAGTCCACTGAATAGTGTGTTGGCTGCCTGTCATTGCCTGTATGACAGCCAATAAATATCATATGGATTAAACCTGTAAACTAACATGTCCCTATTTAATGAGTTCTTTCAGGATGGTAGATGTTTTCTTGCCAATACTCATATAAATGAAATGCCACTTTGGACAAGGTAAATTTTTGCAAGGAGACCAAACACCTAAGCACAGGTTGCTCTAAGATTATTAACCAAAAGTGAAGAGGGAAGGAAGCCACATGGTAAAGTGTGTGCATTTTTATAGACTGTGAGGTGGTCCTTTTGCACATCTGGAATAAATTCCTGCAAATGACTTAACCTTCAGTATGTTTACACTTAGGATAATGTTTTCATACTCCTTACACCTCTTCTTGTGAGAATTTTATACAATTTGCTCAGGCTTGAGTAAAGCGTGTAATTCAGTAGCCAGTCATGGAGATACCATACCAGACCAACAGTAGAACATATATTTCATCCTCTTTTGAGAGATTCTCTGTATTTTGGGCTAACACAAAATTCATGAAAAAAATGCTGACATGACATAAAATTCCATGTTTACTGGCACTTAGCCCTTCCAGTGCCACATGCATCTTGCATTACAGATGATGACAATTTGCCTGCCTGCCAAGGCCAGCGTGGCTGCGAGGAATGGATGGCTCCTACTCACTTAAGAATATTAGAACATCATCACACGGGTCATTATGTGGAAGAGCAGTTCCTCTACTTTTCTCCCAGCCTACTGTCTAATATTCACTGAGTAATTTCTAGGTCTTCTGAGACAGAGCTGATAATTTTTTCCTTAGTCAACAAACCATCACTGATTTTACAAAGATAGGTAAAACTCTTACAGGCTCAGTTCCACAGTCTGCAAAATGAGACAAAGAGAGATTAAACAATTTATCCACACTGCATTGAAAAATCTGCCTTGAAAAGGAGTTCAGTTCTCCAGAGCAATGCTCCAATGCCTTCACCACATGGGAATCTTATTCTTAAATTTTTGAAGAAAATACAAAACCAAATATTCAGGTACAATAATGACATGTGAATTTAAGTATTAACATCACTTTCAATAATTTTTCACAGGTAGTAGAAATCGATTTGCTGATTTTCAAAAAATTCCTTGAGAACAGTATTCCTGAAGAGAAAATACAGGACTTGTTGATGCCATAACCATAAACTATTTAGTTTTGCCTAGATGGAAAAGAATAGAAAAAGAAAATGCAAAATATTTTTGCTATGAAAATGTAATCTATAAACTCACTACCAACAGGTAGGCTGAATTTCATTAAAAATTTCTAAAAATGTATAGACAGTTACAAAATGCTGAGAACAATATTTTGCAACACTATCAGACGTAAAAGTCTGGATGTACCCAACAGAATCTCGTATGACAACAGGAAACTGATTAGAATTGGAAAAGGAAATAAAAAAAGAGTAGAAAAATCCTGAATTGGTGAAAAAAAGATTTGACCTAAGGTAAACATGGTGAAGATTATTTTTGAAATTCAATAATACATTCTGCCATACAAAAGTATCAGCATGACAGCTCCTTTGCCTTTTTACACAACACCTTTTCCTTGAGGAGCTCCAAATCCTGTAAAGAGGTTAACAGCTGCATGACACTAATTAGTTTAATATTACTCTATTTATATGAAAGGTGGCTAATGTGACATAAGAGGAAAGAAACCACCAGCACTTTAAAACACTAATTAAAAAAAAATTTAAAAAGAAGAATAAAAGGACCTGACCAGTTTAGTCCCCTAAAGAGATTGAAAAGGAGAATTGCAAAGTGTTCAGAGGAAGACTTTGGGCTGCAGTGTTTGTCCTGTACCGTCTGTTGGAGAGCCCAGACAAAGTCAGGTGCTCAGGGGTATAGCAGATGACTAAAGATATAACCCACTCCAAGGACAGCATGTTCCTGTTATCTACAGAACCACAGAGGCACTGCCACAGGCTGCCCAGAGAAGGCATCCCTGAAAGTGTTAAGGGCCAGGCTGGATGGAGTTCTGAGGAATCTGGTCTACTGGAAGGGGGTTGGAATGAGATGACCTTTAAGGTCTCTTCCTATCCAGGCCATTCTATGATTCTAGGTAAGAAAACACAAAACACTGAAGTGATGTCATGAGAAAACACATGCAAGAGATTTCTGATTAGCATTGCTTCTACTCTGCCACAGGATCTTGTCCTAAGCAGAGACAGAAGATAGAACAGAAATGGGCAACCCATTGGTGCTGGATCACAAACACACGTGGTGCTGAGTCCTTGGTCTAACACAATCAGTTGATTTCTTTAAAAGCCTCAAAGAAGCCTGTGAATATCCCTTTTTAGAGTCTTTACAAGGCTCCAGCACAGCCAGCAAGACCATAGTGTTGAGCAGCCCTCAATCTATGCTGACACTGCTCCAGTGTACCCAGAAACAGGTAACTCCAGTTTTTTAAAAAAAACAGCTCCCATTTTTCTAGCCTTTTTGGGCAGATGGGGCATGTGCTTGTGCAGACATTATTGGATTCAGTCTTGCCTAGGGCTGGAGAGTTCCCGAGTAGTTGGTTTGGTTTTCTTACGCACTATAGCAGCCTTTTGAGTGACTGCACACTAGATCTGATTGAAGGGGTGAATTAAAAGTAGAATATTCTCCTTTAGTGTAATGTAACATGTAACCATGCACCTTGCTGTACACTTAGTCATCCCTCTATGTGCGAATAAGCCCACCTGTGAAAGAGCTGCTCTACTCTGGGCATATTATTATGATTGACAGAATCTGTCAGAAACCACAGTGAGGTTTTTGGCCTCTTTTCCTTAACTTACATGTAGCAGAAAATGAATTTTTTCAAGTACTAGGAAAGTTAATAAAACCACTAGAAAGACAGTTGACATAAAGAAACACAGGCATTTTATTTTTACCTCTCCAGACTGAAGAGTTTCAAATTTTGACAAGCAAATCTTTGTCCAACTCTTTCTTTTTTAAACACAGAGGCTTACGCCCCTGAAATAACTAAAAAATTACATAGAAGCTTAGATTAAAATTAAATGAGGTTTAGATGTGTTCCTGAACTAATTTTTTCTCCTTGGCTGATTAGTGTCTGGAGTCTTAGAAATGCCTATATTCCAGTTACTTATGGCAATTCAAAGTCCCCAGAGTTTGACAGGATCCAAAATACCATAATATTAATATAATAACAATAATAATATAATTATAATAATAATATAGAGTATGAATTTACTCTACTGAATAAGAGCAACATGAAACAATCAAGTGTTCTCAGCCTTCTGGATACGTACAGATTTAAAGCTACTACTGTCTTGGTATTTCTGTATCCCAGCAGGGATGGGTTATTCCATGGAACATCAGCCAAAGCAATGCATGAAGTAATTGTTCACACAAAAGTAGAAACAGTGAAGATTATTGCTAGCCTTTCCATAGTTTTCTCCTTCTATTCTCCTCTTTGACTGATTTGTTCTCAATATCCATGTCACAAGCAGACTTTGTTTTCTCAGATATCAAGAGGATTTTTGTCACTTGACTACTACAGTCTTGCCTTTTCAACACACAGTGCACTTAGGTGCATCCAGTTTCTTCACCTCTTCAGCTTCCAGCCTAATGCACCTGCCTCCAGCAGATTAGATACAGATGCCCAGCAATTCCACTAACAGGTGATTAGATTATTGTACAGGTTGAAGCCATCTCCAGCTGAGTTGACCTGTGAAATTATTTAACCAGACACATAACGAATCCTTCTGAAACTCAGCCATAGAAAACATAGCTAAAGCACAATTCACAGAATCACAGGATCACAGAATCGCAGAATCACAGAATATTCTGAGATGGAAGGGACTCAAAGGGATCATCGAGTCCAACTCCTGGCCCTAGGCAGGACACCGCAAGAGTCACACCATGTCTCCAAGAGCATTGTCCAGACACTTCTTGAATTCTGCCAGGCTTGGTGCTGGGACCACTTCACTGGGGACCTGTTTCAGTGCCCAGCCACCCTCTGGGTGAAGAAACTTTTCCTGATATCCAGCCTAAACCTCCCCTGACACAACTTCAGGCCATTCCCTTGAGTCCTGTCACTGGTCACCACAGAGCAGGGATCAGTACCTGCCCCTCCACTGCCCCTCATGAGGATGCTGAAGACCACAATGAGGTCTCCCCTCAGTCTCTCCTCCAGGCTGAACAGACAAAGTGCCCTCAGCTGCTCCTCACACAGCTTCCCCTCAAGGCCCTTCACCTTTCTCATGGCCTCCTTTGGATGCTCTCTAATGGCTTCATGTCTTTCTTACATTGTGGCACCCAAAACTGCCCCAGCACTCCAGGTGAGGTCACCCCAGCCCAGAGCAGAGTGGGACAATCCCTCCCTTGCCTGGCTGGCGATGCTGTGCCTGATGACCCACAGGACAGGGCTGTCCCTCTTGACTGCCAGGGCACTGCTGACTCACATCCAGCTTGCCATGGACCAGGACCCCCAGGTCCCTTTCCATGGCACTGCTCTCCAGCCTCTTGTTCCCCAGGCTATAAACACAACCAGGGCTGCCCCAGACCAGGTGCAGAAACTGGCTCTTGCCCGTGTTGGACTTCATATGGGCAGTCTAGTGATTGCCCATCTCTTTAATATTTTGAGGTCTCTCTGCAGGACCTCCCTGCTTTTGGGGGAGTCAACAGCTCCTTCCAATTTTGTATCAGCTGCAAACTTACTTAGTATCCCTTCAAGTCCTGTGTCCAATTCTCCCCAACACTGCCAACAGAGGATCATGTCCAGGGGTTCCATATACATCATTACTCCCCATGTGGATCCCCCTTATACACATTTATCAACACCAGACTAGAGCTGACTAGTTCTGGAAGCAGTCTGGAGGACACCCAGAGTGATCTACATGTCTATGGTCACATTGCTGTCACACACAACTCTGATTTGAAACTGCCAGTAGTGTCTAGGAAGGACTCTGGGCCAACTTCTGTGAAGACACACACAGGGACGTTCCAAAGCAGCAACTTGATCATGTACAGCCTCATCACAGACACACTCTTGCCATCAAAATATAGTCTATTCATGTGTTTGACCCTGAAACATCAAAGCTGTGTTGCTACAGAGACAATCTTGACCAGAATCCAGGCTGCAAAACCTGGAAAATTCAGTTTTTAAGGTCTACTTTAAACACAATATATGCTAGTTCTATCAGTTCCTTGCAAAGATGTGCAAAAGATTCTTACAATTTGAATGATCATAACAAATACTTTTACAAGTGTGTGTTATCATTTAGGAAAATTAAAACAAACAAACAAAAAGACACAGAAGAATGAGGTCATGTGTATATTATAACTAAAGTTGCAACATTAATGTTGAGTTTAGACCCTGAAGCTTTGAGTCTCTTACCACTGGAAAAAAAAAAAAAAATGATCAGTATTCTTTGAAAAACCCTTTGTTAAAAGGTTTGGCATTTAAACTGGCAGTAACCCCCAATATTGCTAGTTTTCTTTTCTTCATCTTTTTTTTTTGCCCTTCTTATGTTAAAGCCATTGCAAATGTGTAGGACAAGATGAGAAGAACCTGCAGGAAAATAGTTTGTAACATATGAGCAATATAGGCTATGTAGGCTGATACAAATTTCATTATCTTATTTAAAAGTCTTAGTGATTCACATTAGATTACTTTCTAAATTTATTTGTTGATAGAAGAAAAGCTAAAAAAACTCCAGAAAACAGCCTACTATTCAAACACCTGAAAATCAAGATAAGAGCAAGTGTGGATTATCTGGGTATTTAATTCTTAGTTTTTACTAAACTTTTGCAAATAAAATAAAAAAAATCCAGCTCTGCCTTTATTTCACTTCAGCTTAATGTTTCTAATTAGAAATGCTGAAAAATCATGACTGGAAGTCTTAATACATAGTGTTTCTGAACTCAATCCAATCAGCTACTAAGGAAAACATCCCATCTAATTCTAAAACTTATTTTTGTGTTACAAAGGTTCAACAGAAACTTTGAACTTTTGTAGTTTCTTTAAAGCTGAACCCCTAAACATTTCCAGATTAAGTTTTCACTGTATTAATGACAAAGCTGTTTAAACAAAAGTGCCATTTTAAGAATTGAACCTAATATTACAAGTACAGTGCAATGTGGTCTTCTCAAACATCTCCCCTAACAAGTCCTTTCCAAACCTCCAAGCTGTGATTCAGAAAGAGAAGAATAGTTCAGGGGCAACAGCACGATGAAGCCCTGAGTCATGCACACTTTGTGGAAAGAGTTGGTGTATCATTAAGTAATACAGGAGGAAAGAATAATTGATACAACCATGGGAGGACAAAGCCTACATTTGTGCTGTATGACTCAGCATGCTCTTCAGCAGCAGCATTACAGACAAACAGCTCTCTGCAGGTCCAAAAGAAGTGGGGTCTTTCGAGAGGAGAACACGGAACTTTACTTTGGCAATTTGCTTCAGCTCACAACAACTCTGGAGTATCACTCACATGTAAATGTAAGTTACACACTACAGGAGAGAATTAAAAAAAACCTAGGGGCTCCTTGTGACTTCTGCTATGCTATATAGACTACAAAATTAGCACTACATAAAAGAAAATCACCTCACAAAGGTAAAAGAAACACATTTTAAGCATCACAGGTGAAAAATCTGGAGTTTAGTAATAACATTTGCCATGTCAGTTCTGTCACCTCAGTTGCATTAGTTCCATTATTTTCTCCACATCCCTGTTCATACATGACTCTTTCAAACAATGGCCACATCACACTGCAATAGAAACACAGACATTGACTCATGTTATTTTTAATTAAACATTAACATAGACAGGAAATACTCCATGGCTTTCTGGGAAGAAAATGGCTATGGGGCTTATCACTATTGTCAAGAGAAAACCCTAACAGAACAGAGCTGGGAAAAAGTAGGTGACTCAACCAACATTTTCCATTTCCAGCTACTCATGTATCAAAAGTAAATACCAGAGATCAACATAATCTAGTGACTTAAAAAGAGAAATGGTCTTCTTTTAGTTCATTCCCCTTTAGTACAGAATATTATTTACATGATAGTTACCATTTCTTCATCAAGTCTGATTGGGAAAACCACCTACACATCTTCTTTGGAAAAATCTGGGCATTGACATAAAGTTTTCCATAAAATTCACCCTCACATCTATTTATTCTATTTTTTCCCCTTCAAACCACCCCAGATTTTCTTCCATATTTCTCTTTCCACATTCCAAATATTTATTTTCAAACATCACAATTCTTTGCAATGGTCATTTGTGAGCCAGTCTCTCAGCTGTCACATGGGTACAGATGCAAGACAATATTGCAATAAATGGATTAACAAGTGCAGTACATTACTGTTGTTCACAATTAAAGGCTTACAAGCTACTGACATAGGAAGTTTCCTTCATTAGCCTGGCTTCTTCCTCTTGAAGAAGGAGGCCTTATTTTCTCAAATACCCTAAGGATGGCCATGCTAATTAAGGAAGAAAGATTTATTTATGGTGTGTATATGTATCCACGTATGCCTGTATGCATACCTAGATACACACCTTCATACACTTAAAATTGGCTTGGTTAAAACAGCGTAGATATATAAACTTTGTGCTCAGGTAACCAATAAGTGTAGAATTCATCCAGAATCCTACAGCGTGAAACCTTTGATGTAAACAAATTCATAGGCTTCAGAAGGTATTTGCCATTGCAGCACTCTTTATATTGTCACAACTACCTCTGTAAAATAGATATTTGATATAAAATTCCTGCAGAGCTTCTCTGAAATTTAAAGAAAAATGAAACAGAGATGGAGAAATGGCCAAAACCTCCTTCACTTATTTTTCCCATATTTTCATTTTGGGGTACAGAAAGAAGAGCAGAATTTTCTTTGCTTCTATTTAAAATCTGAAAAAGCCCTATGCTTGTTTTCAGATACACAAGCAATTCTATTTCCTTCAGCATTCTGACTGAAAGTACTTTGCATTTTCCAATGGTCATCGTTTTGAAGAGGTGCAATATTCTCATTAGCAGTAGTTTCCAACAAGCTCTGTATTATTTCAGTAACATGAAGAGAAGAGAGAAATAGGATTTATGTAGGGAAAAGGGAGAATTTGAGACGACATGCCCTGGCTCTTGGGAAGCAGCAACTGAATGGTACTACCACGTGACAGCTGCTCTGTGTAAGACAAAGTGTTTATCCCCGCAGTTTGCATCTAAAGACTTTAGCATCAATAAAGACCTTAAGAGTGGTAATTAGCATAATTTCAAACAAGTTACTTGAGTTTGCACTTCATTGCTTAATTGACACTTTACTCAACAGAAGGTATTTCATACACACATAAACCAGAATTTTATTAGAAATGTGATGAATGTTTTATTTTTTAGACAAAGTAACATGCTAATGAAGATGGAGTTAGAACTATGGTACCATTTTGAGACTATGCTGGTGCCATGACAATTTCGCAGCAGAAACTATATTGTAACTACATTAATAACAGCTTTGTTACCAGTCAGTTCTCTATATGCATGTCATTTGTAAATAGCTATATAAATGTGTAAGTCTATCCATATTTATGATCACTACATATTTATGCTATTTACCCTTTTTCCTCATCAGAAATGACTAAAAGGATAAGGAGCTAAAGTGCACCAGAAGTTTCCTCATCCCCCTAACAAACACTGGAAGGTGAGGGAATTTAAAAATACTCTGTTTGCTATTTCAGATAACTTCAGCCCTGTGGAATAACCTGCACCACTTTTAGCAATGGCTTGTCTTTCTACAGATTTTTCCTCAATCTGACAACTGTACTTCCCCTGTGAGAAGAGGAAGAGCCCCATTACAGTGTACTGTAAATAACTACAGCAGATGGATTGTTATTAATGGGAAGACCAGAATTTGTTTATACAGGCAGAGGAACCACAACTCTATTTTTAGATACAAATTTAATTCATTTAAAAAAGAATACCTGAAAGTTTAAAGAAAGTAGACTGCTGAAACAGGTGATAACACTGCTAGTTTTAAGACCTGGAAAACTTTAAATAAAGAGAGTAAGATATAATTACTGAAACTCCGCCAAGATTATAAAAGAAAACAATAATAAATTTCTGCAAGAACATATTAAACCCACACATGAACTATTCTTCAAGGAAAGGAATCTTTCCCAAAACAGCCACTTAGGTTAAATGGGAGGAAATTATGAAACTGAATCACAGAGCTGTACGGCTCTATTAAAAAGAAAAATAATAGGAACCAATCACCCACTCTTTGTTTTCTGTGATTGCTAGTGCTTTTTATTTTTTTTAAAAACTAAGCAGGCAAAATTAAATTTTTCTACTAATGAGTATGTGTTGACTCCTGTGAAAACAACAGTGAGGACTTCTCCACAACTGTTTGCCACAGCTATTTTTAATTTATTGCATAGTCTTAAACATCCTGAATGACTACCTGAAGGACCAATGAAAACACTAATTCTGAAAATACTTTGTAACAGTTTAAGCTTTTGTGAATCTTTAATTCTCAGATGAGTGAAGCTTGTTAAGAAATTAACATTTTTCCTTTTCTAATTTACCGTTCACGAAATGCATTGTTGTGGATTGAGTGAATTACAGTACCCAGCTACATTAAAGCTACCTGCAATGTTGGGCTGTACTTGAATATGAGCACCTACATACCCTGTCTGTAAACACCGCTGAATATAATAATACTAATACTCTTACAGATATCAGTATTTAACTTCATTTACTATTTTGTGCAGAGAGAGAGATGCGAATGTGTGAAAAAGTCCCTTTCAAAGACCCATGTTGATAATAATGAAGTTTTTTAATTGATTCCCTGCAGATAAGCCAAACAAGGAACAACCAAGAGCAAAACATTCACCAGAGTTCAACTTGCCTTTTCGAATGTTGCTTTGTTCTCAAGGGACACAAAGGTGACTCTTCACTGATGGAAGCTCCCCACCTTCTTTTTCAGCTGAGGACGCAGAGTGGGCTGGTGCCCCACGCCACCTGCTCGCTTGGGCTTGCCTTGCAGAGCACTCACCAGCTGCAAGCCCTGGGAAGCAGCAAGTGCCAGACATGGCTGAGCTGGAAGCACAACACACCTCCTGCATTATTCAGCCTCTGACCACCTACTCTCCAAACACAGAAGACAATCCACACCAACCTCACAGGAGGAGCACTTATCACCGATCCGCCTGCTGGCACAGAAACTTGGACTGTGGCAGAAAGCTCAGAATAGAATTGCCACCAGCAGTGAGGTCAGCAAAGGTCATGATGGACAAGGAGAAGGAGAGGATGCCTGGGTAAGCAAAACAGTCACAGGCAGCCTGAAATGCAGAAAAGAGAGGTCATAAAAATAAAACATGGCAAAATGAATTAAATAATTTGTTAAAATATTAAATAATATGCTTATTTCTGCATGCAGACACACACATGTCATTAACTGTTGGTTGAACATCAGATAGAATCTCCTATGGGCATTTAATTAGATTCTGAATATTTTTCCCTACACATCCTGATGACCTGGAACATTTCCAAAATATTAGGATTATGATTAAGTATATATATATATATGAAAATTTGGATATTTTTGCAAATAGGATTTTCAGCTTATGTTTTCTGCGTAATAGGCCTTTGGTAATAGGCCATGGGCCCACTGGTTTAACAGGTTCTGGCAGAGAGATCTACCTTCCATTTATTGTTGCTACTTGTGCAGCTCATTATAACAACAAAAACCAGCAAAGCTGAGGGCTTTCATCAATCCATAAATCTGTGTATTTCTTCAGGCCAGTGGTTAAATTTTTTACTGAGACTTTGATATGTCTTAAGGATCTGTACTTTGTCCCTTAGAAACAGCTTTTTAATTAACTTATTTATTTATTGATGAGTGTAGATGAGAAGAAAGAAGCAAGGGTAATCAGGAAAGCACACATTCCCAGCCTATTAACCTCTGTTATTCAGAAATGCTCCAAAACCCCCTTAACTTTCATCTTTTCTCTCTTTAGATAGACAAAATGCCTTACATTCAGTACGGAGGAGAACTAAACATCTTTGCCAGCTAATATCTGCATAAAATGAACCCTAGATCAATAGAGTTTTGTATTTACAGACATCTGTCACAGATGACCAATCCTCCAGTAGGTTAAACTCAGAAGGAATGAAAAATAGTTGTTGAGATGCTGCTGGAGATGGGCTACATTGCCATTTCACAAGAAAGACTACAGGGTTCTAATAGTCTTTAACCTTATTGGACCAAAACAACCCACAAAGCCCAAACTATAGTATTTGCCAAAACTGTACTCGTCAACCTCTTTCTGAATTATTTTAATGTGGTGTGCTCCTCTGTTGCTCATCACATACTACTTTAAATAATTATAGATAGAATTAATTATAGTAGAATTAATTATTAACTATAACTAATTATAGTTGCTATAATTGCTATAAAAACATAATTGCAGACATTGCAAAGAAAACAGTTGAAGATAAAACATGAATTGGCATTTGATGACAGTTTGACATACTTGCAAGTCAGCTGACATGCTATTAAGTAGAATATCACTGATACAAACCCAAGCTGCTAGAGAGTCAGGTTAGCCTGTTTGGGAAAAAGGTTGTGCAAGAGACATGGTTTCTTTGCCCCAGCTGCAACACAGCCTCTGCCAAGCTAATAAATTTTTGTTGAACAAGGATTAATAGCTCTGCTTTAACTAAATTGCTTTCATTTCCAGGAGTAACACTCATCTGCACAGTTTTTACTAAATCAGTTATTAAAACAAATTCACATCAAGTAATTACAGATTGTGTGTATTTAAGATCATTATTTTAAGTGGAATCACAGCTTTTCATGTCACATTCAGGCATCTCAAAACTCTTCAGGCCTGCCTATACTTTACTTCTGCATTTTGCTGAGATAAAGAAAATGTTATTTTTATGCCATTGCCCCTTTTTGCCATAAAAAGCTGTCAGGGCATGCAGTGGGCTACAACTCCCTTCTCCTTGAATTTTGGAAAGGAAGCAGTGGCTGCAGTGAACGCAAATAGAGCTAATAATAATTATTAAAGCCAACTGGGTACAAGTCACACATTCTAACATTTCTCAACTTTTCTCCCAACAACACTTTAAAGCCTTAGAGCATTTCAAGCTGCTGGATTTAACACAGAGACAGATCCCATATAATTGCTAACTGCCCACCAGTGTAGCATAATTTGGGAAAAAAATGGAAGCATGACTCAGGCAATTTGAATTATATCTCGACTTTAATCACTGGAAGTGATATTCCCAAAGAACTATCTTTCAAATTAAACACTTCTCTCCATTGTGGAAGATATACCCCTCCAATTTAACCTGCCCAAGAAAAGTCATGTGCATTACGCTTTTTGAGAATGATGAAATGATTCTCCTTATCCAATAATAACCCTCAATCTTTATCGTTACCCAAGGCAACTTTAAATTGCACAATCACCAATTATACCATGTACCGCTAGAGGTATCCTGCAGCTCTTAATATCACTGAACAATCCTTACAGGCTGCAGTTGACAGCCAGACCCAGCCACATTCAAACATTTTGCTGCTTTGTCACACAGGATTGCTTTAGGGACAGGATGAGAAGCTAGTGAGCTATGGACCCCAAATCTCCAGCTCCCCAAAGCACTGTTAGTCTCGGTCTGGCAAAGTGCCTCCCATCGCTCAGGAATCTCCTCTGGAAACGTATTGACCTAGCTTTCAAGACTAAGGAAATTACTCATTGGGAAAAGCTGTGATTACAAAGCCGTATTTATAAATATTTTCATGCAATAGTTTAATTCAACAATCTATCACCTTACTAGGACATAAAGTGTAAGAAATACTTTTAAGGATGCATTTGTAAAGGTTCATGTTTAAGAGAGGCTTTTATGCTTCAGAGAGAAAAAATTTGTGTTGAAGACAATCTGATTAGCTGATAAATCACACATGAGCAGGACATAGCAAGAACCTTCTTTTCTTCCACTTCAAACCTTTGTACACACCTTCCAGGGTGGCAAACAGAGGGCAAGGGAGGAGGGAAAGAACTGAAATTCCTAAAAATCAGAAGCAAGGCTCCAAAAATGACATGGCTATCCTGAGGGGAACAGGAGAGGGTGGAGGGTGGAAAAGAGAGGAAAAACTAAAACTTAAAAGAAGGAAACAGAAACGGGGAGAATGGAAAGGGGAAATACAGAAAGATTATACTTGACTATCATAAATAGCTATGGGAAAGATAAGGGACTTCAACTTGCATGGTTTTCTCTGCTGCCATGAAGGCTGGAATTCAGTTTTAATGTTTCAGGAAAATTGATATTCTCATGCCCATGGGAAAACTCAGAGCATCATTAATAACAAAGGTAATGAGTGTTGTCAGCACTGAATCTGATGCACTGACTTGAACGCAGAAACATATCATAATTTTTATATGCAAGAATAAGCAAAATTACAAGTGAGGATTTTGCTTAGAGAAAGGAAAACCTAAGTTAAGCACAGTTACTATACAGCCTCACTATCAAATTAAGAGGAATAAACTGTGAATGCATGCTGAGGAATGCCTGTTATTCTGTAGGCTATAGGAAGCGACTGGGAGTAATGCCAGTTCAGGTGGCACCCTGTGTAAGAGGGAACATGATAGTCAGTAGTTCTGTTTAGTAAGCAATATTAATTCTATATCCCTAACACAAATGATGAATTACTTCAAAGGAGAAACTGTGACAGAAATTATTAGGTCGTTATTTCCTCATCAGAGTTAAAAACTAAAAAAAAAACAAACAAACAAACAAAAAAAAAACCACCTAAAAAAAGAAAGTGCAATGTTTGCTTTGCTCAAGACTATTTGAAAAAAGGTTTGAATTGCCTTTTCTCTGGAAAACCAACTACTTTGTAACATTTTTTTTTTGCTATACAGAGTGCTCAAATGAAACAGAATCCTAAAAACAGCTAAAACTTGACTAGGTCAAGTAAAATACTTGCCAACTATAACTATGGGAGTGTATAAACTGTGAAAGAGTACTTTTAATATGCTGCTGAATTACTGAACTATTGGGAAACGTGGCTGTGCTCCCTTTGGTATATAACTGGATCTAATGGTCTCTGCAATTAAATTCATTAATTATTTTTTGTCTCAGAGACAAATGTTGACTTCTGCTGCTGGTTTCACTTAATTTTAAAAGAACAATAGCCAGCTTGCCTGGAGGAACAAAAGTTATCAAGTTCAAACAGCAATCAGAAAATACCCCCTACGCTAAAGCTCCTGATATGTTCTTTTCCAAATAACAAGAGATCTATTAATAAAGCATTAAGTCAGTGCTCTAAAAAGTAAGATATTGGAACCCTTTAAGGGAAGGCTGAGATTTTAATCTCCATGTCAGTCATCACACTATCGGCTACAGCGGTGCTCCTGCCCAGGTGTGCAGGCTGCAGCCCAACGCTGCTCTGTTTACTGAAGATGCACACATGAAAAATTGGCAGGGTCCTGGTGTAAAGGCTGGTGTGACAAATCCCTAGTCATCCCTTAATTACCTTTGTTTTAGAATACTATTAAGTGCAGTACAAATGCATGGCAGGGCATTTGCCAAGCTCATTTAATTAATCTACTATTTTATAATTTCACATCACCTGTTAGTTTTTAATAGCTCAAGTAACAGTGATAACTATAGGATATGTGCTGTTAAGATATCAAGCCCATGTTTTTTAGAACAGTGGAAACTTCTTATATCTGTAATAGGCGCAGCAACACTAGAGACTAAATACCCTTTCCTCTCACATAATTTTTCTGTCATCCTCCTGCCCTCCCAAAGAGAGGCAGTTAAAAGAAATACACAAGCTTCAATTCCAAGGATTTTTTTATTATTATTTTCCTAAATTTAGTTTTCTAAAACCCACTGTCACTTACTGAGCCATTCTGGAATGCAGTATACTATATACTAGTGAACCTGCCTCCACATCAAAACTGTTTTAATTCAGCATTATCATATTTAGTCACTATCATACAAGTGCTGGCAATCAGCCTGGACTGCCCCATACTCAGTGGACCTTGTTTTGCAGAGTTTTGAGTCCCTTCTGCTTCCAAAGAGGCCCACAGTCAGCTACTGACATTAACCTCTGTTCTGCCAGCTCTCATTGCCTACCAAGATTTCAATTTTTATTTCTATCACAACTATGAAAAATGGGATATTTTAGAAATAAGGCATATATATTGTCAAGCACTGGAACAGGCCGCCCAAAGAAGTGGTTGAGTCACCATCCCTGGAGGTAGTTAAAAACATGTGGCACTGAGGGACATGGTTTAGTGATGGACTTGGCAGTGCTGGGTTAATGGTTGAACTCGATGACCTGAATGGTCTTTTCCAACCTTAACAATTCTATCATTCCATAACAAAGCTGGACCCACAAGTAAAGGCTGCAGGATTAGGCTCACAGACTGTGCATGTATTAACAGGCATGCATGTGTCATTACTCTTGAGAATATAACTTTTGCACTATATTACAAAACAGTTTTTATGATATCTCAATTTTCAGATACTTATCAGCCAAGACTGTCAATACTTATTTCAGTTCTTAGCAAAGTCTGCAAGAGATGTTCTTCCGTGTGAAACTACTTGACTAAAAAAAGTATTTATACAATTTACAAGAAAGATGTGGAGGGATGATCTTAAAATACAGTTTGAATTAACAAAGAAGGTTTTCTATCCGGAATTGTTGATGACTAAGTGGTTACTAAGCTTCCACATATTTTAGTGTACAAGTTATCATGAGTCTTCAAGATTTTTTTTACAGTCACTAACTTGCGGTATAACCTTGTTAATGCTATGTTGCTATGTTAATATTATTAGTATTATTACAGCTAATGTGAAGTTCTAATGACATCGTAAGTCTAGCAGAAACCCATTCTGAGCTCTAGTATACCTTCAGTACACAGACAGACTGCATTTTCCTTGCCAGAATCACATCCACAGACTGGAACTGAAGAGATGACAGTGGAGTACATAAAACCTAAGTTTTTATTTAGGTATTCCAACATGTATGAATTTTAAGATGTGATTTATATAGTGTGATTTGTTTTCATTCCAGTTTCTATCATATTCCCCAGTGTTTCACTGTTTAGGCAAATTTTTTAAATGAATGGTCAAAAACATGACGTATATTTTCCACTGTTATGTCTGCAAAAATTGTACAGGCACTGAAGAACGGATAGAATTTTTATACATATATATTTTATTCTAATAATAATCAATTACAAATTTTGAGAAACTGCACAAGTTTGTTTTTCTGTCTTTTGAATTAGGTATCTTCACTGAAGTATTTTCAGATAAGAACATGACCTTTGTTCTTTTAAAATTCCAGTTAGGATAACTTAAAACAACTACTGACCTGTAAAACAAGTTATCCCCATGTTTTTATCTTGCATCTTCATGTTGACAATAAACATGCTCTTCCTATGATCATTTGCAGGTGCTGTCAAAAGACTCCAGAGCAGAGGTACTCCCAGGACAGACAGAGGGAGCTAAATCTCCAGTTTTCTTCTTTAAAAAGACATCTCTAAACAAGCTGTCAAGTTTAAACTTGCAACCATAAAAACGAATTTGAAACACCCTCCAGCTTGTTTTTCACCATTACAACCAATCAAATTAGGCTTGTAAAAGCAACAGGAAGAATATGATTTGGCTAAAGTTCAAGGTACAATGAAAAAGTTTTTGTTTTTATAAATATAGCTATGTCAGTACCGTAAGAAATTTAGACAACTGATGACTTGCTCTGTTTTTTTAGCTTTGATTTCCCATGAACAAATATTTGCTTCTTTTCCTGATTTAGTGATGTAATAGTAATACTGAAAAACATGGCATATCATCAGTGAAATATGTCAAGTAGAAAAGTATTAAACAAAATTAATTTTAATAAACTTCTAAGGACAGGTATTACAGTTTACTAAAAAAAGAAAAGCCCTTTCCTCTCATTCACCTGAAATAAGCTTAAAGAGGATCCAGAAAGGCAAACACAGTTCTAACTCCAAAGGAGACAGAGGGAAAAACAGATCATATTTAGAAGCATATATACCTTCCCACTCTTACCTCTCATTACGCACAAGAAACCATGCTCTATGTCCATGTACAGACACTGAGCTCTCTCACTGCTACTGCTTATCCCCAAACAGGCAAAATTAAGCAATGAACAGAAAAAGTAGTAGAATACTGCACATATGAAATTTTATTAAAATTGGATATCAACCTCATAAATAATGTTTTTTTAAACTTTTCAACTTTACTGCTTATTTCTTTTAAATTAAACATATTTTTCTATTCTATCTTCTACAGGGCCTGAGTGAAGGGGAAGAAGTTGTTCTACATTCATTTAAATTATTTGCAAGAATCACTTGTAGCAATGAAGTCTTAATTAATCCACAAAATCCTGCTTTAATTGCAGTATAATTCCAGTGTAAAAAGGCCTCTGCATTTGATTATATTTCTGAAAGACTCATAAATTTAATTTCATATTATTCTAACTTACAGATAAGTTTTAAGCAAGTGCTTTATGAAAAAAATAAATGTATGGATATAAAGACTGATTACCATATTCCACTGAATGCTCTTCAAAATCCTGGTGTAAATGGTACTAAACCTACTGAAAGGCTCTTTCTTGAGAAGTTTTGAGGCACAAGAAAAAGAGGTCTGAGCCCCTTCCTTACTCTTGCTAGAAGTAAAGATGTTAAGTAAGATGGGCAGCAAAAAATGACTTAGGAGTTCATTACTTCTCTGTTTATTCAAATTTGTCTCATTTTTCACCAGTACTTTTGCACAGTGATACTCAAAACAGTGAGTCATGACTGATTATTTAAAACAACTAAATTATTTTAAAATTTAAATTAATCAAATCACTAACAATCTGTGTCTAAGACTTCTTATTGCGATGCTCCCACCCCTGCACATCACCTCTCCTGAGGGCATAGCTCTTCTCACTGTGCTGTTACACTGTTTATGAGCATAAACTCTCCAATTAATACCATGTCTTCTCCAGCACAAAAAGTAATCTTAGAGCAATCATATGAATCATTAATAATCATAGAAATGCTACTCTAGAAAGCAGAATGCAAAACATCCGAATACAACACTTGGTACTGGAAGAGGCACTTGCTAATAGAGTTCACTGAAGTCAGCATTTTCCCATTCATATTCCATTAGGAATCCTTTCCTTCCAACTTCCATCTACCAAATACCTCCATATATTTTTACAAAAACCCATGTTTCAGACTAGGATTTTTTTCCAGTCAAGTGGTAATCTTGGCAGATGTAACTATAAAAGAGTACTGATAAAATACTCAACTGTGAAAGCTAAAAAAAACCCCAAACAACCAAAACTGAAGAGATATTAATTCCTTGTATTACTTGCATTATGAAACAATGAAACTGATTCTTTTTCTTTAGGAAGCAATAGGGAAGTAATAGTTGTCAGTAGGCCCTCATAGCCTATAAATGCTGACAATTGTGCTTATACTGTAACGTTTTCAAAAAGTACTGGTTTTTTATTATAAACATCTTAGTCACAGGATAAGTGTGCCTACTTTTCAAATAATTATTCTACGCAAATTTCTTTACCAGGCAGGTACTTCTGACAGCATACCAACTTTTACATTCACGTGGATTAACTAATTAAATCCTATTGTCTAGTAAATTCAATAGAAAGTATGTTTGCAATGCATACAAATAGTCTTATAGCTGGGTTTTATCCTTTTGAAAATTTTTCCACTCTTCTAAAGTACTAACATGAAAAGATACACTCTTTAGCAACATGCTCTGCATGCACATATTGTATGGCAGCACCACTGTCTCTCCATAACTACCACTTGATGTTCTCTACAATTATTCCACATATTGGATGTTTCTACTCTTCCCATTGTGTACAGGACCACATTCTTGTCATATTCCCTGTAAACACAGTCTACAATCTTTTTTCTTTCTTGATACATATTCTTGCATTTGGCTGTATTAAAATGTACATTGCTTAGGTTGAATGGAAGTTTTTAGAAATGATACTGAACTTGTACTTTGACAGCATGCCCTGGTTTTCAGTGAGACATTTTCCACTGGCTACCATCTCCTTCTTAAATGTAATTTTTCATTGTGGCAAAAAAACAGTTTAGTTTTAGTAACATGTCACATATACCACATTAGAAAAATTTAAGGTGTACTCTGTAGACGTGTTCTGCTAACAAGATAAACGCCTAATACCCTTCACATAATTTAATGTCACTTACTAAGTCACAGAATCGCAGAATGGTTTGGGTTGGAATGGACCTTAAAGATCATCTATTCCCAACCCCCCTGCCATGGGCAGGGACACCTTCCACTAGACCAGGTTGTTCAGAGCCCCATCCAACCCGGCCTTGAACACCTCCAGGGATGGCACAGCCACAGCTCCTCTGGGCAACCTGTTCTAGAGCCTCACCACCTTCTGAGTAAAGAATTCCTTTCTAACATCTAATTTAAATCTCTCCTCTTTTAGTTTAAAACTGTTTCCCTTTGTCCTATCACTGCATATCTGTGTAAAAAGTCCCTGTTTTTTATGTAATGAAATTAAATGAAATGTTTAAAGGTACAAGAATATTTTAACCAACTATAATCAGAGGTTTTTCTGGGAAACCAGAAGGGTTTTTTTCAGGCAAGCAGAGGTTAAAATTCTAGGACTCTCCATATGTCAGGTTTAAAGCTGAAAGTGAGGAGATGCTGAGAGTAGAGAAAGAGACCCTCTAAAGGGGAAAACTCAACAAATGATATACTGTCATGGATGTGCAACTCCAATCTAAAGGCAAATAAAAGACTCCTACTTTCCCTAAATAAGGGAGGGTATTTACACAACCTGGCATAGAGTAGTTCAATTATCCAAAGAAGCTATGCCTTTGAATTTAGGTATGAGAAGTGTGGATTTTAAACATTGTTTTAAGCATAAGGAATTTTAAAGCTTTCATATAATTTCTGAGGTGCTAATACTCAACTTCTGCTATACTGGATGGCCTTTCCCTGCAGCATGTCCTGAACAATGCACAGCATGGCACTACGACTCTTCTAAGCCTATGTCGGAGGCACAATTTTTCAAATCTACAATTGAAATACATTTCAGCATGAAATCTTAGCTAAAAATAACCTCAGCTATTTATATTTAATGTTTGCACAAAAAAATGTCTATTTAGGGTACAGTCTGTTGTCTCAAAGATGACAAGAGTAAGTAATATTATTTGAAGTGGAATGTTTTATTTAAGTAGCATGTATAATGAAGCTAGTGGAAGAATATTGAAATTTCAGGGAAGGATGAAATGCCCATCATCATTTAACTGTTATTTCAGATTAGTGATAGATGTTATCATCTATAGCTAAGAATACATTATATGACTTACCTGTACCAAGGAATTAAACAATATCCAGCTATTTCACTATACTGTATATTACAGACAGTGAAACTAAATATAATCTTGTGTCAATATGACCCAAAAACTACCGTGAAGTAATCATTTACATCAACACAAAGAGAATGCTTGATGAAAATCAAGTTCAGAATGATCCAGTCAGTTGTTCAGAAGCCAGTGTAGCAGTCATTTAGCTGAGTCAGAAATTGCATTTTTTTATTCAACCAACCAAGTTTCAGACATCACAACTGAAATCCTGGTGCCAATTTGATTATCTAAATTAAGACTTTTTCCTGAAGAGATGAGTCAGAGGTCAAAGAAGTTGAAACTTATACTATTTTCCATTCATTTTTAGCATATAAAACTAGAAAATCAGTGGTCTTTTAAGATAAAATATAAAACCAAAACTAAATTTAATTCATATTAACTAAAAAAGAAATTATGTTAAACGTTCTACAACCTAGTATAGCACCCGAACAGAAAGCTGGTGTTAAGAGTGGGCCTTTCCTCAAATAAATTAATACTTACCTCTTAATAAAGGATCACCAGCAAAAGAGAATATTTCGTAAGACCCACAATACTGCTTTTTTGATGGGTTAATTATAATTCCATCAACACCAAAAGCTGTAGTGGATCTATGCACAGAATTTATGGTTGCAGGAAGAAATTCAGATGATCAAGTACAAATCTGACTGCTTTACTGTAGTGTCCATGTGCCAACAGTGGTCTTTTAAGAACCCTTTTTCCCCTCAAGATACATTCATTATTTAAAATTATTAATCATTAAACAACCAGGTGAGCACTCAGAAGTAAATACTTATTTAAAAACAGGTAAGAGTCCATTTACACATTCCTGGATAGAACACGACATACTGATGTCACTTTATTTAAGAATTAGCTCTTGTCCCATAGGCATTCATGCAACAACTAGGCTGGGATACAGAGAAATACATATCAAGAATTCTTAGGTTAGTTTAAACTTACTCTAGACTAAACCAGACATCTGAATTAGGTGTGTGAAATCCACCCCCATACAAGTATGTCTGTCTCAATTAGCTACTGAATGTAGACTGTTAATGTCAGGATTTTGAAATTAATCTAAAGGGAATACTACAAATACATCAAACCTGCATTTTTTATAAACTTGGTGTTGGATGCTCTTTTAAAAAAAGATGTCTTTTTTGTATAATTAATGACACCCACTTATATGCATTTATTTTGCATTTTCATGCTCTATACTACTTCCTAAAACAAAAGAAGCACAAAGGTAAGAAAGAAATGTTTTCTATCAGCCTTCATTTTATTTTTTCAGTTTGATACTCTCTGTCCAGTTAGCCTTCCAGAAAATAAAACTTAAGGAAATTATACAATCATGTAATCATATATTTTGGTTTAGACTTTAATAGCAGCTCTTAGCTTGGCCGACCTTCCTCTTGGATTTGTTTGAATATCCTTGGCCTGGGGTGTAAGAACTTTTTTCTGTATAAAAATCCACTTTGAGTTGGATTTTCCACAGGGAGATTCTTGTGTATCTTCTCCTTCGGAGGAATTTTTCAGAGCTTGTCTTATCTTCTGCTTTGACCCAAGATTGTACTTTTCTGTCATGTCAATTCCATGAAGAAAACGTTTGATAATACGATCTTCTAGTGAATGAAAGGAGAGGGCTACAAGGCGACCTCCAGGTTTTAAAAACTTCTCAGCTGTCTTCAGTCCTATGAAGAGTTCATGGAGCTCATCATTTACAAATATTCGCAGGCCTTGAAAAGTTTTAGTAGCAACATGTGCAGGTCTCTGAAGCAAATCTTTTCGTGCATAGAGTGCTGATGCTGGAAAAGCACCTGTCATACATTTTAAAAGGTGCATGTTAATAACTTAATATTTCTACATCTTGACATCCACTCATGCAAGATGACTTTAAAGGAAAGCATGGCCAAAACTGAACCCTGAGTAGTGAGCTTCCTTCTTGGTAACACTTCTTTATTTTATCTTTTGAATTCACATCTCTGAACGTAAACCCTATTAAACTAAGATGGTTTGTTGTTCGATGTTGGGGTTTTTTCCCTAGGATCTTATAGAGAAATTCCTTCTCCAAAAACATCACAAATTTAAACTACACAATAACGGCTGAAATCAAGATAAAGAAAAAAGTCTCACCTTACAGCTCAGTGTAATCAATGTCAGTTCGGTATTTGTGGTTGTGTTACACTTTTAAGAAAAAAACTAACGTACGATGGACACAATTTCACCTGTTGCCTTTTAGATAACTGCATTTCTTCACAGGCAGATAGAAGTGAAGACAACATCTACCTGGTAATAACTATCTTTCAATGAATTAATTGAAGTTTAGAAGAGGTATCCTTGTTTGGGAATAGCAATTGTTGAACACTATATCTGTGTTTCTTCAAATGTTCACAAAAATACCTTGAGAAATTTAGAAAATACAGCTGATACTGTTGTGTTTTCACGTGTCTGTAGAGCTGAACGTGTCAAGGTTTGTCAGACCTAAAATCGCTAGACTAAATATTTTTTATTAGATGCAGAAAACTCCCTCTTCCTTTCCCCAAAGTTATTATGACATAACAAGTTTTTGTAGGGACCAAAATTTTGATAGAAATTTAATTATATCAATATTTAACGTATTTTAGACTTGAACTTTCATTACGTGAGTACAGAGAAAAAAGCTAGAGAAGCCTGATTTGATGGATCAGAGGCTCTAAAGTGCAAGAACCCTACAAGATCTGTGAAACCCGATTAAATTTATAATCTGTTATATAAGTGAGCACAGGAGTCTGGTAAAGATAAATTGAATGAATAATGCTAGCACATAACTGGACAATTATTTTTCTAAAAAAGAGGCAATAAAACTGGTATGTAAGTATTAGAATGCCCTAATTTCATGTCAGTGCTAAGCTACAACAAAATCAAGCAAAGAGTTTGAAGTAAACACAACTCATAATCAAGTAATTGGTATTCTACATAGTGAAGTAAAAGAGGGGAATACTGTACCTCTGAAACTAGTTGTCTAAATTCACATATTCACAGGTGATTGAAAACAATTAATAGAGATATTACCCATAACATGCTTGCACAGAATAATTTATTAGTGGAGATCTTGAGAGTTATAAAGGTAGGATTTTACTTCTGTCAAAAAGCCTAAGTGTTCACAAAGTGTATCACAAACACACAAGCAATGTCAGTGTTCAGCAAAGGTAGAGGAAAATAATAGGATTTTAAAATTCAATCATTATTAACAAAGCTGTTATCATGTATGCTATGTCCCTAAGATATGTTTCTGCATAATTGGTTTTCCTAACTACCTTCCCTACCTCCACCTCCTCTGATCTCCAAACTAACAGCTCCTAAATTCACTGAAGAGATCCACTGTAGCTGCGGCTGGTTCCAATTCTTGTAGTCTGAATCATTCAAGACAGAAAGTGGCAAGAGGATCAACTTCTCCCAAAAATGACTGCATGGGAATTTGTGGATTGAAGCTGTCTCACAAAACAGAGTAAATAGAGGTAGCCTGCAGGAGCAAGGCTTCTCCATCATTTACACTAACTCTAGAAAAAGTTACACTAGCTAGTTAATATAATTTCTGTACTTGAGAACATAACCTTCTATATTTACTATGAATCATAAAAAGAATATATACTCCTATTGTAGAAGTCACAAAGCTCATTTTGATGAGAGACCTAAATTAAAAGGAGAACTAAATATCACAGAACATAAGGTGTCCCAAGAAACCAACACCAAGCTTGTACTAACTGGCACAGTATCTGTTGCCATATTTCTCTACATAGCTATAAATAGATTATTTGAAAATGGAACCCTTAGAACAGCCATTGACTGCCACCTGTGTATGATGAAAAATTCTATCACTCTTACTCCTCTAGTTTAGTTAAATAAAAATCTATTTGTGCTTTCTGCTCAGGCATATCATTGCTCACCCAGGCCCCTCCAGTTACCAAGACACTTCAAGAAAATCCTTCCTGGTAACTGGCTGTTCAATGTACAAAAACATTAGGGAAAAAAAAAAAACAAAACTGTATGGGAAGCTTGTAAAACAAATTTCATTCATAAAAACACCACGCTTCTGGTTAGAGGACTGGTTTGAAATCCAAGTGAGAGAAATTATCATTCTTAGTTTTAGGATGCCCTGATGACACTTACACTTTAAAAAATCTAATAGGTTCACAGGTTGAAATGTATTGAAATTTTAAAAGCTTGTGAATGAAATTAGCAATGTGCTGTGCCTGTCAATATGAACTATAAAAGTCCCCAGAGTGTAAGAGAGTGGGAGAGTTTAAAAATTAATTCAGATCGTGCACCTGTTTGCAGGAATTCGTCTGTTGAATTAGCACTGCATTTAATAAGTTTCTGTGACGCAATTAATGTCCTTTTGTCTAGGCTCCCTCAGTACAGTGCTAATTCTCACCCATCTGAAATTCAGGCAATATTACAAATTCCAAACTGATAATTAAAGTCTATAAAAGTGAACAAGGCTGAATGAAATTGACTTTACAGATTAAAGTTCTTTTTAAACTTTTCAAATTTCTTTAAAATGTCATCATCAACTCCTTTCAAGTTAAGGCCAAATGATTACATGATCCCAAAATTGTCTGTGAATAGATTATGCATCTAAATAACGCTCAAAAAATAAATTTTGAACAAAAATTAATAGATAACAAGGTATATTGCCCACTGAAAAGAATTTAAAATAGATCATCAGTTGTACAGGAAAAGCATATGAAAACTACTTTCTAAAAATTTCACCATTTTTAACAAGTTTTCCTGCACATGCAGTTAGACTGTTTCCAAACAACTCAATGAGGTATAACAAAAGACATCAGGAAGTGCTTCTTAATCGACTTCCACACATCTATTCAAAACCCTTCAGTTGAGAACTACTGATTTTTAGTATTTACAGAGCATTCAATGTTGCAAATAGCTCTGTGAAAGTTACAGTTAGAAGAGTTTTACTGTGCTGCAGGAAGAGATGCTGTTCACAAGACTGAGCCGAAAATTCCTCCTACTGCAGATTCCATAGCTCATAAAGATCTTATTTGAACAGATCAGAAGCCTTTTGGATAATATTTATAAACACAAAGAGAAAGAGAAATTTTTTAATGCTATTTTGTTTGCTTGGGGTTTTTTTAAACGACATCCTTCACTTTTATCTCCCAATCAATTAGCAACTGCAATGCATGTTCTAATCTTTTGGGGGGGTGGTAGGAAAGACCAGAAGTCTAGCATTCTACAAAAAGAAATTAAATTTTCCAAGTTCAGGATAGTCCAAATCTAGATTCACTGTGATTCTGATTATCAGCTGGACCTTAAGATAAAACTTGGGAGCTCTAGAAAATCTGAAGCCATAGTAAACAATAACATGAGAAAGAAATATGGACACAAATTCTCAGATAGTGACACCAGCAGAGAAAAAGACATACATATCCAGACTCATTGGCTAGATTTTTTTGCTTGTGTTCTGTTTCCTATACTAGGCAAAAATAATGACCCTGTTCTGGAAGACAATCAGGCTTGCAAAGAATCCGCAAAATTTAAAATGCAAGATTTTATTATTCTAATTAATATTTTATTTTTTAAAGGACATAACATTTAACTAGTAAGTCATAAATTTTACTCTGGTAAAGTCCTGAATTAGTCTGGTTTTTTGGGCTGTGCCATCAAGAGGTTCCTGTAGCTGTGGTCTCTGGCACTTTAGCTCTGGGTTACTCCAGTAACTTCACCAATAGAATTTCATGTATGAATATATATCAAAGATAGATGATAAATGAATCAAAATACATCACAATTACCAAAAATTTTCTTAAGGTTTTCTTAATCAGTTCAAAAACTGATAGGATCCACCATAGTGCTTCCTGACTGGATGAATCCAATTAAAATTGGAAGAAGTTTTATGCAAACAGGGATCAGTGTAACAGCTCTAAAATTGTTATAACTACTTGTATATTCCAAAAAAAGCACACAAAACATACATATTTATTGTCTTGGCAGACGTGTGCTGGACTCATTGTTTTTGGCATGTACACTACCTGATGCATACCTGACTCATGTATCAAGAAGCTCCTCAAATATAGCAGAAAATTTAAAGTGAGAACAAAAAGTCCTTTTCATTGTCAAAGAAAGTGACCATTAACTGATGACTCACATGCAGCACATTAAACATGAAAGGAGCTTCAATCGCTGTCTTTTATACACTAGTATTTTTATTTGCTTGGTTTAAGCTATTGCACAAAATTATTTCAGAATTACTGAGTTGCTTGTCTACAACACATAACACGTATCTTTAACACAGTGATAAGGTTGCTTCAAACTCAGTAGCAGTACACTGTCTTAATGAACAGTTTTTCAAAAAGCATGAGACATATATGACGAAGGCCAAAATTATTATTTCAGGATATTGCTAAGGATGATATTAAAAATGTAAGGCTTATAAAAGACACATAGTACTTTATCTCTCTGATTTTTTTTAAGATTGCTCGTATTCACTATATTTACAGCAGGGGCTTACAACAGCAAGCAGTGTCTTCAGGTCCTTTTATCATATCAGCTAAACTTTGGGCCTTGGTTTATTGGGCATTTTGCTAAAGTATCCTGACTTCTGCCAAACCTTTTAATTTCTCCATCATTAAATTTAAGTGCCTTAGACTTCCAGTTTAAGTAATACAAATTTTTAAGAATACCATACATTTCTTAATACTCTTCAGGATACTGATGAAATATTTTACACTGTTCTTTAGCAAATGTTAAATTTGGATTAGACTTTTAAAGGTCTATATTCAAAGTCAGAAGTTTAGACTTATTCGTGACAAGATGTAGTGATTTTCACCATTTGGTTAAAAAAAAAATCATCCTGGCACTACATATTAGAATGCTAATGAACAGGATTCCTGTCTTATATTTTTCCTTGAAAATTTGTACTTGGGAACACAAACGTAAAGGTTCTTGATGTAAGCACTGTTCCTGCCTAACTGCATTTTGTTCAAGTTGTTTACACTGAGGAGCAAGGAAGATGAAGTGTTTCAATAGTCGCTTCAGGCTGATCTAGTTGGCATGCACAAGGTGAAGCAAGCCATGTATTTCTTTGTGCTTCCTGATTCTTTAAAAAGACAGAAATTATCTGATTTCACTCATAATTGAAAACTGCCATGGTACCTCCCCTCAAAATATTAAAATACAGAAATTTAAAACAAAGACAGATATGACATATCTGATATTTGAAAGTTTATCAATAGCCAGGATAAAGAATACCCAAGGCTGCTGCCATTCTGTGGTTCAACTTCATTGACAAAATGATAAATCACTTCATGTTAAATCTATTATTAAACTAATTGTCAAACTACAATACAAAAAATGGGAGCTTAAAAAAAAAGAAAAAGAGAGCTGACATCAGAGCAGAATAGGCAGGATTAGATCCTGCATGATTTCAAGTACAAATAGATCCCTCTGGGACCTTGGGGATTAATATTTTTTTCTCCTCAGCAGCCACTGTGAAGAATTAATGAGGGTACCTGCAACAATGCTTGCAAGCTGCTGAGTTCTGGTGATGGGGTATATGCTGCGTGCCTGAACGATGGCTGAAGCGATTTTCTTAGCGTGCCTCTCCTCCCCGTATGTTCTCAGGATGGACGCAAGCGCCTGTTGATCTAAAGCATTCACAACATCAGCAGCAGTGGGCATGTCAGGGTACCTACGCACAAGAAGAGTCAATTAGTTCACTGACGTCAGTTTTCATTGACAAGAGGTGAAGCTTCATAGCGTTGAGACATAAAGTCAAACACACACACTGCATACAAGTGCCTTTGAGGCTTTCAGATAGGAGATGGCAACTCTGTGAAAACAGCTTGCACCTTTTATATCCTTTTCCTTGCTGGTCTAAATGGAGTTTGGTCCTTAACTTCAATTAGAACAGTTTTTAACTTCCAAGTATTATCATAAACTATCCTTAATAAGGTGACAAGAATAAATATATTCCAGGATCATGCTAGGATGGAAATTAAGTGTGACCTTTCTATTTAGCCAGGTTTAGAATATAAACTTGCCTCTTATGGGTTCATTTTAGCCACCTTGCATCATATGTTGTTTTCTAGTCAGAACTGATTTCAAGGATCTTTTCTTTCACATATCCTGCTATGAAAACAATTGCTAATGAAGATAATTAAACATTACTTTTCACTAAAAGGCATAAGAATTTATATATAAATACTCTTCTGAGATAATAGAAATAACCTAGTAATACAAATTACAGCAATTATTACAATTTAAACAGTGTAAGCCTTCAATCTATATATCTGAATCTCTGTCACTTTGCTACTGAAATAGTTCAAGGTATTTTATGAACATCATCTCTGGGTTTACTAATCAGAGAAAACATACAAACTACTTAATAAATTCTCTTCTAAATTCTCTTCTTCTCTTTCAGGCATTTTTTACTCCCCTGCAGTATCTTACAAAAGATAACAAAACTTAGAGGCAAGTAGTATCATAGCAACAACCATAGTGTAAGGCTTTTCTTATGCCTCAGGTATCCTTTGTTCTTATGCTCTTGTTCTGTGTTTGTTTTCTCATGATGCATCAGACTTATATTTAAGCCTGGAGTTCAGATTCTTGAAATCTGAGGACTGAATCCCAGGAGAATCATGGGAGCATTTTCACAAAACCAGAAAAAGCAAGTATCATGAAATTTGCTGTGTTAAGACTTAACATTAATATGGTAAGCTAATTCCTTAGAAATTGAGGCTTCCCATGGGCTCTCTGTGAGAAATGAAAGAACAAAAGGCATTTCTTAAGACTCCAGGTTCATCAAAACACCAAGAAAAAACTGTCATTCTCTGCCATGTAATGCATCATGCAATTACAGCCATCATCCATACAAGACAGATCTTTGGTTGCTCATGCAAAAAGTAAAATGCTGCAGAAATACATCAGGTTGTCTGAAGATGAAAAACACTGCGTAAGTGGAAATCATCATTCCATGACTGATTTTCATGCTCTTGAAAGTACTAAACACCAATCCAAATTTAAATACAGGTTATTTACTCAGTAATCATTAATTTGACAATTAAGTAAGCCTGATGTGCCTCCTAATTTTAAATACAGGTTATTTACTCAGTAATCATTAATTTGACAATTAAGTAAGCCTGATGTGCCTCCTACACAAAGAGAAAGGAAGCTTATAATTTTGCTAAGTAAAACTTACAACAAATATATGGATGTGGAAGACAACTTTATACTAGCATGTTAAAAGCAATGTAGCTATCTGATTTAAACTGGCAGTTACAATGGATAGGATTTTATTTATTTATTTTTATTATATTCCTTTTACAGAGAAGCAACTGGATCAGATGGTCATTCAACAAAAGAGGGATGCTGCTCCTTTCCTAGGGGAGCAACTGAACCTGCTCAAGTGAAGTTTCCACAAATAGTAAGTATGGCAGAAAAGGAAAGGGACTGCAATAAGAAGTTGTGAGCCTGCAGATCAAGTGCAGGCTGAAAAACTGCAGAAATAATAGGCCTCTGAAAGGGAGATGTCCCTGTGACTGTATACCATACACTCCAAAAATGTTACAATTCAAAGGTACAGTTAATAAAATGTTACTGGTTTAATTACTCATCCCTGGAACTTTCCTCTTATTTCAAAAAAGGCAAAGACAATAACCAGGGCTGAGCACTGAGATAGGAAAAAGCTTTTTGGCAAAAGAAAGACAGGATACTCATGCAAAATTAGATGCGGTTTGATGATAAGAATTCTACATTTTAAGAGGAAAGGAAATGCACAGGGGTTGCTGAGCAGACAGTTTTTGACGTTCAAGAAGAAATATTCTATTATAATGTACCTGTCACTATCCATCCTCATGTCCAAAGGTCCATCCTTCTGCAGGGAAAAACCCCTTTCAGGTGTATCAAACTGCATAGAAGAACAGCCAGCATCCAGGAGAACGCCATCCAGAGTCCCTGGCTCAACCCCAGATGAGATTAACAAAGCCTCTGATTGGCTAAACTGTCCTAGAAGAGGTTGAATCTGTTTCCTGTAAGAAAGTAACAAATAAATAGCCTCAAGTTTAATTATAACAATGCCATCTCTCCCCCTTGCATAGCAGGAATTAGATAATAGCACTCAACTTGTCTCAGAAGCAATAGGGCTATTCCCAAAGTAATAGTTTATATATTTTTATATGTCAACATTGAACACTGGTCCAAACCACCCCTCAGTGGCTACTTCAACTTCTTTAACTCTTTACTCCCTTCCTGCTTGATCTTAAAGAAATGGAAACCTGACTAAATTTTTTTTTCAGTATGCAGGAACTCAAAAGAACACCTTCAGCAGGAATGTCCTGACTACTAAGGTACCTGCCCTGCTTAGCGTGGCCCTTAGTCAAGCGAGGCCAAGGTGCAGAAAAGAAAGAATAGATCTTGGACCTAGAGATGCAGACAAAATGGAACAAGAGTGCACAACCTTGTGGTTAATACTTACCCACCAGGAAAATAATTCCAAGTTCCTGGCATGGGACCAAACACCTTTTTAGTGGTATTTTTTATTTTAAAAATAACTGGGAAAATGAGGTGGACTGAATCATAAGCAGGTAAAACACCTAGTGTAATTTGGATTTGGGCACCTGATCACTGGAGAGAGTAGTTTTACATGCACTTTTGTGCTTACTGTTCTTTCTTAGATTTAAAGTGGTTGTTTCTTAATATTCCCATACTGGCAAGGAAAAGAGGAATGGCAAGGGAGAAAATAACACATCTTCTCCACAGGTTCCAGTATCCAACTCCACTGAGAGTGGTTGGGCACTGGAACAGGCTCCCCAGGGAAGTGGTCCCAGCACCAAGCCTGACAGATCTCAAGAAGTGTTTGGACAATGCTCTCAGGGACAGGATGGAACTCTTGGGGTGTCCTACCCAGGGCCAGGAGTTGGATCAATGATCCTGATGGGTCTGTTCCAACTCAGGCTACCCTATGATTCTATGATCTCTGAGGTTTCCAATGCTTTCTAGGGTATCTAATCCCAAACTTTTGTGTTTTGCCTATATATAAGGTGACTTACAATTACATGATTTATTTTATCTGTCTCTCAAAATATCAATGAATTTCACAGACTTAAAAATATTAATCAACATTTTTAAGCAGAACCTGCAAAACAGAACATATTTCTGCCCACACCGGGAAGCCACTGCCTCCATGTGGAGAGAAAAAGCTCCGTTAAAAGGAAGACACTTATGAATCCAACCACATGGAAGAACATTCAGCTACACAATGTTCTCCTCATTAGAGCAGAACAAATCCACCTATTAAACATAGCACAAAACCAGGGAAACAGTGTGAATGAAAAATTTCCATGAGGGATATTATGATCACACACACAATTTTGAATTGATTTCTGTCCAGCCCATGACTGAATGCAACTATTCAGCATAATAAGAACTGACAGTTCCTGAAAAGCACAACGATCCACTTAAGATACTTAAACCAATTTAAGCTATATAGTTATATAGTTTTGAGATTGTATTTCCTCCTCAATATAATGAGAGGAATTTTCGTGAAAATATGTACCACTTTTTCCAACTGGGAAGTGTTTCTAACTTCATGACTCATGCAAATGAATGAACTTTAAAATTCCATATGTGAGAGATGAAAATAAATGAGACCTGGATAAAATTACAAATTGCCATTGCCCAGTTCCCCAGTAGACAGTAATCCATGTCAGTGGCTCTGAAGTAGTGCTCTACCAACTTATCTGAAAAATTATTTTGAACAATATTTATTTATTGATAGAATTTTATTAAATTTCTTTAAACAAGTCATAAATATGTGGATAGCTAAGATGTTTGGGACAGCTTTTGATTTGTGATCTGCCAAACTTCTGTGATTAGAAAAGATTAATTAAAAAAAGAAGTAAATTTTAAGTAAGTATAAATTTACTCTTTGGTAGAGAGATGCTTCAGCTGGAAAACATTCTGAAGTTTGCAAATAAAAAAAAAGATTGAAAAATTATTAGGTTGACATTCGATGTCAGTCTTTCAGCTGCGTGAAATGATAGCTTCTGTATATAACGTGTTTGTATGCACTGCCTTGTGCGTATCAATAGTGGATACAGGTGTCTTGTTGAATATAAATCCTCACTAAAACCAGATGTTTTTATGAGGTTATAATGATTATATTACAATGTTCAGGCCAGTTCTCTGAATTCCTGTTTCTCTGTGGAACAAAAGACACAATTTTAAGTATCTTGGCTATCTCATACCCTTCAATTAATAAAACCAAGTACACAGCAATGAAAGATTTATTACCTTATGAAAGGAAATACAAATACTAACCCTTTTTTTGATGCGACAGTAACAATGATGATAATGATAAGGACTAATCTATTAGATTATAAGCATGACACATTTATTTAAAATAAAATATTTTACCAAGAATTCAGAACATTTATTAGAAGATAATGAAACTCTTCCCTAGTCTACCATTCTTTATGCCTATACTCAAATCAAAACTGCCTGTTACACACAGGATTTCTCAAAATAGTCTTAATTTACCCTCAACTTCCTTTTAACTTCAGGTTTTCATTTACATGATCTGAAAATACACATTCCAGAAAAATCTCAAATAAATAATAAATAATGAACTGTTAAATAATAAACTATGTTAAAAATTTTTATTTCCTACAGTCACATGCCTTCTGCTCCATCCAGGTATGCAGAATTATTTCCACTTCCTTTTCCAGTCTTCCAGTGTTTTCTTTGACCAATGGAGGATTTATGTTCTACAACCATACTTACCTAGTGTGAAAATCTATTACCCTTTCCATCTTCATATATTGCAAAAACTGTGCTCAGTGGAAAAAGCAGGAAAGGTAAACCAGGGAACATCCATAAATACCAATAACAGCCAAGCTTATAGTTCTAGGAAGCCTGAGATGAGAGAGCATATCAAAACATGACATAGCAAGACTGAATGGGGATTTTCATCAGGTCTTGGTGATACCTTTGAAAGCTGTTAAGACTACAAAGGGTCATATAGAGAGCATTGTAATCATTTTAGGCAATCTTAGCAGGTTAAAATCTAACTAAACCAAATTGCCTTGCTTAAGAGAAAATATTTAAACTTAGTACTTGAAAAGCATTTTATATATTCAGAAATTTTAGAATTTTAGTATTTTAGTATGTTAGAACTTTTAGTATTTTAGAAACATTAAAAAAACTGTGAACAGCTTTTAGCTCCTCTCTTATAAATGGAGAAACAAGATTTGCGGGGTTTAATATTTAATGACTTGAAGATACCATGTAGAAAACTAAGACAGAGACTATGGTCTGAGGATGTAAAAAAGCAGAAAATACCTGTCATATTAGCTTTGTGGGGGTGTGTATGGGGTAATAGCATGGTAATTTTTTGATAAATTCCCAACTGCTACAGACAAGCAATTTCTAATATCTCAAAATATTCAACATGTTCACTCTCTCTTTAGTAATCTTGACATTCTACAAGAAAAACGAATATAATATTTTAAAAGAACACTGGGAATATGGACAATCTAACCTATTTTAAAAAGAAAAAAAAGTTATTTACAGTGACTAAGGTTGTAGGGCCTTAATAGATTTTCTTGTGCAACAACTTCAAAAGCTTGCAGAATTCTTGGGAAATAACACAGTTGGAAAATAATACAGAACCTTGGGTTCAGGTCCTTTGTTCAGGTCATAACACAATATTTTATTATATTATGACACACAGCACAGTAATTCTGCTAGACAGGACTTGATCCGCACTTCTCAACTATATGAAAGAGTAGAATGAGAAAGACTTCAAGAGTCTCCTAAAGTATTTCAGGCTCTGCAGGTTTCAGTTAATCTCTGGTATTCTGCAATGCTTTATAAAAATATTTATTTTTTATTTCACTCAGTTGAGAGGGATCCACACAGGAAAAAAAGTGAAGCATTAACACAGCTTCTGCAAAATAAATAGAATCTTTTCTCTCATCTAATTTCTCTCCATTGTCACAGACATTGATATGACATCAATCATTCAAGTAATTTCACAGAGATGTACAATGATACTTTGATGGTGCTTCAGCATTTTTTTATGTATACATAATAATACTTGCTCTTGATGTTTCACTATTGCTCCACTTAAAAATTCTATGTATAAACACATGATGACCCCTTGTCAGCAGTGGAAACTACATTTTACTCAACCAGAATAAATGGTTTCTTCAGAACAGAAAACTAAGCTTTTCAGCTAACTCTTGGCACTGCACATCAAACAAGGAGACCAACCTGGTGCTTTGATTCAGTAAATCCTAAGTAACATAAAGTTTTGCTGTATAATAAGAGCAAATTTTATGCAATTCTATCCAGCCATTAAAGCCTTTGCTGTAAAATACATAACACTGTTATGCATGACACTTTTATTACATAATATATGTGAATATGTAAAATGCTGTCATCATTCAGATGTGAAAAGAAAACCAAGCTGTCAGAATGATTTGCTTGTCACTCATAAGACATAACAGTTCAGAGGGTAAGATACCACCCTCAGAAAAGTCACAAATGTTTCTCTGACTTTACATTGCCCCATCTGGGGATTTCATTTGGAGGTACACCTTAGTTTAGCCTTCACAGCAATAGATAGGACAGCCTAGCCTTAGGAGGATCAGTGGACATAAGCAAGAAGAGCTGAATACATGTATCATTACCTCAGGACTACCAAACGCCCACTGTGACCCTCAGCTTTATTACCACCAATTTTAACTGCCCTATCACAACCTGTATGTATGTATGTATCACATACCAGCTGAATTTGCCCGTTATTTCATCTCTCCTAATAAACACCACTATCACTTTAAGAATTACTGCAAGTAGTTTTGTTGGACTTTTGTTGGACATATCTGATGACAGTTTGCACAACCACTTTTTAAGGCTGAATGTCCAACTCCTCATTCAAGTTCTAGGAACATTTTTCACTGTAAGAAAACACAGTAAAGCAAGTTTTCTTAGAGTTGATAAATCTTAATATTTATATCTTTATTCTTTTCCTACTAGCATCCTAAGATATCTTGATAAAAATTGCCTCTCCAGTCCACAACAACTCACATATAAGTTCACACTTTCATTAAAGACACAATGGTACTTTATTGAACTCCAAAAAAATGTTACTACTGGCCATAGAAGGAAGAAAAGTTCTGTTTAAATCAGTGGTCAAAAACCAGTAGAATACAGAAAGAAATTCTGGATATACACCAGCAAGTTGAAAAGTACAAACTGACATCAGGAACATAGCAGCTGTATATGAACACATTTCAGTCCATGAATATAAGAATACTAAAACCTGTAGCAACAATCATTTCAACAGATTTTTTTCAACATGTAGTAAAGGGGCAGACCACTTTTTCCCAGTGTTAACACCCACTCAGAGGAATCTGAAATTGTATTGAGTGTTGCAGACTGGAGACAAGGCACAAAAACAGATTTATCATTCAAACAGCTTTACTGATCAATTAATGATTAATTGTGACCAGGTATGTACAATGACCAAAATACCATATATAAAATATTACAGTTTAAAAAGACAAGAATTTGCCTCTCCTTTGCCTCACTTGCCAAATGAACAGAAAAATCAGTGTATTTCTCTAGTAATTGCTGTCCCCCACTGCAACATTTTGGTTTCTGAATGTTTCCATCTTACTTAAATCAGTAATTAAATATTCTTTCTTTGACAAATCATTTCCTTGTTTGAAACAGTAGTTAAACCTTAGAACAGTGAGGATACATACATCTAGCATCAACGATTTATTACAAATGAAACAAGTAACTTTTTCTTCCTTCCTGTCCTTCTTTTCTAAGCTATGTCATAGAAGAAATTGTCTACATTTTGAATTGACTCGCACCTCAAGCATTAAACTCTCTGCCAATCACTTGGACAGCATCACACCTCCTAGCTATATGCTCCAAACTGTGGGAAGGAGAAATAAGAAAATCAGAACACAAGAGGAATACAAGTAAGGGCAGAAGTGAAACAGGGGCATCACTCAGCTAGAAGTTACAGAAGCCTTTGCTCTTCTGTACCTTTGCTCATACCAGGTCTTACCCTTTTTGAGACAAGGGAACACAAACTCTGCAGAGAATTAAAAATTCAATCATATAATGGGTTTAAAAGACAGGCTAATACTCAGTATTTTGTTCTCTATTTCTTTCCCAGTAGTTTTTAGCTTGCTCTTCTAACCATCAGTGAACACTGCTCAGTACATTTTCAAGAACAAGCCCAGTATTTCACTAGTCACTGGTCAGCTCATAGCCTATGTAAGTAAACCTAATGTGTTTTGCCACACCACTTAACTACATGTCTTTACACCTGCTGCCCTGTAAGGTTCTGCAGTTCTCCTGAATAAGTCTTCATTTTTGCTGTATTAGGTAACAGCCTAACCAAAATGCAACAGCAATCATGCCACCAATTTACTGGGTTTTTTTGATAATTTATGAATAAATAAGTTGCATGCTCTACCCACATATCCTTGTGGTACTGCACTGGTGAGGTCATAGCTTTGAAATGAGATCAGAGTGACCCCTATAACCAGGCAGAAAATCTACACCAGAAGATTGCTTTGCTTCTACTACTCACTCTCTACACAACTTTACCTTGTTATATTGTACTTGTTACTTCTGTATTTACAAACTCTGAAATTTTTTTCCAAATTATGAAACACAATCAAAATTAAATCTATATTTGTTTCTCATAACATTGCAATCCAGTCTTGGGAAGAGAGTAATGTGCTTAATCACACTAAAGTTTATAACATTTATATGCATACTTAAAAGGGAGTATTTTACTAGTTCATCAAATCAAAACCTCAAGAAAGTCATTATTTCCAAATACTGCATAAGCAAAGTTAGGTATATTCCCTAAGATAACCTTAGTTACACTAGTAAGCATTAAATTTTGAAAAACTACTGAATTTATACAAAAGAATACAATATTAAAAACTCTAAGAATGCTTTTGATTTAAAATGCTGTCTTAAAACACAAGTTGGCAGCAATTCACTTTCCCAGCAACCTTGACCTTTTTTCTAGTTTAAAAATTTCAATTTCAGAAAGCAATCATAAAAATAAAACTAGTTTATTCAGGAAACATGAACACCTTGCTGCTCTTTAGACACTACCAGTTAGCATTCATGTAGAATCATACAGAAAATTCTATATTAAATTCTAATTCTATTACCTCATTTATTAAGTATCTTGTAATAAGAGCTGAGAAATTTAAATGCATTTCACCAGTGACGATCTTTCCTGACATTCAGTGTTTCCTGTACATTTTTACTTCATACAAGTCATGAAATGCTGCATTCAAATAAACTTCCCTCCTACAAAATGAACATCAAGAAATTGTGCAAATTATCTTTTAAGTAAATATCAGAAATAATAATTATTGTTTTTACTGAAATACCCTAGTCTCAACAATGTATTTTTTTATGTGCAGAGACTACATGCAGTCTAATTACTTGTCACTGCAGATTACAAGTTTGTAGTTGTAAGTATTTGGAGAACTAAGAGAACTTTTAATTGAATAATGTTTGCTCCTGAAAGTACACATACAATTTTAAATTACCACTCTGTTTCTCTCTATTGGGAAAATATATTCAATTGAGATATATTAAAAAAAAAAAAAGAACAAAAAAGTACCCCATTTGTGAAACAAGACAACATCCTGAGGTAGAAAAAAAAAAGCTGTGAGTCAGCTCTACCAAATATGAAAGTTAACTAAACAGGTACATAATCAAAAAGATCCCATACAGAAGAAGTAATTTGGAAGTATACAAATGTGGCAGACTATGAGAACAGAAGCTGTTGCATAATTCCATCTAAAGTATCATGAGATATGATCCTTACAAACCCATAATCAAAAAAAATATTTGCAGCAAGTTTCTAACCTAAAATGGGCGATGTCAGTCTAGCTAAATTTGTTGCATGTACCCCAGTAAAGGATGACAAAGTTCCTAAAATATTACCAAAGAGAAATGTGATGAGTTCAAAGCACCATGTGTGAAAATATGTATTGAAGGGCCTGAGAAAAACCCCTTGCACGAGCTGGAAGCTCATCATCTGGAGATAACCATGAAGAAAAGGACTAGGAAGATTTATTTGACCATTTGATCAGTAAACAGTAGTGGTAACACAGCTGTGAAAAGGGAAACAAAAACCTACAATATACAAGTCAGAAGTCTTAATTGGAATAGATAAGTATTAACGGTAAGACTTCATCCAGAGTGTGGTATGTCATTACAGGAGCCTTATCTAAAAGAGAACAACTCAAAGTGGAACTGGCACAGAGGAGCTAAAACAGGATGAGTAGAAGTGACAGATTATAAGACGAGAGGATAAAAAAAACCCCAGACTTGTTTTGCATACAAAAAAGAAGGGCAAGAATAGATGTCAATATTCTACAGTGAGTATTTTAAATGCCAAGGACAGAAAAGAGCTAATAGATATTAATAAACTATTAGTTCATTTTCTTCAATTAAAATTAAATTAGGTAACTGCTTTAACTGGAAATTTTTAAAAAGTTCCATATAATGAAAAATTAGACTCTGGAATAGCTGGAGCACTGCATAGAGAACTCCTAATTACTTTTAAGATAGAGCACAGTGAAGGAGATAAAATTATGCAGTGGCTTATAATACCATGCAATTGGATTCAGTGATGTAGAAGTCTCTTACAGCATGTTTATATTTGAACAGCTATTGTAATTCTCCATTGAAAAGTTCACCCTTAAAATGTTTATGTAAACTTATCAAGACATATACACACTACACATTTTACATGTGTATAAACATACTCCAACCTAAGAATAACTTACCCCTTAGGTATAAACGATACCTTTTATTTTTAGAAACCCCTAAACTGAATGCATAAATATAATACTGGCACCGAAAAGGCTTCTTTCTCTTAATTTTTCCCACAGCAGTTTCTGGGGAATTTTTACCAACCATAACATTGCTATTGACTGGAAACTGCTATTTTCTGATAGAAAACTCAAAAAAATAACACTGCTCTCAGACAAAATTATTTTTAGCTTCTTTTTATTTCTTAATTCAGAAGATGAGAAAGGAAATTCCAAACCCATTTGCTGCCACAAAAGGATGATTAGGATCCCAAGATCAACAACTTTTGATCATTATTGAAGGCAAGGTTCAGTGTCTGCTTTTCCTTAGGGAGCAATAAAATAGTCAAAAGGCATTAACTTAATGTGATATAAAAGCAGAGTTCTGCAATACTCTCAAAAGAAACCCCCGAACAAAACCCAACTTACTCTATTGGTATTTTTAAGTATAATTCTATCCAACTAGAAGAAAGCAAAACGGGCATATCTAAGAACATTTTAACCTTCTGCTCCGTGGCTTGGGACTTTGTAGGCTGTATTTGTCTATGTTTATGAGCAGTTTTCCATCTGTGTTGTACAGTAGCTAATTCCTCAATTAGACAAGTACTTTCTATTATGTTACTAGCTTTATTAAAGGCTAAGATCTTATAAGTAAAATAATTACAAGTAATTTTCACATCAAGATGAATGCCCTTCCAGGTGCTAGAAAATATACAACATGATCTTGACAGCCTTCAGAAAGCAACTACAGTCTACTTTGGCATTTATTTAAACTGAAGTTTTCCAAAACTGGAATTAGGCAAGAATCCACATTAGCATTTGATCCACAAATGCTCAGACTGTTATAGAGAATTTTTTTTTTTTTTTGAAGTGCCATCTTCTTACCTGGAAATCACAAAACTAGATAATAATTTGCAAAAGAGATCTCCAGAGGTCTTCTAGTCCAAAGCTCAATGCAGACCTAATTAGATGGGTTCCTCAAGGCCAGGTCCAGTTGAGCCTTGAACAACTCCAAAGATACTCCACAAGCTCTCCAAGAAACTTCTTCCAGTACTACAACCCTTATGGCCATTTTTTTCACTGTAACACCTAATTGGAATTTCCTGCCTTTTAAGTTGTGTCTCAGAAACTACAAAAGACTCCAGATCTATGGCAGCCCTTCAGGCAGGTGAACAGCTTTAGTGCAAATTGTTCATAAAGTTGGCAAAGGGTTTTTAATTATTTAAGTCTTCAAAAATACTACAGATCATTGATCCTGGTTTTAATTTTTTTTCCCAGAATTACTAAGACAAACTTGAAATTAAGATATAGCAACTGTGCATTTAATCAAATTATAAAACAAGAGCAGTTTGACATACCTCTGGAAGATTCATTCTTAGCTGTATTTTGTCACATAGAGAGCTAAACAATTACTCCTGAATCATTTACATATTTACTACAAGCGGGCTCATTTTCCATATCAGGCTACTAATATATGACTTAAGAGTTTTTAATGTTGGATTATTGGCAGGATATAAAATAATTGCTCACTGTTACCTGATGACATGAAAAATTTAAGAATCAAGCTCTCAACACAAGCTGGTTTACATCACTGTATTTTTGCACATTCTCAAAATAGCTGATTTTTCAGTTCCATTATGGTTTTCTTTGGAAGTGCCGGTAAATTGAATTTCATTGCTCTCCATTTGCTACAGTACTTTTCAGTAAAAAAAATTCATTGCTGAGTAGAATAACTCTCATTGGAAGAGGGTCTCATTTTTGTTACTATACAAATATATTTGTGTTCCCATTCACAAGCTGAACTACTGAAATCATTATAAATACCAATACCAGCATTTCAAGTGAAAAAAATCACCTTTTATTTTGAATAAATGTCTCTTTGCCAATGCAAAACCATGGGTAATTCATTAAATTCTTCAAAATACTGTAGATGGCTCCACTGGTGTTCCTACAACATGCTCTAGCAACATTTCAAATCACCCATGGGAAATACTAAAGAAACATCTTACTATTTCATTTTGGCAGGATAATGCCTTACCTGGAGTATACTCTTCCCTAAGAGTATACTCCATAGGAGTAAGTATAACTCCATTCGAAAAACTTCTTTAAAAGAAATTAAAAAGACACCGTGTTTCCAATAACAAAATATCAAATAAAATCAAACAGAATTCAATAGAACCATCCACAAGAAGTTGTTAATGTCAGGACAAGCAAACCTTTGGCTTTGTTCTGCAAAGTACCGCCATGAACTTGGTGCAGTAAATTTCATCCCCACACACCACCTGCAATACCAACGACTTTTGTGTTATATTCACAGTATGGTTATTAGATTTGTTACAAAGTGTATAGCTCAATTTGATTTATAAAAGTAATCCTCAAGTGATCCCAGAGCTATTGTTCCATCTTAAAAAAGAATCCAGAAACTATTGCCCAGAAACCTTCCTCTGTGAGTCTGATTGCTCAACATTCATGCATTTGTACTGACTTCTCCACGTAAAGCAGTTCTGATGTCATAGTCCTTCTGTCCATAAAATGAGTGAATTATCTGATACACAGAGTAACACCTTATGGAACACACTGTCAAAAAGATTATCAGAGAGTTCTGGTACTATTAGATGGGAGGATAAAAGGCATGTTCACTTCATTACAGCTGTTTTGCATCACGCATCTTACAAAGAAGGAGCTGACCCAAACAATTCAGGCAAAGGCTTAAATCATGTCAAAACCACATTGGGGTCTTCTCGAAATATGCAGATCACTCTGACAAACATTAAAGTCTGTTTGAAATGAAGAAAAGAGTAGAATCACATTCTGCACAATAAGGATCTGGCACAGCTTCTTTATAGATGCATCCACTAGGAAAAAATGCAAACACTTTCACAGTATAATTAACAAAAGTCTGGTAATCAAAATTAAGAGTCAAGTATTCCATGCATCACAGAACTAATCAGGTATCACCTAAAGTACTAGGCCAAATTTTACAGCAAGTGTTTTAAAACAAGTAGTCAATAAGCTGAAAGAGATCCGGAGACCAACAAAAAAGTGGGCAGAAAACATGACTCATATGGAAACACTGAAAGTTGTGCTTTCTTTTGTTTTTCTTTCTGAATAAGAAGGCTGGAGGGAATCTGATGGTTATCTCTATAAGAAGTTATTAAAAAGACATCAGTATTCAGCCATTCTGCATGCCAAGCCAGAGCAAGTCAAGGAATACTTGACTGAAATGGCAGAAAAAGAGCTATGAGCTAGACATTTGGAAAATTTCTTTATGTATAAACCACAAGAAATCACCAAGACATATTATTTATGCAATTCCTGTTATTATGGAATGTTTCTAGGAGGAGGAAAAGCAAACAGTGTTTAGGAATTCCAAAACTACATTAGATTTTGTTTTAATTTTACAATTTATTGACAGTGCTTAACCCCCTTGTTTCTAATATCCATTATTTATTTTATTTGAATTTTCTTTTGGAAATCGTTCAGGGTTGACGTTGTTTCCCTGCTAAGTTTGATCTGGAAACCTACAGTTAAATTTCAAGTTGGTATCATCCGATTCCATGTCTTCGGAAAAGGAACTGATCAAATTTTTGTCTATATCATTCCATTCTTTCTTCTGTCTTATCTCCTTATACTCCTGTAACTGCTTCAGGGGGTTTTACCAGCATTTTATTTCTTTGTACTAGAAATACAGGCAGAATAGTCCCCTTCATGCTCTTCTCCCTGTAGTCAACAGTATCCCAAATAGGACTTCTGAAAGGTAGAGATCATAATGCTGGCTCTTTTCAGTCTACTGCAAAGTGGTATTGTGCATTAACTACGCATATTTTGGATCTATAAAAACCTTTCTGACTGAGTCTGTAAGTAATCTTTGACATTTCATCTTTCAGTACCATGAATGCCAGTATCCCTCTAATAAACTGCAGTTTATATAAAACAATACAAGAAGGATGTAGATAGTTGGTATCCTTGCCCGTGGAGGAGGGGCTGGAACTAGACAGTCTTTAAGGTTCCCTTCCAACCAAAACTATTTTATGAGTTATTATTTGGGTTTTTTTTAAAAACAGGTATAACATACAGAACCTGTATTTCTTTTTGAAACTGAAAACTTTAGCTCAAAGCTGAGCATATGAACATAGATGTTACCAAAAAAAAAAAAAAAGTGGGTAATTTCCAGTCAAGTCTGAAGGGACCAGTGTACGCTTAGAAGCATTTTCACTGACTGATTTCATGCTGAAGTGGACAGAGAGGTGCAAAGCCACAGTACTTTCCATGGCAACTGTAAGACATGCCATATATACTTTCGTAGAGTAGAAGATGAAGCTAGACTGAAATGCACAACCATGCACAGTTTTGGTTTTTTTCCTCTCTACACAGAAGACCAAAATCTGTCTTTCACTCAATACATCCACCTTGAACTAGGCATCCTGAAGATGTACCCTGAAGCTCATATAAAGCTCTTTTTTGGCTATCCCTGACTTACCCATAAGTTTTAACTGCTGCCGTTGAATGGTCAACTGATATTTAATTTCTGTTCTTTGTATTTTGCCTGTCACATTCCATATTTGTATCTCTTCCATTCATTTTATCTGTGACTCATACTATTCCCTTCAATCATGAATTATTCAAACCGTTGTCTTTTTGGAATTTTTCTGATGCTCCATTTTTTTCATCAGAACTTACACATAGCTCTTGTCCTCTAGACTTGCTTTTTACCCTTCAATTGCTGTATTTTCCCAGTTGTCCACATGTTCATTCATTTCCTGCTCTCTTCCATATTCTTCCCCACTGCTTTTCTACAAGTATCAAGGCAATCCCATAGGTATTCTTGTGACATAATATTTTCCATGGTCTGTGAACAATGAATAGGTGTTTATCACAGAAAACATCACACAGAAAACTTTTTCTACTTCCTAGGGGTGATAAATTTTGTCTTTACTTAGGATGCCTATTTCTTGCCATTATTTCTCATTTAACAATGTATAGCACAAACAGTTATGAGCCAGGCTTCTTCTCCACTATATTGATACAGACAGTGATCAAATTGAATACATTCATGTTCATTACAAATAAATCCCACCTAAATGATATGAAATCACTGAAATTTTACAATTCTGCACAAATGAAAATCAATCTTTAGCTCATTACACTTAAACCAAGTTTTACCAACCAACAGTTGAAATTAGAGGGCTCAAACACTGACTTGTAGGTATGATTCAGTTCTTCACAAAAAGCTTTCCACTACAGTACCTCACGAACTGGACTTTTAATAATCACTTGCAAATCTTGCATGTCTAGTTTAACCTAGTTTCTGATGAAATGGCAAATGTTAAGAAAATACAATCCAACTGAAATTAATTTGTGTATTATCACTGTCATATATTGCTCTTCTGTTACATACTTTGCTCATTCCTGTGACAGTGAGAATACTGTCAGTGAGTGGTGTATGAATTACAGATATTCTCTTATAAAGGTTAATATAGTGTATTGAAGGAGATTAATATTCTCAGCAGATTAATCTAAAAAGCTAGCATTTGTGATAAAAGTACTTTTTTTTGGGGGGGGGGGGAAGGGGGAAGGAATGAGGGAATGCTGAAAAAAACCCAGGAATTAAAACTACAGTGAAACTGTGCAACTATTTCCTGTATTATAACAATATATGAGAAAGGAAATTCCTGGTTTAGGTGGTTTAGGTCTTTCACAAATACATGTTGTACTTACAGGTAGTTCCTGCACTGAAAATTTCTTCATTCAAGAACCTTAGCTCATGATTAAAAAAACCTTGCATATTAGGGATATCCACATTGTACCTATCTAGATTTTGCAGGTTGTGACAGCCTAAATACAAATTCATTTTGAACAGTTACTTCAGAGCTTTACAAATCATTACTCTAATTTCCTTTTTTACAAAACATTCTGCAACAGATCTTTTCTTTGATTTTTGCATGTGTAGTAACAGGAGAAAGTCTACAATCACTATTCAGCTATCCAAAAATTACTGTCCCAAATATTGCCTAAATATCTGTAAGCACTCAGGAACATGCAGGTAAGATATTTAATTGTAATTTTAAAGCTGGATTAACATTAGAGTGTAATTCTTAAATCTGAGATTTAAAGTAGTTTTTCACCTTTCAGAAGTAGTCAGTCTTGTACGCATATTCCCAGTTAGGCGCCATAAGCAACTAACAGCTTCAAAAGGTGCATATGCCCAGAAGCAAAGACTGTTCATGATCTCCCTCATGAAGCTCAAAAGCATAAAAAAGTGGTCTCTCCACCACAAAATTTCTTTAAAGAAAATATTGAAAGGATCATACAGAAAGACAGCTGAGTTTTTTGATGTTACAAACTTAGTCATGCCATGGCAATGACCCCACATTTCTGAGTGAAGATTCAGACAGACTCAAAACAAATGTGCACACAGGAGTAACCAACAAGGCCACTTTCTTTCTGGAAGACATAATGTCTCCTTCATAAAATTACCAGGCAATTAAATCCTTTCTCCCTCTCTAATTGCCTTCCTGTTTTTCCCAAAGAAACTGGAAACACTTCCTGCAGTTTTCCTTCTCTTCTAGAATCAAGCGTAGCTTTTCTCCTTTTTGTTTCAATGGTCTCCAAATTCTGTCACCTCCTAGGCAGTCTTTCCATTCAGACAACGCCTTCTTTCTCACAACTACTTTTTTCCACCCGACATACTTCAACAGTTTTCTCAGTCACTACTCTGCAAAGGAAAATGTTTGTCTCCATTAACTCAGTAAGGACACTAAAACAGGTTGGTAAAAGACAGCAGAGCCTCTGATGTGCTGCACCCAGAACAAATATCCAAATTACAGGAGATAGCAGTGAGGGATGTCAAAGGTTCCACACATGAGAAATACAAGAACTAGAAACAGAATATCCAAAAACTTTCCCTCTCATGGCTGCTCAAAAGACAATTGTTCACCTGGAAATCATATGATAACTAAATTACACATAAATGCAGATAGCTGATACTTTAAGATCAAGAAGATTCTATTTACTTCGAAAATTAGGATGTAGCTGCCAAATGTAGATTGCAGCCACAACCTTTTACGCAACATATTAAAGTTGCCCTATTACAATAAAGATCAGAGCCTTAAAGAGAAGCATTTTTTGCAGGAAACAACCTATGACAAAAGCTGGCAATATGAAGAACACAAAATCATTAATAAAATGCAGGAATGGAAAAATAACCTTATATAAAAGAGCATTCCCTTCAAAATAGATCTACAGTACACTAGTAAAGTAACATGTACAAACAAGCATTTTGTAACTTTTTTTGACATGCAACTCTAAATTCATGCCTGAATACACAGTGCATATTACCAAGCCCTCAGGAGAAGATCACTGAAAATTACACAGAAGGAAAACATATCTGTTGTAGGTTCTGTTTGTAGACACTGGCATTTCTTATTGCCAGAACACAGACAGCGAACCAACAACCAGGAATCACATCCTATAGCACCCTCTCATGCAGCTGCTCCATCCCAGTCTGTATGTAGCTCCTACAAACACACACTCTTAACTCTGGTGTTGCTTAAGTCTAGCTTTTTGAGGAAAAAGGCAGCAACAGAAACCTCTACTGAAATTGCTCTCCATTTGTTCTTGACAAGTCCACCCCCTCCACCTGATCTTCCTCCACACCTCCTGTATCTCCCCAATTCTCTCTACCTTAAGTCGTTGGCCCCCCTAACATCCTACTGAAGCTCCCAGGCTGACCTGAAGAGGATGACTCAGCTGTAATTACATTAAATTCTAATAAAGTCTCATGCATTTGACAAGGCAGCCCAGCTTAACCCCTGCCTCTCAAATACATGAGTACAGCAAACAGGCAAGCTGAGGTGTGGCTCAGTAGAATGTTTTGGGAACTCTGAGTGCAATAACTTATATTTTTATTCTGTTGTTTCTGGAAAGCTACATTTAGTAAGTTATAAAAACGATCTCTTCCCTTATTTCTATCTTGAGAAAGAATCCTAATTGGCTAGACCCAGTCATAAAAATTTAACCATGTTTCTGAAAACACGAGTGCCAAAGGGTAATGCATTGCTAATGGTTGCCAGTGGAATAAATAGCAGTTCTGACGTCAAAACTTTGTTACACTCCAATAACTGGCTCACTTGGGGTTTCAGGTACAGCAAGTTACATGTCAGTTTTAAATAAAGTTATAAAAATAGAATACACAGTGAACCATATTGCCACTATGCAGCCTGAAACTACATGATTTATGTCTAATAAAATGTTAACAAAGGTGACAGAGGGTATAAAAATAGTATTTTCTACCTCATAATATCCTTTTACTTAGATTTGAGAGGGCAAAACAAGGCAGATATAATTTTTCTTTTGTTTTTCAAAACATATGGCCAAAACCAGAGTAAGTAATTTGGAGTGGAAGTGACATTTTAAAAATATTTATAGTACCTTTAGCCAAAAGATAGTACAGTAAAATTCAAGTTGTAAAAATCTGCATTACAATGGATCTCTAAGTCCCACTTGAATAAACACATTAAGAAGCAAGAAGCTCTCCCTTGTCTTTCAACTCCTTCTGTAGTGCAGCTATTAAGCAAAATACTCTTTCATTCTGCAAAAGATGTAGACTTTGGGCTGTGCTTGTATAACTAATAGTTTAATGGTACAGTGATTCAGCCACCCAGATGAGGGACAAAACTATGGTGCATGTATGGAGCTGAATATTTGAATTTAGTTTAGGAACTTACTTGAATACATAATGCTTAACACTTGAATTTAGGAACATGGTGGACCTGGCAGCGCTGGGTTAACAGTCAGAGGTCTTCTCCAACCTAAGTAATCCTATAATCCTTCATCTACAAAAACTAAGGTTTAGATGGCTAACTATGGCTGCATGCACAGGGAAGGGAAAGGACAATATCCTCAAGGTAACACAGAAGGCTAGAAAGAAGTATGAAGAAACCACATTAACTTCAGTGTAGTGTAGGAACAGGGATAGCTGTCATTTTGACCTGTAGGCTCTCCAACGTTTAGCGCAAGAATATTAAGACATTTATACCACTACATGCAGCTTCCAAAGCAAAGGAAATTCAAAGAGCTTCCAGCACTGCAGATCAAAGATCACATACATGAAATCCCACCCTTATAAAAGGCTGCTGATGGACTTACAAGTTACCTACACTGCCTAAACTTTCAGAAGGAAAGGTTTAAGAATTGTAAGAGTCTGTAGAAGCAGGGGAGTAAACTGTGGCACCAACTGCAATAATCTATATTTGTAATCGAATTATATAAGTATTACTGTAGGAAATCTGTGATGAAAAATTTGGAGGGAGAAAGGAAATTTTGGTACAATTTTTGCTCAAAAAACCAAGATTTGCCTATGTATTACTGAATGCAGTCAAGTAACCTGGAGGGGAGTGCGGCAAAAAGAAAAAAAAATCCCCTTGTTTCACATCCAAGTTTTGTCTCTTTCGAAGGCACTAGCTATCATTACTTAAAAGTTTACTAAAGATTTACTCTTATTTGAAAGGATAGCAAGGTTTAAGAGAGAGAGAACACCAGAAGAAACTCTACTGTTGTCAGAAACCTTCAATAGGTCATAGAAACGGACGAGCTCTTCTAGTCCTGAAAATACTTGATGATAAGTGCCTTCCTGCTGTAATGGCAATCTCCAGAGTGACTTAGGAATAAGAGAAGACAAAAAGAAAAGAAAAAATTACATAATACTGACATCCATTTGAGTGAATGTTCTTCAGCAAAAGCAATGCAGTAATATTTGATAAATTGAATAATCATTGCATTAAAGAGGGAGGTTTAAGTTCTACAAAAAATTACAACAAAAGAAAATCTTTATTTGAATTGGTTCTTTGTATTCCTTACAAGGAAACAATTTTTTATAGTATTAAGTGCAACCAATAATACTTATTTTGACTTCTATAATTTATTTTCTTTGTTCATCAGCATCAACTGCACCACAGGCTCCTGCAGCTTATTGTCCTGGTCAATTTTAAGCCCTTAAGTGACTTGTTAGCAAATAATTTGGAAATAAAAAGTGACACACAGGCCACATAAATCCTTATTAATTATTAAATCACTCAACCTCCAAACCACCTGCAGTACTTCCTAAAGTTGATTATGGGGCAGAAAGACGTCAGAAAGCCAAAACAATGAGAACATTCTGGTTCTAGTTGAAGGGTGCACATTCTTTTTCACACAAACTTCTATTGAAATTGTCAATCAAGATTAAAATATTCAAAGACTAAAATGCTTTAGACATGTGTTAAACCTCTAACAAGTTGTGACTGGGTTGAGCATTGCAGATGAACCTTGCTGACTTAGGGTATGACCTAAACCAGTAAATTATACTTCCCTTTTCCCTTTAAATCATTTAATTCTAGAATAAAGTCAAATATAAGTATCAAATCCCCTCTTAGCTTAGGCAAGAGCACATGCCAAGACCACATGCTACTTTAGAGAGGGGCTAATACAGCAATGCTTACTAAGAAGTGCTGAACCTTGAACCACAACTCTTTTTTTCCAGATCTTATCACAGGCAGTAAAGAAATAAAGTTCTAAGATGCCATTCACTCCCTGCTTTACTTTTACACAGGAACCTTCAAAAAAACTCCCCGAATGATTCAAAGAAAAAAATCTTGTAATTTGTTGTTTGAAAAAATTACTTTCAACTTATCATAAAGTTGCTTATTATTTACAGTACAAGTTTTGCTTTTCATTGGTTTGTTGGGTTTTTTTCTTTAAAGGACATATTCAAACAGCTTCAGGTCAGTCATAATTGACACGTTCTGTGCCATAAATTATTTTCTTTCCCCTGATGAGGGAAATTTTAATACCTTTTGCCAGGCGCCGTGAAGAATAGGACCTTCAGCCTTCTTAGCTTGTAGATAGTTGTTTATTAAGTCTTGTCAGAGAAATGTAGCCCATAGCCAGGCTTTAGACATAGCACAGAGCAAAGAATGCCAAGAGTGGCCGCCGCTAATCTTGATTACAGGCTCTTTTAAAGGTAAATTATCCAATTAAAACCTAAAACGAAAGATACTTTCTTTTTTCTACCAATGTTCAATAATTCACCCTGTCACGTCGACAGGAACTGCGGAATCCTTCATCCAATCATTCCAAATTACTTTTACTGCAGGATATGGAGTACTAGAAGAAGAAGAAGAAATCTAAAAGACAACTATTATCCTCCATTTGAAAGTTTGTTGCTTTTATCTATTTACCATATTAACAAACCTAAAAAGCCTAGATTTTTCATCCTATGACAATCTCACATAATATCCCATCACCTAATTTACACCAGTGTAAATTTTAATTCTTCTCAGAGAGTATACAGATTTCTCCACGGACAAAGGTCAGAAATAGTGCTGTCCTGGGGGGTAAATCCCTTAAAAACAGGCAGAGAAATATTCTCTGCCTTCTGGACTCCAACAATAATTATTTGAGGATTTGCCAGCATTTATGTTCACAATACAGCCAATATTTTTTAAAGAAATAGAAGCCAAGTCCAGCTTCATCTCTAACAAGTATAATGCTCTCTGATGAGTTTAAACAAAGTTGTCAGTGACATAACTGACTTAAACTAATCCTATGAGATCATTTTCGTAATTGATGTGTTATGCAAGTTACGTTTCTCCTCTGCAGTATCTTTCAAAGACAAACAAATAAATTACAATTTCTATTTCTCAAAAGCAATTGAAACCTTCCAGTACTAAGAGTATCAGAAACTATATTCATTTTATAGCTTAAAAATGGAATTGAATACTTCATGAAATTAACCAGAAATGGTCTTTCACATACATTTATTAACATAGAATCTGCATTCCACAGTGATGCTGGTGAAGGCTCTGGAGCACAGGAACCTTATTGCTCCCTACAACTACCTGAAACGAGGTTGCAGCAAAGTGGGGGTTGGTTGCTTCTTCTAAGCAGCAAGCGATAGGATGAAAGGAAATTATCTCAAGTTATGTCAAGGGAGGTTTTTATTGGATATTAAGAAAATTTTCTTCACCAAAAGTGCTGTCAAGCACTGGAACAGGCTGCTCAGGGAGGTGGTTGAGTCACCATGCCTGGAGGTATTTAAACAACATGTCAATGTGGCACTTAAAACACGGTTTAGTGGTGAACTTGGCAGTGTTTGGTTTAATGGTTGGAATCAATGATCTTAGAAATCTTTCGCAACCTAAATGGTTCTATGATTTTAACTGCCTTTTGAGAATCAGTAACCCTTCCAGAAAGGAGACGGGAAAAAAAAAAGACAACAAATACAGAAGTACATGAAAACTGGATTAAGGCTGTCTGTTTATGTAGTAAGAAAGTTCTAGGCCAGTTTAATATAGCACCAGAGGGAATAGTTATAGTAAACTACACAATACCCATAGCAACAAAAATAAGGACTTGGTAAAAACCTTCTGGTATAAGAAATAAGTATTCCACAAATATTTGACCTCAAGTGTCACAGCTCCTGACACAGCCTCAAACAGATGTTGGAGGAATAACAGTGAAGGGTGCATTAACAGATTATTTTTCATGGAAGTAATACAGGCGTCTAAAAATACTTTTGAACATTGATCCTAGATCTGAGCTACACAGTGTCACTCTGCAACCTAAGTCTTTAGGCAAAATTGCTGCTGATGATGACGGTAGCGAAGGAGACAACAAACTAGAAATCCCAGGATTCAGGAGACCTCAGCCTTTTTAGGGAACGGGTAAACAGGAGGCTCTCCTGACATGAAAAGGAACTCAGGACAACCAGTCAAATCCCATCAACAGTTTCTGCAAAGTGCAAGGGAATCCTATATGAAAACAAAAAGCCACAGCAGCCACAGCAAGATGCCACCTTGGTTGAACAGGGAAATACCAATGTCAAAGAAAAGAGGATCAAGAGGAAGACGCAGGACAAGCTACCAGAGAAATCCTGAACTGGATTGCACTGGGCTGGAATTAAGAATACCAAAATCTGTCTGAAACTAAAACTGGAAAGGGATATGCCATGAAGACATGGAAGACTGGAGAATGGCATAGGTGACCCAGTAATAAATTTGACTGAAAAGGCCGAGGCAATTAAAGCCTTTGCCTAAGTATTTACTAGCAAAATCTGCCCCAAGTGCCCACTCCCACAGACTAGAAAGGAAACGTGTTAACACCACAGTGCAGCTGGACAGGTACACAGATACAGAATCAGATGACACATACTGGAATGTGTCAAGAGAGCTGGCTGATGTTATCAGGAAGCTCTTCTGTCAGCTTTAAGGCAACTCCCTGATGACTGTGACAAAGTCAGTGCCATGATAACTTCAAAAAAATGTCAAGAAGGATTGTCCAGAGAACTACAGGCTGGCAGACCTTCCTTCATCATTGCAGAATTTACACATGAAGTCCTCATGAAAGCTATTGCCCAGCACTTGAAAAGCAAGATGAGAACAGACAAGATAGATTTATTTAAGGTAAGACACACCTGGATCAACCTCATTTATTTCTAAGACAAAGTATCTGGCTCTGTAGATAACAGGTAAACAGTATATTTAATTTCATTTTAATAGAGCTTTTGATTTTTCTCCTCTATTACTTTGGTAGGCAGCATTAGAGCCACAAACAACATATGGGCAAAAGGCTGGATTCAAGGGCTGTTGGTGCAATGGATCAATGTGTGACTTGCACCTGAAAGCCTAGAAGGAGAAGAGAGCTTCCTTCCAGAGAAAAAAACCTGTCCGACCTGCCAGGGGGATCCAATTTTGAGTTGAAAACTCAAAAGCAAGATTCAGTAATTAAGGGTTTACACTGCATCTCTGAATGCAGAATTAATCGATAAACATTTTTATGTACCATAATTATATATTTATCTATTTCCATTAAATGTGCAACACTGACTCACTGAGAAGCTTCCAGATTGGCACCCAAATACTGACATTTCTTTCCATAGCAATAGTTAGAGAGAGGGGAGAACAAGGCATTTTTAGTTCTGCACACTTCTATTTTTCAATGTTTAATATGTTATTAATTATGAGAAATAAAAATGGAAACATATTCCTTTGAAAGCAAGAAATTCCCCTGATTATACAGTGAGATTCAGTTCTTGTTTCAAGCCATGAAGTCATTGCACAAAAGGAGTATAGAATTTTACATTTCTAAAATTCAATGAAATTTTCTTTTATTCATAATTCTTGTTACAATAGATCTGAATTTTTAATAAACTAGTATCTCAAATAAAGAGCTATGAAATAAGATATCAAATTAACATCAAAAGCCTACAGAGATTTCTTTTTCAATCCATTTTTTGTCTGCAAACTATCCAAGGAAAGAGAATTCAAGGTTTCCTTCAGACATAGCTTTGGTGCCCTGTCCATTAAGTATGTGACCACGCAAAACAAAGAAACAGATGAGACCAAGAAAACCAGTGTCTTCCAGGTCTGCTGCTCTGTTCTGCTAAATTCCCCACAAACCCCCCATAACAGTCCAAATACCTGGGAATAGCAAGATGGTAATAAGCAGTGGATATTGTCTACTTCAACTTGAGCAAGGCTTTCAACACTCTCTCACAACATAGGCAAACTCGGGGAGTGTGGACTGGATGAGCAGACATTTCAGTGGATTGAGAAATGGCTGAACAGCAGATCCCAGAGGGTTGTGATCAGTGGCACAGGGTGTAGTTGGAGGCCTGTCACTGGTGGTGTCCCCAAGGTTCAATACTGGTCCCAGTGTTGTTTAACTTACTCATCAATGACTTGGGCAAAGGGGCAGATGCCCCCTCAGCAAGTTTGCTGATGACACAAAGATGGGAAAAGTGGCCAGTACCCCAGACTGCTGTGCATCCCTTCAGAGGGACCTTGACAGGTTGGAGGGATGGGCAGAGAAGAACTGTCTCAAATTCAACAAAGGGAAATGCAGGGTCCTGCACCTGGGGAGGAATAACCCCAGGCACCAGTACAGGCTGAGGACTGACCTGCAGGAAAGCAGCTCTGTGGAAAAGGACCTGGGGGTCCTGGTGGACAAATTCTCCATGAGCCAGCAGCATGCCCTGTGGGCAAGAGGGGTAATGGTGTCTTGTGGTGCATTAAGGAGAGCATTGCCAGCAGGTCAAGGTTGGTGACCCTGCCCCTCTGCTGAGCCCTGGTGAGGCACATCTGGAGTGCTGTGTCCAGCCCTGGGCTCCTCAGGACAAAGAGAGATGAGGAGCTCCTGGAGCGGGTCCAGTGGAGGGTAACAAAGATGATAAAGGGACTGGAGCATCTCTTATGAGGATGGACTGAGGGAGCTGGGCCTGTTCAGCCTCCAGGAGAGATGTCTGAGAGGGGACCCTGTCAATGTCTGTCAGTGTCTGCAGGGAGGTGTCAGAGCATGGGCCAGGCTCTGCTCGGTGATGTCACACAATAGGACACGAAGCAATGGGCAGAAACTGATGCACAGCAAGTTTCACCCGAATATGAGGAAGAGCTTCTTTCCTGTGCAGGTAGCCATGCACTGGAACAGATTGTCCAGAGATGGTGTGGAGTCCCCCTCACTGGAGATATTCAAGAACCATCTGGACACAATCCTGTGCAATGTGCTCTGGAATGACCCTGCTTTAGCAGGGAGGTTGGACAAAACTGACTGTGATGCCTTCCAACCTGACCTATTCTGTGATTCTGTGGAATTTTCTATCACAAGAATGACTTGAGAGGTTTCATCTACTTTATTCTATGCAACAAATATTAAAACCAGCTCAAAGTCTGGTTTTATGACTGGTCATATATATCTTCTCATTATTACCAAACATTTTAGCTAATATTATTGTTAATCTATTTGAATATTTATAATGGGTTATTTTGAAGGCAAAAAAGGAAAGTATTTTAATTATGCATTTTATTCTGGGAAATCTAAATATTTTTCATGGCACTGTATGTTTTCCAAACAGGCAGAAATAAGATCATTCACACTACACAAGTCATATACCACAACACAAAAATCCTACCTTAAGCATACTGGAAACGTAAACCTATTTGTGGGGTTCCGCCTCATTATCATGATAAAGAATAAAACACTATCATTAAGCTTTGTACTCAGCCTTTCCTTAGCAGCTGATATTGACACAAACAATAGATTCACCTTAAGACCAATAGATTCCTGCATAAGAAAATTTCACCTTACATACCCAGATTTTTGTTAGCTTGAAATAAGAAGTTACCCTTTATACTCTTGAAGCAGCGTCCAAGATAGTCAGTTCACTCTAAGTGAAATGAGCTTTGTTGCTGCATAAAGTTTAACAAAGTGACAGCACTGATTATTCAAAATGTGCACACATTTTTGGTCCTGCTAGTTGGAAAAGTAACAAACTGCACATTCGATTCTGTCGTGACACAGAATTTTTATCTATAGAAGACTATTTTAAATTATTTATTTTTAGAATATGAAAACATACTTGCAAAATTTCATTTATCAGGTTTTGGCTTAAACACTACTAAATACCAGAAAGTCCTATCTTAATATTGTACTCACCAGGTGCTAACACTCACTTAAAGGCAGACTGTAGGATGGGTTGAATCCACCTACGTGCTGATGTCACACATCACACCCAGTGTGTCACGCTTAGTCTAGACTGTATTGCAAAGAACCAAAACTCATTCTAATACTCTTGTCAGGCAAATGAGATTTTTGCCTTGTCTTTTGCTGCTAATCACTCTGTTCATTAGGAAGAGCCGGTAGTCATGAAGGACATGAGGATAAACTACCACCTTAAACTGATAAGATAATGCAGTACATGTAATCCGAAAGGTTGGGCAGCGACAATGTAGCAGTGGATTAAAGCCGCCCTGACACAGAAAAGTTGGGGGTTTTAGCAGCTGGTCCCCAAGACTTGCAGAAGGACTTCCTAGTTTTTTTGAGGGGCAAAGATGATGGTTTTCAGGAATAAAAAAAATAAAATTAAAAAAAAAAAGGTGCTTTCCCAGAGAAGGCTTGGGGGAAAGGAGTGATCCTTACCTTCCTCTTTCCTTTCCCAGCCAGTCAGGTGGCACAGATCCTCTTGAGGATGAATGGCCAATCTGGATATCATTATCAGAAAGAATTCAGTTCTGTTTTTCTGATTTATATCTAAATACTTAAATTCCAGCAGCCTCTAACTTCTCATGACCACAGTAAGACTGACATTGTGAACAGTATCAGTATTACAGATTGTTTGTGCTGTTGAGATATGACACTTGTATTATTTCTTATAAATCTGGGTGTGTCAAGACCACTTAGTAGTCAATATTGGTCTCAAACACTTGCACCACTCAGTAGTGACAAGGCCACAGGAACTTCCATTCCAAGTTACAGGTTTTCTCCACTGAGGTTTTATACAGAAATTCTCTGAAATCTCTCTATCCAAATCTTTGCTTCTTGATCAAGCTAAGCTGATGTATTTTTCAGGCATCCAAATAGAAAGCAGCAATTAACTGCCTGATTTTACTTTCAGTTCTGAGTCACAAAGACTAAAATCAAATTAAAATGCAAATTATGTTTATTATTATGACAAGAAAAAAATTAAATTATGTAGTCAAAGTAATTAATTTTTATGGTCTATGTCACCTATACGCATAATCCTAATGCATCTAAGAATAATAGTATTTGATGCCCAATGACTCAACCAGAAAAATAATCTGAATTTCTCTATACATTTTTATATTTCATAGTTAAGTGTGGAGCTCAATTCTAATACAAAAATGTGTTTACAAATATTTTTATTTAGTTACCTGTTTTCCTTTTTTATCAAAGTATAAGAAATAAGATTATGAATCAGAGACTATCAGGGTTTTTTTTGTTTAATTTAGCTACTTTGTAAATTACATACTTATCTTAAATACCAACAAGTCTTGACCTTCTCTTAGTAAGTGACAAGCATCTTTTTGTCTATACATTTACATAATTTTCATCTTCACAGGAAAATGCTGGTATCTTCTATCCCCAAAAATTATCATCTATCTACCAATGAAATAAATTTTCATCTGTATTGTTTGATACAAGAAGGAGTGTTTTAACACTGTTTATGTCCTCTTGATTTGTGCAGAGTGCCTTAATGCCTCCTATTGCAAATGTTAACAAAAATAAGCTAAATATATAGCCTGGTACAAACTTGCTAAGGAATATGAAAATACTATATTCTCATTAACACAAAAAGATCTGTAGACAACCAGCTACCAGGTACAAAAACCTGATTAGAAATTATTATCTTTCCCTCCTCCTTCTCATCAGAAGGAATTTTGCTATCATGAAAAACTATATTTTAGAAAATATGAAAGCAGTACTGTATCAGTTTCCCTCATGAAACAACAATTATTATAAAAATCAAACTGGCTTGTTACTGTAATGAAAATATACCCATAACTCAATTGTTCAGTGTCATGGGTTAGCATAGTTTGAGTTTTTAAGGAAGACTCCATCAGCCTCGGAAGTGATCTTTTTGCAAAGAGGTGCTTACAGTTTCCTCTAGACCTGACCTAACCAATCAACTGGCTAGTTTGAATATTGACAACTTCTTTAAGCCACTTAAGAAGCTCAACACGCCTCTGTGATCCACATTTAAGAACGAGCAAAGCCCGGGAAGCTCTCTCTTCCTTCCGGCTTTTGGACAGGTAACTGGGGAGGAGGCCTGGGGCACGGCCCAGCGGGGCCGGGCCCTGCTCGGCCTGGCCGGGCCAGCCAGGAGACAGCGGACCTGTTCCATCTGCGGCCCGGCCCCCCCCAGCTCACTGCGGGCAGCAGCCCGGCAAGGAGAGATAAGCGGCGAATTCCAGCTGCAAGGCCTGGGTGAGATTAACTCTTTTAGTGCTGTAAGATTTCTCCAGAAGAGATGAAGCCTGCAGACATCAATCCTCTCCCAAGTCAGAGGAAA